>JAHIAL010000095.1:600000-1180295 GCA_021605145.1 Aegilops bicornis
AGTGGTACGGTAATCCTATTCTGGAAGTCATGCTACTAGATCATGGTGAACCTACGAACTATGAAGAAGCGATGGTGAGCCCAGATTCCGCAAAATGGCTTGAAGCCATGAAATCTGAGATGGGATCCATGTATGAGAACAAAGTGTGGACTTTGGTTGACTTGCCCAATGATCGGCAAGCAATAGAGAATAAATGGATCTTCAAGAAGAAGACCGACGTGACGGTAATGTTCATTTACAAAGCTCGACTTGTTGCAAAAGGTTTTCGACAAGTTCAAGGGGTTGACTACGATGAGACCTTCTTACCGTAGCGATGCTTAAGTCAGTCCGAATCATGTTAGCAATTGCCGCATTTTATGATTATGAAATATGGCAGATGGATGTCAAAACTGCATTCCTGAATGGATTTCTGGAAGAAGAGTTGTATATGATGCAACCGGAAGGTTTTGTCGATCCTAAGGGAGCTAACAAAGTGTGCAAGCTCCAAATGATCCATTTATGGTCAGTGCAAGCCTCTCGGAGTTGGAATAAACGCTTTGATAGTGTGATCAAAGCATATGGTTTTATATAGACTTTTGGAGAAGCCTCAGATTTACAAGAAAGTGAGTGGGAGCTCAGAGCATTTACGATATTATATGTGGACGACATATTATTGATTGGAAATGATATAGAATTCTGGATAGCATAAAAGGATACTTGAATAAAAGTTTTTCAATGAAAGACCTCGGTGAAGCTGCTTACATATTGGGCATCAAGATCTATAGAGATAGATCAAGACGGCTTGATTGGACTTTCACAAAGCACATACCTTGATAAAATTTTGAAAAGTTCAATATGGATCGAGCAAAGAAAGGATTCTTGGCTGTATTACAAGGTGTGAAGTTGAGTCGGACTCAATGCCCGACCACCGCAGAAGATAGAGAAAAAATGAAAGGATTTCCCTATGCCTCGACCATAGGCTCTATCATGTATGCAATGTTGTGTACTGGACTGATGTGTGCCTTGCTATTAGTTTAGCATGGAGGTACCAAAGTAATCCGGAGTGGATCATCGGGACAAATGATCAAGAACATCCTGAAATACCTAAAAAGGACTAAGGATATGTTTCTCGTTTATGGAGGTGACAAAGAGCTTGTCGTGAGGGTTACGTCGATGCAAGCTTTGACCTTGATCCGGACGATTCTAAATTGCAAACCGGATACGTATTTATATTAAGCGGTGGAGTATCGGTTAGTAGCGATTCTAAACAAAGCGTCGTGGCGGGATCTACATGCGAAGCGGAGTACATAAACGCTTCGGAAGCGACAAATGAAGGAGTCTCGATGAAGGAGTTCATTTCCGATCTAGGTGTCATACCTAGTGCATCGGGACCAATGAAGATCTTCTATGGCGATCTTGGTGCAATTGCCTTGGCAAAGGAATCCAGATTTCACAAGAGGACCAAGCACATCAAGAGACGCTTCAATTCCATCCGGGACCAAGTCCAGGTGGGAGACATAGAGATTTGCAAGATACATACGGATCTGAATATTGCAGACCCATTGACTAAGCCTCTTCCACGAGCAAAACATGATGAGCACCAAGACTCCATGGGTGTTAGAATCATTACTATATAATCTAGATTATTGACTCTAGTGCAAGTGGGAGACTGAAGGAAGTATGCCCTAGAGGCGATAATAAAGTTATTATTTATTTCCTCATATCATGATAAATGTTTATTATTCATGCTAGAATTGTATTACCGGAAACATGATACATGTGTGAATACATAGACAAACATAATGTCACTAGTATGCCTCTACTTGACTAGCTCATTAATCAAAGATGGTTATGTTTCCTAACCATAGACATGTGTTGTCATTTGATTAACAGGATCACATCATTAGGAGAATGATGTGATTGACTTGACCCATTCCGTTAGCCTAGCACTTGATCGTTTAGTATGTTGTTATTGCTTTCTTCATGACTTATACAAAGTTCCTACAACTATGAGATTATGCAACTCCCGTTTACGGGAGGAACACTTTTGTGTGCTACCAAGCGTCCTGGCGTAATCGGGTGATTATAAAGGTGCTCTCTGGTGTCTCCGAAGGTACATGTTGGGTTGGCGTATTTCGAGATTAGGTTTCGTCACTCCGATTGCCTGAGAGGTATCTCTGGGCCCTCTCGGTAATACACATCACTTAAGCCTTGCAAGCATTGTAACTAATGAGTTAGTTACGGGATGATGTATTACGGAACGAGTAAAGAGACTTGCATTAACGAGATTGAACTAGGTATTGGATACCCAAGCGATCGAATCTCGGGCAAGTAACATACCGATGACAAAGGGAACAACGTATGTTATTATGCGGTCTGACCGATAAAGATCTTCGTAGAATATGTAGGTGCCAATATGTACATCCAGGTTCCACTATTGGTTATTGACCGGAAACAGTTCTAGGTCATGTCTACAGAGTTCTCGAACCCGTAGGGTCCGCACGCTTAACGTTACGATGACAGTTTTATTATGAGTTTATAAGTTTTGATGTACCGAAGGTTGTTCGGAGTCCCGGATGTGATCATGGACATGACGATGAGTCTTGAAATGGTCGAGACATAAAGATCGATATATTGGACGACTATATTCTGACACTAGAAGTGTTCCGGTGATTTGGAGAAAAGGAGTCTTGGGAGGTTACCGAAACCCCCGGGGAAGAGTATTGGGCCTTATGGGCTTTAGTGGAGAGAGAGAGGGGCAGCCAGGATGGGCCGCGCGCCCCCTCCCCCTCTGGTCCGAATTGGACTAGGAGAGGGGGGGCGGCGCCCCCCTCTTTCCCTCTCCCTCTCCCCCTTCCTTTCCCCCTCCTAGTAGGAGTAGGAAAGAGGGAGTCCTACTCCTACTAGGAGGAGGACTCCTCCTCCTTGGCGCCCACAAGGGCGGCCGGCCTCCCCCCTTGCTCCTTTATATCACAGGCGGGGGCACCCTAGGACACACAAGTTGATCTTCGTGATCGTTCCTTAGCCGTGTGCGGTGCCCCCCTCCACCATATTCCACCTCGGTCATATCGTCGCGGAGTTTAGGCGAAGCCCTACGTCGGTAGAACATCATCATCGACACCACGCCGTCGTCTTGATGGAACTCATCCTCGACACCCTGCTGGATCGGAGTCCGGGATCGTCATCGAAATGAGCGAGTGCGAACACGGAGGTGCCGTCGTTCGGTGCTTGGATCGGTCGGATCATGAAGACGTACGACTACATCAACCGCGTTGTCATAACGCTTCCGCTTTCGGTCTACAAGGGTATGTGGACACACTCTCCCCTCTCGTTGCTATGCATCACCATGATCTTGCGTGTGCGTAGGAATTTTTTTGGAATTACTACGTTTCCCAACACTCATCCGGGACTCCGAACAACATTCGGTCACCAAATCACATAACACATATAATACTAAATCGTCATCAAACGTTAAGCGAACGAGTTCGAGAACTATGTAGACATGACCGAGACACCTCTCCAGTCAATAACCATTAGCGGAACCTGGATGCTCATATTGGCTCCTACATATTCTACGGAGATCTATATCGGTCGAACCGTTATTACAACATACGTTATTCCCTTTGTCATCGGTATGTTACTTGCCCGAGATTCGATCGTCGGTATCCACATACCTAGTTCAATCTCGTTACTGGCAAGTCTCTTTACTCGTTCTGTAATACATCATCTTGTAACTAACTCATTAGTCACTTTGCTTGCAAGGCTTCTTATGATGTGCATTACCGAGAGGGCCCAGAGATACCTCTCCGATACTCGGAGTGACAAATCTTAATTTCGGTCTATGCCAACCCAACAAACACCTTCGGAGATACCTGTAGAGCATCTTTATAATCGCCCAGTTACGTTGTGACGTTTGATAGCACACAAGGTACTCCTCCTATCATATGGAGTTGCATAATCTCATAGTCGAAGGAATATGTATTTGACATGAAGAAAGCAATAGCAATAAAACCGAGCGATCAATATGCTAAGCTAACGGATGGGTCATGTCCATCACATCCTTCTCCTAATGATGTGATCCCATTATCAAATGACAACTCATGTCCATGGTTAGGAAACCTTAACCATCTTTGATCAACGAGCTAGTCAAGTAGAGGCTCACTAGGGACATAGTGTTTGTCTATGTATTCACACATGCATTTGGGTTTCCGATCAATACAATTCTAGCTTGAATAAGGAAATATAAAATAACAACTTTATTATTGCCTCTAGGGCATATTTCCTTCACCACAGTTCCTAGAACGCATGACAAAGGAATTTAAGAGCTCGCTGAGCCAAGCCCTTCTCCTTCCAATATGCTTCAACCCGAAGATTGCTGGAGTAGATGGGCTCCCGCTTGTCCTTCAGCGTGGCGCAAAAGCGTACAGAAGTGTCACATACCATGCCACAACACTCACAATATTGTGGAAATTTCTCTTTTCACAAGGAATTGCAACTCACAAGGACTACGCAACGCGTGCAAGCTACATTGTTTCTAAGGGGCTACATTGTTTCTAACACGCAATAACTTGTAGACGATGACGTTGTTACGATGGGAGACCACCACCACCTTGCCAATCTGTTCTTCCCGGCTCATGTCCGCCGTCATGAGCTCAAATGGGAGTCCACACACCTAAACCCATATGGGATGACACCAAGATCAACGTTGGCCGGGCTTTCCTTGTCGTCGAGGGCAACATAGATGATGCCACCCCGTTTCAAGTGCCACAGTTACGCTTTTAGCACAAAGTAGCGATTGTCCTCGATAGCAAAATTGAGGAAGAATCACTAGTCGCCACTGCCCACCCATTGGATGGTGGCATTTCCCTACAACCGCCACACCGAGGAACAGAGCTCATCAACAATGGTCTTTGGGCTCACCCCGAATGGCAGGAGGAGCCGCCCAACATCGACGACCTTCCTCGCAACCTCCAGATTAATGACGAAGGGGGCAACCTTGCCGCGACTTCCCAAGGTTTAGCTTTTCGCTTGCGACGCAATGACGATGGAATCAAGATGGCGCCTCCCCCAATGTTACTCACCGGCGTGCAAAGAACCCCCCCCACCCTCCGCCTCCCCACACACATCTTCCTCCTTTCCCTTTTCTCGATCTATCGAACTTGGTTTGTCAAGAACTTTCCATATGCCGCTTCTGCAGCTGTGTGAGGCAGAGCGGGGTACACCTCATAGCCGGATGAGAGACAAAGGAAGAATCTCCACCGCCTCACCCTCAAACTGGTCCAAGCAAGCTAGGGCTCGTCACTGAGGGGGAAGAAACTCAGCTCAAATCTGGCGACAACGACCTCCTGCATTGCGACAACGACATCATGAGAACTTGCATCCGAAATGAATATTATACAGTCTCAAATATATTTGGTGGGAGGCATTTCTTCTTCTTGTTATTATTTTGATGAGAAAGAAGGCATCTGTAAATATATACAACAATATTTTAAATTCCACGAACAGTATGTGGCAACCGGCGGTTGGCCTTGAAACCACGCCAAGCCTCCCACGCTGCCGGTAGTTTGATCTTCTTGCACAAGAAGTAAGGCGCCGGGGTTTTCCAAGAAAAAGAAAAAAGGAAAAGAAAAGATGTAAGGCGCCGGTCGTTTCACCTTCTTGGACGAGAAGTAAGCAGGGATGCCCCCACCACCGCTCCCTCTCTCTCGTGATTATCGGAGCCAAACCCAGCAGCGGTCCAGGGTTTCCAAGGCTCCAACGTTCGCCCCGTCCCACCCACCCACAGGAACCTTCTCGAAACCATCGCCCCGCTCCTCGCCCGACCCCACCCGTCAGCCACCCACCGATTCCATTCCCGGTAGCGGAGAAACAGATGGCGATCCGCAACCCGCGCCGCCCTGCGGGCCCGGCCACCCAATGAAACCACCCGTTATATAAACACCCCCCCGGCCTCGCTAATCGCATCGCAATCTCGAGTAGCCGTCCCAATCCTCGATCTGTTCTCAAACCCTCCTCCGTCCGTCGCAGCTCCAGATTTCCTTCCCCATGGGTAACCCCGTAACTCTGAGCAATTACTAGCCGTTGTAACTTTTCGATTTCTTGTGGTGCGTTCGCTGATTGTTGTCCCTTCCTTTTGCTGGATTTTCCGTGGTCTGCGCAGCTCCGATCAAGATCGGCATCAATGGTGAGCTTGTGCCTCCGATCTGATCTGGTTTGCTTCTCTGTTGGCTGCTTCCGTGGGTTCGTTTTCTGATGGATTGATTTTGCTTTGCGCTGCAGGTTTCGGCCGGATCGGCAGGCTTGTGGCCAGGGTTGCGCTCCAGAGCCCCGATGTCGAGCTCGTCGCCGTCAACGACCCCTTCATCACCACCGACTACATGGTATCGTTCTCGATTCTCCTCGCTCATGAGATCTGTATGCTTGTATGGTAGGGTCGTTGTGGATTCGTGCATGGGACACCCGTTTATCGATTGTGGATTGTGAGCTTAGATCTACACGCTGATGCTTTGCTACACTATCATAAGCTCAGTTAAATAGCGATGTATATGAATCTAGTGAATGTCGCTACATGTCTGTATGTATCATCAGTTTTGGGAAACGACTTTTAGATCTGCTTTGCAAGTGGCTTTTGCATACGTTATATTCCTCGCATCCAGTGGAGAATAGTTTTGTAGTTCCAGATTTGAGGAATCTATATGTTCCATGCAGTGACTATTGTTCCATTGTGGTATTTAAAATAGATGTATACTGTTGTACACCTGGTAGTATTCTCTCTTATCTTACTAAATAAGACACATGCAGGCTCCGTACCAGTTAGTACTTGCTTAGTTAAGGCATAGCGCTACTAATTGTCTCTGGTTAATATTATCTGGTTAATATTATGGTTCTGAATTATGTGCTTGTAACTTGCAGACCTACATGTTCAAGTATGACACTGTCCACGGACAGTGGAAGCACCATGAAGTTAAGGTGAAGGACTCCAAGACCCTTCTCTTCGGTGAGAAGGAGGTTGCTGTGTTTGGCTGCAGGTTTGTTACCGTTCATTTTGGTGGCCATGCAGTTGATTTCCATGTAAAGTACACAGGCTTATCATACAATGTCCTGATGTAGGAACCCTGAGGAGATCCCATGGGCTGCTGCTGGTGCTGAGTACGTTGTTGAGTCCACCGGTGTTTTCACTGACAAGGACAAGGCTGCAGCTCACATTAAGGTACATTCGTTCACAGTTTCTATTTCATGGTACCCTAACCTTTCTTGTGTATATTTGTACTAAATTAGTTTTCTGTGTCACCACTTTCAGGGTGGTGCCAAGAAGGTCATCATTTCTGCTCCCAGCAAGGATGCTCCCATGTTTGTCTGTGGTGTCAATGAGAAGGAATACAAGTCTGACATTGACATTGTCTCCAACGCTAGCTGCACCACTAACTGCCTTGCTCCTCTTGCTAAGGTGCTTATCATCGCAGTTTTGTGCTCCTCAAACCAACCGCCAATGTTGGGAATGGTATGCTGATAATTTGTTTCTTTCAGGTTATCAATGACAGGTTTGGCATCGTTGAGGGTTTGATGACCACAGTTCATGCCATGACTGGTAATGCATTACACTGTTTGTTTTAGAACATTTGATATTCTATCTTTGACTAGTATGCTTTTGTGTGGCTGAAATTTGAATTTACAGCAACCCAGAAGACTGTTGATGGTCCTTCCAGCAAGGACTGGAGAGGTGGAAGGGCTGCCAGCTTCAACATCATTCCAAGCAGCACTGGTGCCGCAAAGGTATATTCAGCTGGCCTTCTATTATATCATCAGTTATATGATTGAACACTGTAGCTTAATATAATAATCTGTTTGATGGATTACCATTTAATTGTAACTGTTTGATTTCCTGCAGGCTGTTGGCAAGGTGCTCCCAGAGCTTAACGGAAAGTTGACTGGAATGGCCTTCCGTGTTCCCACTGTTGATGTTTCTGTTGTTGATCTGACTGTTAGACTTGCGAAGCCAGCAACCTATGATCAGATTAAGGCTGCTATCAAGTGAGTAACCAGGAACAATTTCCTTTACTTTGATGCGCATATGGTTTCTGGTTGGTATTTGGGCCACATACCACCTATGAGCAGTATTGATGTGTACTGATCTGATTTTACAGGGAGGAGTCTGAGGGAAACCTCAAGGGCATTTTGGGTTACGTTGATGAGGACCTTGTTTCCACTGACTTCCAGGGTGACAACAGGTGTTTACCATTGCTTTGACGATAGCCATGCTACTACTCTTTATTAATGGGTGCATTTTGAGTACTCATCTGACTGGCTAATGATTCCACTTTACCCATAACAGGTCCAGCATCTTCGATGCCAAGGCCGGGATTGCTCTGAACGACAACTTTGTCAAGCTTGTCTCCTGGTACGACAACGAGTGGGGATACAGGTCAGTGGCACCTTCTATGGTTCTTGCAGTTAAGATTATACTTCTATGCAGAAATCAACTTGCTGAATCCTCAAATTTCTCTGCTTGCAGCACCCGCGTGGTCGACCTCATCCGTCACATGCACAGCACCAAGTAAATGAGACGCATGAAGATACAGGGGAGAGTGGTTTGCCCCAGAGGAGTGTTCAAAGCCTCTTCTTCTGAGAATAAATTTTTGTATGGAATTATGTCAGCTAAAAACCTTTTATTGGATGTATCCTGATGGTTGGTTGGGCTTAGCGGCTCACATTTTGGTGGTATTATGTACTTGCTTGAACTAAATCATGAGTCATTTTCACTCATCTTCTTGGGTTATCCATCACATGTCGTTTCATTCTCTTGGGATTGCAAGTTACTCCCTCCGTATACTAATATAAGAGCGTTTAGATCACTAAAGTAGTAATCTAAACACTCTTATATTAGTTTACAGAGGGAGTATCTAATTTATCACGCGTTTTCTAAAGGAATTGAGATTTATGCTCTTGTATGTTAGCGAGGCAGCAGGACAAATCTGCAATGGACTAATAACTAAAGAAATATCTTTAACAGAATATTTATTATCCTTTGAATCAAAAGAGGCCGAAGTGTTTTTGAGAGGCATATGATATTTTTGTGAACATGATGAAATTCCACCCTCATGACGAAATTTTTGTAAATAAAATTGTGATGAAACTCCACTTTTCCATCTCCATGGGCTATTGATACACCGTGAGGTTTTTTAGAATAAAATTACTGGTCAAAGCAATTGAAGAGTAGCAGTTTATGGAGAAGAGGAACTGTAGCAATAAAGCTCAGTTTGCCTAAAAGAAAGTGCCCCATTTGAACTCATGGGCAATGATGAAATTTCACCTTTTCTATTTCCAAGTCCACACATTTCATGAAAATTGCAGCAGTTCCGTTGGAGGGGAATTGTTGGAGGGGAATTTTTGGTCTATGGGGACATATGCACCCTATATGGGAAAAAAATTAGTAATTCAACAAAAAGTCAAAATTCTTGAAAATATTTTGGAAATAAACTTGACCTTCTGTTGTACTCGTTAGAAATAAAATCCACAAAAAAAATATCCTTTTGACTAATTTTGTCTTTTTTGCTGTGAGTCAACTTTTTTTTTCCGTCGAGATTTATATATCAGTGCAAAAGTAAGTGTTTTGTCAAAATAGTTCTTACCTATTTTGACTTTTTATTAAAATATTTAACAAAAATCCTTATAGGATGTATATACAACCAAGAACCAAAGTGTATTTCCCCAGTTCCGTTCCACTATCTCTGTGCATACAATGATCACATCCATCGAGTCCTAGGAAGTAATAAAACTTTGGCGTCACTACATTGCCATGCTGACGATGTCCTCCCATGGCAACATGCGATGAGCCGTCGGGAGCCCAGATCTGATTAAACTCATTAAGAGGCGCTAGAATGATGGTCAACTAGCTATGCCATGTGGCGCATAATGGTCGGTCATGGTGAAAAAGTATTTTTTAGAGTTTTTTTAAATGGTAGAGAGATTTTTTTAGAGAAGTTTTTCTAGGTAGAATGATGGCCAACCAGCTATGCCATTTTTTTAGAGAAGTTTTTCTAGGTAGAATGATGACCAACCAGCTATGCCATGTGGCGCATGCTAGTTGGTCACGGTGAGAAAATATTTTTTAAAGTTTTTCCAAATGGTATAGAGACTTTTTGTGAGAGAAGTTTTTCAAGTTTTTTTCGTTTTCTTTTTAAGTTGGTTGTGATGTCCATGTGACGTGAGTATCTTTTTTTTTTAAATTTTGACATGATGATGAGGTGCACATAACTTTCTCTCAAGCGGCTCACAATGGCGGGCCCCAACCACTAGTAATGCATAAAGGATCACGCTAGAAGACCCCATGGCAAACATGCACTCTTTAGAATTAGCATAAATCATGTGCTTTCCTTAATAAACATGTTGGATCTCCGTTATCTCATGGAACAATTGTTTCCTTAAAGAATTATATATCAAAGAAAAAAAAGGGCTAAAACTATGTTGAGGATAAAAAAAACTACGGGATAAAAACAACTATTTCGACTAACTGATCCGAAGGAGCGATCAACCGCCTCGTCCATCACACACACACTTTTCTTTAACAATAATCCTGACCACATGTTCAACTCTACCCCAGATTAGTGCAACGAACTTCGTCTCATTCCTCTTATTTTCTCTCCTCTCACCATGGTACTCTGTCTCTGTGCCGCAAGGTAAACCATGGTCGTCTTCGCTGTTGCAAGTGGGCATGGGCGGCTGCACAGCGTCCGTCGATGTTGTGAGCGTTGACGACGGTGTCAACAAATTCTACAGGGGCTATAGTGGCGGATGTTGCAAACTCACTAATGCTACAAAGCAACAAGGGGTGGTGCTAGATGCTACAGGTGGTGAGAGCTGCTTCAAGGGAGGCGATGCGTCAGTGTCGTGGAAGACCAAACGATTGCAAAGCGCCACCGATGTCGCAAATTGACAAATGCTGCACCGCAAAGCGACATATGCGTGTTGCTACAAGGCGACCGACATATTGGTGATTACCAAAGGTGAGCGGCACCACCAACCTGCACCTAATGGAGAAGCAGTGATGTTGCGTTGCAACATGGCTCACGACACCCACCTCAATGCTTCGAGGACGACAACGTTTGATGCAAGCCCACGAAGATGATGCCCACGATGTTGCAATCACTCGAGCATGGAGGAGAGGCTGCACAATGCGAAAAATGAGTGGAGGATGGAACAAGGAGGGAAGCGATGTTGCAATAACGACGATCATTCTGCTTGTCCCGTTTGCGAGTGCGGGGGCAAAACGAAGATGCCTCTCACAACATAAACGATTGCTGGAGGTGCTGCCTAGCATCAGGGTTGTTGGTGATGCTATGTGTTGTGAAGTGGATGGTCGATGTGGCATAAACGAACGGTCATGGAAGCGGCTGATTTGGGGCGCCCTCCTAAAACTATAACAAATTCGACACAACCTACACAATAAATCTTTTCTTAATACAAGCCAAAACACTATTCTCAGCCATCATGGCCCCAACTAGATGTGCATTCGACCCACTAGTAGTCCATCCTAAGGCTACTAGCTCATGCATATCCCCACGCCCAACCCGGTCGCCCAGCCATACCACACTTGTGTGCCCCACAAAGACATGTGTCGACGTGCTCCCCGCTTCTCAGCTCTCTCACATAACACGTCTCCTCCAATCCCTGCACCGATCATGACCGACAACCAAGGAGGCAACCTCAGAAGCGAGGTAAGCCATGCATCCTCTCTATTCCCCTCTTTTCTTGTTTATACAAAACCCATGTTTTTATTTCCAGTTTGTATGAACCCTAGGTCGGTGAGATGCAATTTTGCACGCCCGCACTCTACAAATCTACTATCAACACTACCGTATTATATCTCCGTTTATTGTATTGTACTCAAACTTACGTGATCTTCAACTTCGTTTTAGATGTTAACTAATTAGCAAAATATTGGTATGATTCGTCCATGTATGAGTTAAATCTCCAATTGTTGTGTTGCAACCTTAAAACTTTGTAAGTGTTGAGTCGCATTAAAACCAGTGACATTAATTTGATATGTTCAAAGTTTGAAGTTTGAACAAGCACCTTCATGGTTTGGAACCGACTCTTTGAAGTTTGACTTCTAATGGGGTATCATGCAGTTAGTTCTCTTTCAAAGGTTAAAAGTTCTACTCTCTCATATCCATATTACTTGTCACTTAAACGGATGTATCTAGACATATTTTAATACTATATACATTCATTTGAGCAAGAAGTAAGATGGACCGGAGGAAGTAGTATGTTTTTTTAGCAACAAAAGTTCTAGTTTGGTTTTCTTTTTTGAGCAAATCTAGTTTGGTACAGTGGAGTATAAATTTTGCTTTGTCTTTTCGCCCCGATCGGTGAGCCCGGTAAGTAAGCTTCAAGCGAAATAACTAATTAAGAAGCACTCCTTACAAGTTCACTCCCACCTCTTCAAAGTTATGCGACAAGTGACGACAAAGATAAAAGTGCGTACACTTATTGCAAACCTCGAGTATTATCTTTTTCGTAGATCTATTTATTCAAAATGTCTTAAATCATGCGTCCAAATCGCGAACCTTTCACTGTTGGATTCCTCGCGTCGAGATCTTCAAAACTAGGTCCCATGTTGATAAGTTTTAACGAATATTCTTTTTCCCCAAAAAAAGGGGGACAAAGAAACCGAACCGGGAGCATGTTTTTTCCCTTTTCGAAAAGAGGCACGACTATGCCTCTCACGGAAGCAAAACTGTGCCTCCACGAGAACCAAATCCGTGCTTCTTGTGGAAGGAAAAAAAAGAAAACACATTTTTTTCGTGGTGCCTCTCGCGGAAGCAAAACCATACCTCTCACGGAAGCAAATTCGTGCCTCTCGCAAAAGAAAAATAAAAAAGAAAACATGTTTCTGTTTTTGTTTTCGAGAGGCATGGCCGTGCCTTTTGTGGAAGGAAAAGAAAAGAAAACACATCTTTTTCGTTTCCGAGAGGCATGGCTGTGCCTCTCGCGAAAGAAAACAAAAACACACTTTTTTGCGCAAAATAAAATTTAGTTATTTTGTCCAAAAGTTAAGAAAGATCGGTGAAAAACCGAAAAGGAAAAAACCAAAAAACATCTAAAAAGCCGAAAACACGTGGAAAAAACAAAATAAAATAAAATCGAAGGAAGCGCCCAGAACTCTATACGTAGCGGCGGATGAGAGCATGTAAAGTGACACTCTCTCAAATTTATCCTAGATGACCTTATGCGGGGCTCCCCGGTTGAGCAGTGGAGTTTTAGTCGGCTTCTTCGCTACCGATTAGGATAATCGCACCGCAGCGTCACTTCTTGGGCTGATTCTTTGTTCGCCCAAGTTCAAGCGCCGCTTAGTTCACAATGCTTCTCAAGGGCTCCTAACCGACTGTTTCGGATCGCTTATCGCTTCCTTCTCTACGCTTTTGCCAATACAGCTTTGAATCGGAAATTTCTCTCGAGTATGTTCGATAGGAAAAAAAATGCTTGAACCAAAAATGGTATGAACTTTCATAACAATAGAAAATCTCCATAAAATCACAAAAAGTTGGTGAATGAATTCTTTCAGAATTTGGAAGTGGCTTCCACTAGTTTAGTTGTTTGAAAGGAAATTTTATTCTAGGTAATACAACTGAATTAAAAAAAAGATACAGTCACTTGTCCATAATTAAATTCATACTGACAGGGGTTGTATTACTTAGAACAACTAAACTAGTGGAAGCTTTAAACTACTTAAGAATTGTTGGTCTTGACCCTTGTTTCCACATTTAAATGTGAAGCTCGTGAAATTTGATCTGAACCATTTTACACCTCAATCGGTCCTGAATTTTTTTAAAACAGAATACATTTAGTTTGTTAATATAAATATAAATTTGTATGTACATTTTCTCTTCAATAAATTATGGATCGGATCATGCGAAAGAAGTGTACTACTTTTGGATCACACGTTTCTTTTTAGAGTATACCTTTTCAGCAGTTCATTCTGTTGATTGTGAAAGTCCTTTATTTGGAAGACCGGAAACCTCAGAGAATAAAGCAGAAATATTCATTGAATTTTTGGTATATACTTCCCCTAATAACAATGTTGCTGTAAGACAATATGAAATTCAGGGAGGTGTTTAAAACTTACGTGGTTTTGAAGAAATGACCTCATGACTGGTAGTTGGACCTCACTGCTTTGGTAGGTTGCAATCTCATACAAAAATATTTCGCGCATAGCTTGGAGATCAACCTGTTTTGCACAGTTGTGATTATCATCTAATTAATTTTTCTTCTATGAAATGAAAGAATTGCAGTTAGAATATGTTGTTTAGAAGATAAGAAACTCTTACAGTAGAGAATCCAAGAACTCCCATGCCACGATATGTTTTTAGTATTTGAAGAAGGAAAACGCCTGTGTCGTACCTACATTGATGAAATCAGGTTAACTAGCATGTTAGAATCAAATCCAGTTAAAAAACAAATAATCCATAACTTGAAAATTTATTTGTCCATGATGTGGATGAAATGGAGGAAAAACTGTTAGTGACATAAGAAGTCAAACCGCTTAACCTCGAAATGAGTTCTAGGAACTGCAATGAATCAGAAGTCAAAGTCTTTGATGCTGAATGCATTGCGCTTAGGGTAGGTGAGTGCAAACAAGGACTTGAAACCTGTAATGCATCGCGTGCTTATTATAGTTGTGAATCTGTCTTGTCCAGACCCATCAGGATTCATAATATCAAAAAATCGTCCACTCTCTAGGTTTGCTGTTATTAGAATCCATTGCTTATCATTGAAGCACGACAAGTGGAACTGTGAAAAATTCAAAGTAGGTTAGTTCTTGTTAGAACTTTCCAGTTGAAGAACTTAGTAAGAGAAAATTTGCTTAAAAGAAAAGGTACTAACAAAATTTGCTATTTCCAATCTGAAGCCAACTCTTGCTTAACTTAAAATGTCTCTGCATATTGGGTCTGAATGATCAAGCATAGGCCTCATGAGTATTGCGTGATAAATACAGACAAGAGAAATTTTTGGTTGGTGAAACTAGCAGATGTTAGCACAGAAGAACATTCGAAGACAGAGAAAGAAAGAGAATTAAATATATCGTACCATATCTTCTCTTTGGACAATGTGCCTAATAACATCAGTATTTGGTATTAGGCCTTGCCTACAACGGATTAGTTGGTGAGTATTGAGCATCTTTGAGTAACAATCTAGAGAGTGTGGATTCATCCAGCAACTAGGTCTTAAGGAAATAGTTAGGATTTTCTGGTCAACCCAAACTTCATTCACTTGGAAAATTCTTTGGCTGTAGTTTTGGAATTAATGTTAGAAACTTTCAACTAGAAGTTAGTAAAAAATAATGTGAGAACAAAGAAATGGTTTGTATGGTAGAGTTTGATGAAAACTTTGACTGTTTTGTACAGCTAAAAGGAATGGAGTTACCTTGAGTCCAGAACTGGAAGAGCTGCAGTCATTGTCTTGTAGAATTCTATTTGCACTAGTGTTGAGAAGATAACTTGTTGGAACTGCAAATAGTTGGGCTGCTGAACAAGTTTTGCGTAAGAGAAGTTTTGAAACCGCTTCTTTCCCGCCTATATATGATTCCTTTTGGATTTAGCTTCAAATTCTTCCATGAGTTTGAGCAACGCGGATCGTTAAGTGGAGTTCGAAAGAAAATTTTGGTCATGGAGAGTTAATCTTGAAATGCCTTAGTGGACTATTGCTATACAGGAATGGAGTATTATTAGCATTGAAGAACCCAGATTTGATAAGTTTGGACGAAGAACCATATGAGAGTAGGAGCTTATTTGATAAGAAGTTATACAGGGTGGGACTGTATCTTGTAGTGCATCAGTTATTGTATTGAAACTTGGTATGTCATCTTCAGTGTAGTTTGCTGGGAAATAATTAGGTGGAGTTGCTGGTTGAGGCACTTGACTACATGGGAGATTGGTTTCACATTTTTTTTCAAGTGTTTGATGGTACGGATGTGAATCAATGAGAATTGACTTGACTTCTAATGCTTCTAGTTCGACTTGATGTGGTGCACACTAGAAAGAGTCTCCTGGCATTAAGACAAGAAGACAAAAAACTTATGTTAGTATAAATATTAAAATATAAAAAGGAAGAGAAAATAAAAACTATGAAAGAAGAAAAATAAATTGAAAGTACACGTGGCGGATGAATCACCGAGATAAATTTCCAAAGGAGTAGAGCTAAATTTCTCTTGTCTCCAATTACGATTTATTGTTGAATTCAAGTCTTCCCATGTTGGTTTGTTTCTAAGCGAATCCAGATAACCGGTATTTATACAAATCTAATAAACAGAAAAAGAAAAGTTATTGACTAATAATAAGAAAGAACTGGAGATATTGTAAGTAGTTTAACTATGCAAAAAATAGTTATGGATCGCAAAATATAGAAAAAGCGGTGAATACAATCGAAAGAACAAAAGCTTTATTGTATAAAGTCATATTACCTTCTTTAGGAGAAATGATCATATAGGTAAAGTTTTCATTAATTTGATCTCTGCTGAAAACTTCTAGAACCGCAAAATCTTTTGGAACTTGGACATCCAAGAGATATTGGAGGGCGAAATTTATTTGCTCATCAATAAGGTGTGTTCAGAGAAATTTAGAATCATTGAATCAATTAGTTCTCGAGTATTTTTTGAATCAAAGCTTGGAGGATATGAATGAGGGCCTGGAAAATCCAAGAAATCAATTGGATACATGAATGAGTCCAAGTGTGGATGTTTCTGCATTAGACTAATGGGTATCACGGAACCAGCTGAATCAACGTTAGTTACAACATTACCCAAGTGCACTCTGAAAGAGCTAGAACTGTAGAAGGTTGATATTCAAAGTTGATCTTTAGAAGGAGAACTTGAGGGTAATAAACTGAGAACATCATCAACATAAGATTGCAGCGTTGGAATAGAGTTTGTTAAAACTGTTTGCCAAAATTTCTGAATGGTACACTGAAGCTTAATCTTTTCCTGATTTGAAGAAAATGAGAATTGAAAATGAATGAAGTGAGCTCAAAGCAACCATAAAAAATAGATGAACCTGCTAGTTTGAAAGTAAAAGACAAGTATTCTTGCTTCGGTATTAGATTTCCAAACTTGTATGTTGTGAATCGAGGGCAGTTTGCTATTGATGTAGTGCAAAATTGATTCAGGTAATTGCATAGGTGACTCATTGATAGAATCCGCGGATGGAGTTGCTATTATGTGCTTCATCTATTTTTGTTTTTAGAAAAAATATGAAAGTGGATTTTCAGCTGGATGCGGATTAGGAGCACTCAGCGACGCTCACCTCCGGAATCTCCACCACCCACCTGCTCTATTGGGATTCATGCCGCTTTCGTTGTAATGTTTGTTGGGGGTGAATACACGGCCTGCGGGCGTCTGAGCCAACAAAGAGGTATCTGCTCGAGGCATTTATTATATCTTCACGGGACATTAAGGTGCGTAATGTTGAGTGGGAAAATTAATTCAATCCTCCATCCTCCGTCACCTACCTTCCGTAGTCTTCTCATAGCTAGGGAACCTCTGGTTGGTGGTACTGTTCTTCTTTCAAACAGTTTCTATAACAGAAAGAAGGATAGTGTGACGCCCGGATAATTAGGCTACAGTAATCACACGTTAATGATGCCACATCACCTCGGTTACTGTTGTTAATCTCGTGATGGTTCAAAATCGATTCAAATTCAAATTTAAAATAAAGGCAAACATCAAAAGTTTTCAAATGTTAAAACCAAAATGTTCGGGTTGTGCCAGATAATGCATACGTGATTATGATGAAGAATCCACATTATTATATAATGTATAAATGTACTAAAATGATTTAAACGGTAGCCAAAAACATTACTTAAATGCCTTTGGTATTTTCTCAAATACTAAACTATTTTATTTTGGGTCAAAACCTTTTGTGGTAGTGGGTTATTCTGAAACATTATTCTAGGAGCTATCATCATAGTTTACTAAACCAAAATAAAATTAAACCAGTAAAAGGAAAATAAGGAAAAGTAAATTGAAAAGTCAAAGCAAGGTTAAAAAAGGAAACAACAGCCCCCTATGGTCAATCGACTCGCCCACTGGCCGCCGCCCAAATGACCAGCCGGCCCACCCCGCGCGTGGCCTACATGCTCTCACCCCTAGGAACCCTAGCGCACCCCCACTCACCCCGCACGACCCTCCCACTCTCTCCCACGTCTCTCTCCCTACCTCCCCCGATCCAGATCGGGATCAGGGTGCTCACGCCCGCCCCCGACTTGTCCTCGGCGTCATCGCACTCGCCCTCAACGCCGCCGCCTGGTGCCGCCCTTTTGGCCCTGTCGCCGACTCGCCGAACGCCTCGCTCGCCGCCTCTCCCGGCCTTCTTCCTCACCTCCCGACTGCGCCGTGCCTTCCCCGAGCTCCACAGACGCGTCGTGCTCGCCGCACCGATGCCAACCGCCACGCTGCGCCATCGCCTGCCCCACCACCACCTCGCGGGTGCCATCTCCCTCCGAAGCCACCGCTGCCGAGCCCCAAGACCGCCTTCTTCTTCGTCTGCCCGTCGAAGCTTCGCCGATTCCAGCATCTCCGAGCCTTCCCCGAGCCCACTAAGCACATCTGCGGGCTCAATGTGAGCTCCGCCACTTCCCCGCTTATTCCCGAAGCTCAGATTCGAGCTCGAGCACCTCGCCATTGCCAGAAGCTGTTGCCGCCGCCGCCACCGGCCGCACGCCCGCCACGCCCATGGCCGATGTCGCCCGGGCGCCTCGCACTTCACAAGAACCTCCTCGTCATGCGGCTCTCAGAGACAAGACGCCCACACGCCGCCGTGACTGCTGCCGCTGCTGCTGGCCAAGGCTACTCGCGCTTCTACCTCGCTTACCTCTGCCGCCACCCCACTCGCCTTCAAGGCTGGCCTCCGGCCTCAAGAAGCTTGTTCCCTCGCTTCAGGGTTTCGGCACGAGCGCCGCAACTAGCCGCCTGCTAACCATCGCCTCGAATCCACTATGGCCCTTGTGTTTATGGCACATGGGCCCCGCCTCGAACATTAAAAAAAGAGATTAAAAAAAGAAGAATAAAATTAATTAATTAAATAATTAACCTAATTAATCTTGTTATGTTAACCTAATTAACTATTGTTAATTAATTAAACAGTAATTAGATTAGTTAAACCGTAATTAGAATAAGGCGTAGTATGACATGCGGACCCACACGCCGATTGACCCGCCATAACGCCTGTTGACGTCATGATGACGTCATCATACACTATTCTGGATAATGTTAGAATTAAATAGATAAATAAATTCAGAAAATTTATTAAATCTTTAAAAGTTAATATAAAATGAACCGTAGCTTGGATGAAAATACTTTGTACATGAAAGTTGCTCAGAACGACGAGACGAATCCGAATAAATAGCCCGTTCGTCTGCCACACATCTCTAGCATAGCGAACATGGAACTTTCCCCCTTCGGTCCGTCTGTCCGAAAATGCCTAACACCAGGGATACTTTCACGGTTGTTTCCCCCCTTTGACGGTATCGCCTACTACTGCGTTAGATCACCCCTGGCACCGCGTATTGCCTTGTTATATTTTGTGATGCTTTGTTTTGCTCAGATTTATCAAGTTTCTTCCCCCTCATCTTCTCCCAGAGACCCGAGACCGGTGATGACCCACAAGTATAGTGGTTCTACCGTAGTCCTTTCGCTAAGTAAGAGTGTCGAACCCAACGAGGAGCGTATGAAATGATAAGCGATTTTCAAAGAAGGTATTCTCTGCAAGTAATGAAATAAATGGTAACAGATAGTTTTGTGATGAGGTAAATTGTAACGAGCAACAAGTAACAAAAGTAAACACGGTGCAGCAAGGTGGCCCAATCCTTTTTGTAGCAAAGGACAAGCCGGAACAAACTCTTATAATAGGAAAAGCGCTCCCGAGGACACATGGGAATATGGTCAAGCTAGTTTTCATCACGTTCATATGATTCGCGTTCGGTACTTTGATAATTTGATATGTGGGTGGACCGGTGCTTGGGTGCTGTTCTTACTTGAACAAACATCCCACTTATGATTAACCTCTATTGCAAGCATCCGCAACTACAACAAAAGTATTAAGGTAAACCTAACCATAGCATGAAACATATGGATCCAAATCAGCCCCTTACGAAGCAACGATAAACTAGGGTTTAAGCTTCATCACTCTAGCAACTCATCATATACTTATTACTTCCAAATGACTTCCTCTTTGCCAAAATAATGGTGAAGTGTTATGTAGTCGACGCTGACATAACACCACTAGATGTTATACAACATACATCTTATCAAAATATCGAATCTAATACCAAATTCACATGACTACTAATAGCAAGACTTCTCCCTTGTCCTCGTGGAACAAACGTAACTACTCACAAAGCATATTCATGTTCATAATCAGAGGGGTAATAATATGCATAAAGGATCTGAACATATGATCTTCCACCAAGTAAACCAACTAGCATCAACTACAAGGAGTAATCAACACTACTAGCAACCTACTAGCACCAATCCCTACTTGGAGACAAGAATTGGATACAAGAGATGAACTAGGGTTTGGAGATGAGATGGTCTTTGGTGAAGATGTTGACGGAGATTGCCCTCTCCCGATGAGAGGAGCGTTGGTGATGATGATGACGATGATTTCCTCCCGGAGGGAAGTGTCCCCTGTAGAACAGCTCTGCCGAAGCCCTAGATTGGTTCCCACTGGCGCGGAGTTTCGTCCCCAAAGGTTGATTATGATTTTTTCTCATCGAAAGAGCTCATATAGGAGAAGATGGGCATCGGAGAGCCACCAGAGGGCCCACGAGGTAGGGGCGCGCCTGGGGAGGCGCGCCCCACCCTCGTGAGCAGTGGTGTGGGCCCCGCCTTCATCTTTGGCGACGATTTTTCTTTATTTATTTTAAGACATTCCGTGGAGTTTCAGACTTTGGAGTTGCATGTAATAGGTCTCCAATATTTGCTCCTTTTCCAAATTGAGGACTGCCAAGCATTCTCCCTCTTCATGTAAACCTTGTAAAATAAGAGAGAATAGCCATAAGTATTGTGACATAACGTGAAATAACAGCCCATAATGCGATAAATATCGATATAAAAGCATGATGCAAAATGGGCGATCAACTCCCCTGCTTAGACCTCGCTTGTCCTCAAGCGAAAAGCCGATAACAATAAATATGTCCTCATGTTTAGAGGTAGAGGCGTCGATAAAATTTAAAATACGGACATGAAGGCATCATGATCATTCTCATAACAGCAACATATATAGATTTTGTCATATGATTACCCATGTTTAAATGATGATCTTTTCAAAGCCAAAGTATGAATCAGAAACCATATTGAGCACCAACAAATTATACCCTTAGTCATTGAAACAATTGCAATTTATCATAACATCGGAAAGAGTCTATGCCAGAGCTTAAAAGCAAGTCCACATACTCAACTATCACTCAGTCCTTCATAATTGCTAACACTCACGCAATACTTGTGGTTACGGAGTTTTAACCTATTACGTAGAAAGATAGGGCTTGTAGTTTTGCCCCACAACCTTTTTACCTCAAGGGTAATGTCAACAATAATAATTCATGCTCCCCCACATCCAATTAGATATATATATCATGTTCTTTCCAACATCTTGAGCTTGCCAAAGGATAAAATAAAAGGAGAAGGTGAAGATCACCGTGACTCTTGCATAAGGTAGAGGATAAAAATAAAAGATAGGCCCTTCGCAGAGGGAAGCAGAGGTTGCCATGCGCTTTTATGGTTGGATGCACAAAATCTTAATGCAAAAGAACATCACTTTATATTGCCCCTTGTATGTGGAACTTTATTATGCAGTCCGTCGCTTTTATTACTTCCACAACAAGTTCGCATAAAGCTTATTTCTCTCGCACTAATAAGTCATGCATATTTAGAGAGCAATTTTATTGCTTGCACCGATGACAACTTAATTCAAGGATCTTACTCAATCCATAGGTAGATATGGTGGCCTCTCATGGCTAAACTGGTTTAGGGTATTTGGAAGCACAAGTAGTATCTCTACTTGGTGCTGAGAATTTGGCTAGCATGAGGGGAAAGGCAAGCTCAACATGTTAGGAGATCCATGACAATATACTTTATCTCAGATATAAGAAAACATAACTCATTACGTTGTCTTCCTTGTCCAACATCAACTCTTTAGCATGTCATATTTTAATGAGTGTTCCCAATCATAAAAGATGTCAATGATAATATATCTATATGTGAAACCTCTCTCTCCTTATTACTTCCTATTAATTGCAACGATGACCAAAGCCATATTTGCCAACTCCCAACAACTTTTAATCATCATACTCTTTCTATGTGGAATCATTACTTTCACTAAGATCAATATAAACTCTTTGATTCTTTTTATCCCTTTTTTTATTCACCCAAGATCATGGCAAAATAATCAAGCCCTTAACTCAACACTAATCTTTATGATATATATATATATATAACTCACGGACTCGATTGCATAGAGGGATCATAAAACAAAACTTCGAAACTAGATCATGCCATGACTTTATTCTACTAAATCAAGATACTACTAATAGGATCGAACTAAAAAAAACGGTAAAGATAGGAGTTGTGATGGTGATACGATACCAAGCACCTCCCCAAGCTTGGCAGTTGCCAAGGGAGTGCCCATACCCATGTGATTATGTCTCCTTCTTTGTTGTTGGCGGTGGAGGTGTTGTTGATGATGCAAGCTTGTCGTCCACCTTCCATGGCATAGGCTCACCCTCATAGAAGGATGATCGAGTCTCCGAAATCCTCAAATCTGCAACGGAAACAACTCGAACGAAAAACAGAGGATATTTGCGTGATACGGTCGCCAAAACCTTCGGGAGAATATATAATGAATTTTTACCGACCAAGATATGTATCGCAAGAAAACAGAGTCCTGAGGGCACACGAGGTGCTCACGAGGTAGGGGCGCGCCTGTGGGGTAGGGCGCGCCCTCCACCCTCGTGGAGGCCTCGTGTCCTCCCCGGACTGCTACTTATTTTTCTATTTTTCTAAATATTCCAAAACTGAGAGATATTGCATTAAAAATTGTTTTGGAGTCGGTTTACTTACCGTACCACATACCTACTCCTTTTCGAGTCCTGGAACGCTTCCGGAAAGTGTCCCTTATGTATTCCTCCGGTTACGGTTTCAATAATATTAGTTTCAACATTTATAGGATTACCTGAGATATAGTGTTTGATTCTTTGACCGCTTACCACCTTCGGATTTGTGCCTCCGAAGTTGTTGATTTTATGGCACCGAACGGTAGACCTCCTCGATAACGAGGGACCTTCCCATTTAGAGAGAAGTTTTCCTGCAAAAAATCTTAAACGATAGTTGTATAGCAATACATAATCACCTACATTAAACTCACGCTTTTGCATCCTTTTGTCATGCCATCTTTTAACTTTTTCTTTAAATAACTTGGCATTTTCATAGGCTTGGGTTCTCCATTCATCAAGTGAGCTAATATCAAATAACCTCTTCTCACCGGGCGAAGTTTGAAATCATAGTTGAGCTCTTTAATAGCCCAATATGCCTTATGTTCTAGTTCAAGAGGTAAGTGACATGCTTTTCCATAAACCATTTTATACGGAGACATACCCATAGGGTTCTTATATGCAGCCTATATGCCCATAATGCATCATCAAGTTTCTTGGACCAATTCTTTCTAGACCTATTAACAATCTTTTGCAAAATTAATTTGATCTCTCTATTACTCAATTCTACTTGACCACTAGATCAAGGGTGATAAGGAGATGCAATTCTATGATTAACGCCATATTTAGCAAGCATTTTACTTTTAAAGCACCATGAATAAAATGTGAACCACAATCAGTCATTAAATATCTAGGGACTCCAAACCTCGGAAAATAACTTCCTTAAGCATTTTAATAGAAGTGTTATGATCAGCACTACTAGTTGGAATAGCTTCTACCCACTTAGTAACGTAATCAACAACAACTAAAATATGAGTGTATCCATTAGAAGCGTGAAAAGGTCCCATATAATCAAAGCCCCAAACATCAAATGGTTCAATAACAAGTGAATAATTCATAGGCATTTCTTGACGCCTACTAATATTACCAATTCTTTGACATTCATCACAAGACAAAACAAACTTACGGGCATCCTTGAAGAGAGTAGGCCAATAAAAACCAGATTGCAATACCTTATGTGCGCTTCTATCTCCAAATATGGTGTCCTCCATAAGCTTCGGAGTGACACTTGCATAGGATCTGCTCCTGTTCATGCTCGTGTACACAACGCCTAATAACACCATCTACTCCTTCTTTATAAAGATGTGGATCATCCCAAAAGTAATGTCTCAAATCATAAAAGAACTTTTTCTTTTGTTGGTATGTGAAGCTAGGTGGTATAAATTTAGCAACAATATAATTAGCATAATCAAGATACCATGGAGTGCTACGAGAAGTGCTTATGACATTTAGTTGTTCATCGTGAAAGCTATCATCAATAGGTAGTGGGTCATCAAGAACATTCTCTAACCTAGATAAGTTATCTGCAACGAGGTTCTCAGCTCCTTTTCTATCAACAATATGCAAATGAAATTCTTGCAGCAAGAGAACCCATATAATAAGTTGTGACGCCTTGATAATTCGATTCTGATGAATTCCTCGCTAATGATGCCACATCACCTCAATTATCATTGCTAACCTCGCATTGGTTCAAAACCGTCCAAATTCAAATTTAAAATAAAGTCAAATTATTATTTTGTCAAGCGGTAGAACAAAATGTTCATTTGGGTTGCAAAAATTTACTAACTAATTCTTATGTATAATCCAACATTATTTGAGTTATTAAAATGCCCTTAAATATTTTAAACTGGTCCGCATAGCCCCAAAATAAATCGTTTCTATTTAAACAAAACTCAAAATGAGATCAATTAATCTTTGAACTTTTTGAGGCAAGGCGTAATATTGCATAATAATTATTTTGGCAATTTATACATTTTACTAAATTCATTTAGTGCCCAAAAGGAATGCAAACTGTGAGGGAAATCAAAAACAGTAAAAAGAAAAGTTAGAAGAGGTAGAACCCATCAGTGCACTTAGGCTTTAATTCTACAAAGATAAGGCCCAGCCCACCCTCGCACCTTCTCCTATCTCTCGTTCATTGGCGTCGGCCGGACGAGCAGCGCCGTCCATGGCTCGATGGTCAAGGTCGAGCATCCGACGCCTCCCAGCGGGCTAAGGTCGCCCCTACACCTCTCTAGAACCCTAGCACCATTCCCCTTTCCCCAGCCGCTTTCCTTCTCCCCTACGCTCACGGACGCCGTCGTCGCCATGGCCCCGTCGCAGCATGTCCACCGCCACCGCCCTCCGTCCCTGTGCTGTCCGTGAGCTCCGCCACGTTCTTCTCCTTCGACTACTTCACCGATCGAGCTCGGGGAACCACGCCGACGCCGCCCTCATCAGTTTTCTCCATCACGGCCACCGCGGCCTCGCTGCCGATGCCGCCGCCCGTCCACCCCGGTCCTCCCCGAAAGCACGCCAACGGACTCAAGGTGAGCTCCTCCTCGGATCCCCCTTTTCCCTTCGATTTATGCCGTAGGTCAGCCGCCACCGTCGTGCACGAAGCTTCGCAGACGTGCGTATGCGTGTGCGTCTTGCCGCCACGCTCTGCCTCTTGTCCTTGCGAATCGCTGCCGCTCTTCACCGCTGCTTGCCATTCATTGCTACTCTCATGTGCTAGTTGCCGCTATTTTGCTCTGCCGCTTGTCACGGGCTGTTCTCTTGCCATCTGCCTGCTGTCCGCCGCCGCTTCCTCGCCGCCGTTGCCTACTACGCTGCTAGTGCTGTTGTCAAGACACCTGTCCAGTGCCACTCACAAGACGCAGCCACTCTTGGCTAGCTATGGCCGCCCGTGGCCTTTTGTGTCATGCGTGCTAGCCGGCATGGCTTGAGCCATCGCCAAACGGCCATTAGATTAGGATTTAATCCTACTTAGCCAACCTCAAACCGCTTATTAGTACTAACCTTAGATACTAATTAGTGTATGACTTATGGCCCCACCACTAATTAGGCTAATTAAACAATCATCAAACAAATGGCCCTATGACACATGAGCCCCCCTTTGTCCATTTGACCAACAACCTGTGAAATGTTGAATGTTCACCCTGCTGACTCAAAGACACCCCCGCCTCACACAGCCTCTAATGCACTGCGGGTTCACTGGACTGGTGCATCTAGTATTTTAGGTGTATTTTCGAATTAATATTAGATCCAGAAATTTCAAAAAAATGTTTAAAACTTTGAAAATTAATATAAAATAAACCGTAACTCGGATGAAAATACTTTATATATGAAAGTTGCTCAGAACGACGAGACAAATAAGGACACGCAGCCCGTTCTTCCGCCACACATCCCTAACATATCAAACTTCAGAATTTTCCTCCGGCTCCTTCCCTTTGAAAACGCTAAACACCGGGATACTTTCCTGATGTTTCCCCCTTCACGCAGATTCACCTCCTACTGCGTTAGGTCACCTCTAGCACCGCCAGATTGCCATGTTACGCTTTGTGATGCTTTGATTGCTCTGTTATTTATTGTGTTCCCCCTCCGTTACTTCTTTCCGGTAGACACCGAGACCGACGCCGCTGCTGGTGCCCCGATCGACTACGGAGTTGACGACCCCTCTCTCTTGCCAGAGCAACCAGCAAGCCCCCCTTTGATCACCGTGATATCGCCTACTCTTCTCTATACCGCTTGCATTAGAGTAGTGTAGCATGTTACCGCTTTCGCTAATCCTATACCGCTGCATAGCTCGTCCTTGCTACTATCATGTTACCTTTACTCGCTATCCCATCGCTTAGTATAGGATGCTAGTGTTCCATCAAGGCCCTACATTCTGTCCGCTCGCCATGCTATACTCTTCGGGCTGTGATCACTTCGAGGTGATCACGGGCATATACTATATACTTTACACTATTACATTACCCGTGATACTGCTCGAGATGGGGGCTGAAAGGACAGTGGCTCCATCCCGTGAGAGGTGGGCCTGGGTTCCCTGACTCCCGATCAGTTACTTTGTGGCGGTTTATTGTGGCAGGTTGAGACCACCTAGGAGAGAGGTGGGCCTGGCCCTGGTCGGCGTTTTCGCGGATACTTAACACGCTTTAACGAGATCTTGATATTTGATCCGAGTCCGCCATTTGGTCTATACGCACTAACCATCTACGCAGAGTAGTTATGGGTATCCCGGCGTCGTGGTATCACCGGCACTTCGTGACGCCGGCCCGAGTGGCGCTACCCGGATTGGACCGAACGCCTGAGGCTAGGTCTGCTTCGCGTCACAGACGCAACGCAAGTGTGTGTGCTAAAGGGCGATGGGCCCTGCACTTCGGCGCTTAGGTTTATACCGGCGTGCTGACCTCTCTGCTGAGCCTAGGTGGGGCTGCGACGTGTTGATCTTCCGCGGTCGGGCATGACCCAGAAAAGTGTGTCCGGCCAAATGGGATCAAGCGTGTTGGGTTATGTGGTGCACCCCTGCAGGGAAGTTAATCTATTCGAATAGCCGTGATCTTCGGTAATGTGACGACTTGGAGTTGTACCTTGACCTTATGACAACTAGAACCGGATACTTAATAAAACACACCCTTCAAAGTGCCGATACAACCCGGTGGTCGCTCTCTCTCAGGTTACGAGGAGGGATCGCGGGTAGGATTATGCTATGCGATGCTACTTGGAGGACTTCACCACTCTCTTCTACATGTTGCAAGATTTGAGGCTGCCGTGCGTAGTCTTCGTGGATTAGATACCCCTCTTATTCTCGCATTCTCGCAGCTCAAATTCCACCGATATGGCTCCTTTACACATATATCCATGCATATGTAGTGTAGCTCCTTGCTTTATGAGTACTTTGGATGAGTACTCACGGTTGCCTTGTTCCCCTTTCCCCTTTCTTTTACCCGGTTGTCATGCGACTGCACGATGGAGCCCCAGAGCCAGACGCCACCGTCGATGACTCCACTACTACACCGGAGGTGCCTACTACTACGTGCAGCCCGCTGGACGACGACCACTGTGAGTAATTGACCGGAGGATCCTGTGCAGGAGGCCTGCGCCTCTTTCGATCTGTATCCCAGCTTTGTGCTAGCCTTCTTAAGGCAAACTTGTTTAACTTATGTCCAGACTCAGATATTGTTGCTTCCTGACTCGTCTATGATCGAAAGCACTTGTATTCGAGCCCTCGAGGCCCCCTGGCTTGTATTATGATGCTTGTATGACTTATTTTATTTTTAGAGTTGTGTTGTGATATCTTCCCCGTGAGTCCTCGATCTTGATCGTACACGCTTATGCGTGTATGATTAGTGTCTGATTGAATCGGGGCGCCACAAGTTGGTATCGAGCCGATCGCTGTAGGAATCCCCTTCCAACTCCTTGGCCAAGTCGAGTCTAGACATTGCAAAACTTTTACTAACATGGCTGTGTGTCTTACGGCACACGCCGCCATTGGGTGGTATTAGGATCTTTTACTCCTCGATCTTTACTCCGGGACTCGAGCTCTCTTCTATTCGGGTTAAATGATTTTGCTAAAACAAAACTAACTTTAGGTTCTCGCAAGTACTTTCTCCCGGAGAGCCACTTGTTACCGATGACCGCCTGTTGCGCCAGAAGATTCCGAAGATACTCTACGATGTGCTCTCGAGACTATGTGCCATCGCTTTTGCAATTCACTTCCATCGATAAATCCCTCTGGATAACTACTTACACCTATCGTTCATATTGTCATCCCCAGTTGCCCTTGTTATTACAAGATGTCCTGAAATACGCTTCGATATTCCGATAATTCTTTACGCTTCATCGCCTTGGCCAGTTCCTTGTCAGCATGAATACCCCTCACGGATAATTACTTGCGTTTGCTTAGTATCCGCTCGTCCAAAGTTGTTCATGTGTTTCACAAAAATACATTCAAATACTACCCGATCTTCCGAAAATCCTGAAAGCAGCCTATTGCTCTTGAAAATTCTTGCTTGCTTGCATTATGGTTAATCCCAAAGGCCTCGTAGTCTTATTGACATTCCTTGTCAGTATCATTTTGAGTCTGTTGACTCAATATGTTTGTGAATACACGCAATCATCATTGATCCTTATAAATTAACTTTCCGGCTGAGCTGCCATTTTTTTTACTGGAATTGGTTCTCGACCAATCCAATTGTCGTTGATTGTACCCTAAGGTTATTCAACTTATCCATACCTAATCAGAGCATTGCTTCTGATCCCTAGATTTGGAAATCATAATTCCTTTGCATTTGACAATTGAATTAGTCAATTGTTCAATAATATGATATCCTTGCATTCTTTCCTCCTCTGGTTGAGTACCGATGCTCACATCAGATCCCTTATGGACCACCAGATCCTTTGTTGGATTTATCTGACAGTGTCCTTCATAATTAATCACCTTGTGAGTCCTTCTCCGATACATAATGCCTTTGTTAAATTGTATCCTTTCCTGTTGTCATCCATGCTCGCTGAAATGGGTGATACTTACTCTTGAAGCTTATGGTATATGTTCGTAAGAAGCCCCGATGGGATTGAACCCTCGCCTTCCCTCATCGGGCGTGAACCCGAAAGATTTCACGAGTCATACTTATCCGGTATTGCACCGTAAAACTTTCAACAACTACTGTCATCTTCGAAATACGAGAGGTGAATGGAAGATTATGCATTGAGGAAGTGGGAGTCGACCTTTGTGTTCATGCCCATGGACGCGATGTATATCCTATCATGGAAGCTTCTTGTAATGATAACTATTTCCTTGATAACTAACATATGGTATCTGTGAATTGATCCCTTGCAACCGTGGTTCCGACCATGATTGTTCTTCTTTGATTCCATTTCTGACAAGTTAAAACAATTGTCTTGTTTGGATCTATTCTCCAGTCCAACCTTTACTTTGTTCTTGTGTCGAGTATTACACCCCGGTATCTCGAGATTATCATGGAACTGCATAACTTCTTATGAGTTCTTCATCAAGTGCTACCTTCCCATCGATTCCAATTTTTCACGGGCTCGAAGTTATTATACACTCCAAAGACACCGATAATGATAATCGAACCGAGTCCGCATCTACGGTTCAACAACTCTTCGGTAAGCTTATATAAGTACGAAGTTTGTATTCGATCACGCCCATTCCTAGCCTGCTTTGGCTATATCATTGTCGTGATGATTTTAACTGTGCTACCCGGTCCTTCTTCTCGAAAGCACAATTTTCGACGATGAACTAACCTTACGCCGATCCTCATCGTCATATCATTTCGCCTTTGAACAACAAGCTTGGTTTCGAAGTTTGTGTCGCACCTTGGTTCCAATAACCTTTCACTTCATCATTACTTTGACTTGATGTCGCCGCCGATCGATTACATCTTCATGAACTCTCGCGACAAAGGTGTCGTGATCATCAACATTCCGAGCTCATCCAGATATCAATTGAATTCATGATGAGAAATACCATCCTTGCCCTCGATGAATTGTATTATCATCCACCACTTTATTGCCTTCCCACCAACACAAGCTTGTTCATGTTTGGTGTTATACCTTGAGTTCCTTGCTATCCAAAGCAATTGTTCTTCTTTACCTTGAGTATTACCATCCTTTATGTCAAGAATATTCGAGATTTGTTCCACCTCTTGAGAATTCTTGACATAGAAATACTTCTCACCATCACCATTCTTTCTTGGTCCCCGTGTTAATTCCAACAAGTGAACGGTGTTGTTTGGATTCTTTCCTTCTAGCAACCCTATTTCTTTGAAGTTAATGGTCGAAAGTTCATTCTTAGGCTATTGATTATTGAATCACCATTCTGACATTGGTCGTGCAACCCAACCCATATTTCGGGCGCACCTTTCAACCAATGTTTAATTGTGTATGTTTTCCTAGAGCATACAACATTATATCATTTGAATTGACAAGTGTCATCTTCTTGTTCACATTATTGTGGAAAGCCATCCGTTTGGAATTCTCGATGAATTGTTGCTGAGTCCGTCAGCCACTTCCTCATCCTCTCCTTGGTTTAATGATGAACTATTGTTTCAGGAACCCGCTCCCATAGTTCATTTCCCAAGAATCTTGCAATGTCATTTCGTCTATTTGTGTTGCACCTTTTCTTCTCAGGCATCCTAATGTCTGAGGTATCCTGACACCAATCAGATCCCAATCTCGGTCAGTTATGATGGTTAGAGCACATTTTCAAGAGTTATAACATTGGTCTTTATATGACCCGGTAAGGTGATGTCATGCCTAGCACACTTGACCGGAGGACCTATTGTTATAGTTTCCATTTTAGCAAGGTTAACCATTCTTCCATGAGGAAATTGTAAGACTTATTCTATAGTTGTTCCTGATGAATCCTTTGTATATCCAAGTCCGACCTTTGCTTGAAGACCATGTCAATGCTATCTCGAAGCATGTCTGTGGTACTCCGATTTTCAACAAGAACATTTAAAGCCCAATGCTAAATGTTTCTTGATCAATTATCCAAACACCGCTTGTATGGGTAATGTCATGAAAATTCCTCTCCCCATTACCTAAATGGTTTTCTACGTTATATCCTCGTCATGGATATCAAGCTATGCTTGTCCTTGGGAAGGATATACCCCCTAAATATGTGTTTAAACACATTTTCCTTTATGCTCTTCGTTTAACTGATGATCACATTTCCTTTCCATGGTTTTATTTAACCTTTCTTGTGATCTATATGATCTAAGCAGAATATTCTCTCGCTTATGTAAACACCTTGGTGTACAACCGTGTCAAGAAGACCGTGTTACTATTGTTGATGACATTTCGTAACCATCGATGGACGATAACTTTGCCTATTGGTCCGCCTTTGTTTCAACGAAAGGTGAAAATGGTTCTCTTCGTCCCTCGCCCTTGGTACCGGATGTTGTTGCCGACATAACCGATGCACTATCCTCGACATGCCCTGGCTTACATGATCGTACAAGATATCATCGACCTTCCTACCTTTTAACACATGGCGGGCCCATAACCCACAGTTCTACAGATCGAAACCGACTCTCCAGACACCACATGTTCCCAAGGTTGCTCCTCGCGCTTGACTTCAGATGTAATTCACGGACCAATTGCCTAGTTATCTATTCTGGTATGAGACGCAATACCTATTCTCTCGCTAGTTCGAAAACCCTTTCACCTTCCTCGATTAGGCATCGAATCCATTGCCCATCCGCTTGAAACTTCTCATGGTACCTTTTCTTACCTTGCTCTCGATATCTTCTTAAGTTTCAAATCGAGAGATACTTATGCTTCTTCCCCGAGTTAACCGTCCGATGCTCGATCTTGTTAGAATCCATCCTTATAGAGTTTTCCCTTCTTACCCTTTCGTAAGTACGGTGAAGATCCTGAAGGGAGGACGACAACTTCATCATGATGACCTGAAGCAGAGAAATGAAGACATTAGCGCTATGGATCAACCACTTCGAGAAGAGCAACCAAGACCGAGAAGATTCGTTAGGATTGCATCTGCACCTTTTTCCCCTTACTTCCCTCTTAAATCTCGGGACGAGATTTCTTGTAAAAGGTGAGAATTGTGACGCCTTGGGATAATTCAAGTTAAATAATTCCTCGCTAATGATGCCACATCACCTCAATTACATCGCTAACCTCGCATTGGTTCAAAAACCCGTCCAAATTCAAATTTAAAATAAAAGTCAAATTATTATTTTGTCAAGCGGTAGAACAAAAATGTTCGTTGGGTTGCAAAAATTCACTAACTAATTCTTATGTATAATCCAACATTATTTGAGTTATTAAAATGCCCTTAAATATTTTAAACTGGTCCGCATAGCCCCAAAATAAATCGTTTCTATTTAAAAAACTCAAATGAGATCAATTAAGCTTTGAACTTTTGAGGCAGGCAGAATATTGCATAATAATTATTTTGGCAATTTATACATTTTACTAAATTCATTTAGTGCCCAAAAGGAATGCAAACTGTGAGGGAAATCAAACAGAAAAAGAAAAGTTAGAAGAGGTAGAACCTCATCGCGGCACTTAGGCTTTAATTCTACAAGATAAGGCCCAGCCCACCCCTGCACCTTCTCCTATCTCTGTTCACAGGGGGCGTGCTGGACGAGCAGCGCTCGTCCATGGCTCGGATGGCCGCGTGTCGAGCATCCGACGCCTCCCCGCGTGGCTAAGGTCGTCCCTACACCTCTCTAGAACCCTAGCACCATTCCCCCCTTTCCCCCGCGCCGCTTTCCTTTCTCCCCCTTTACGCCGCCGGACGCTGCCGTCGCCGCCATGGGCCCCGTCAGCGCGTGTCCACTGCCACCGCCCTCCGGCCCCTGTCAGTCCAGAGCTCCACGTTCTTCTCCTTCGACTACTTCACCGGATCGAGCTCGGGGAACCACGCCGACGCCGCCCTCATCGCTTTTCTCCATCACGGCCACCGCGTTCGCCTGCCGATGCCGTCGCCCGTCCACCCCGGTCCTCCCCGAGCACGCCATCGGACTCAAGGTGAGCTCCTCCTCGGATCCCCTTTCCCCTTCGATTTGTACGCCGTGAGGCCGCCGTCACCGTCGTGCACGAAGCTTCTGCAGATGCGGTACGCAGGTGCGCATCGCCGCTTTCCGCCTCTTGTCCTTGCGAATCGCCGCTCTTCACCGCTGCTTGCCATTGTTGCTACTCATGTGCTAGCTGTCGCTATTTTGCTCGCCTGCTTGCCGCCGGGCTGTTGCTTGCTACCGTCTGCTGTCCGCTGCCGCTGCTTGTTCGCTGCCTGTTTCACTACGCTGCTTAGTGTCTGTTGCCGCACACTCCAGAGTGCCACTCGCACGCAGCCACTCTTGGCTAGCCATGGCCGCCGTGGCCTTTGTGTCATAAGTGTATAGCCAAGATGGCTTGAGCCATCGCCAAACGGCCGCCATTAGATTAGGATTTAATCCTACTTAGCTAACCTCAAACCGGTATTAGTACTAACCTTAGATACTAATTAGTGTATGACTTATGGCCCCACCACTAATTAGGCTAATTAAACAATCTGTCAAACAAATGGCCCTATGACACATGAGCCCCATCATGTCCAGCTTTTGACCAACAACCCAGAAATGTTGAATGTTCACCCTGTTGACTCAAAGACACCCCCCTTTATCGTCACCTCTAATGCACTTTCTTTGGGTTCATCGGACCGGTGCATCTAGTATTTTAGGTGTATTTTCGAATTAATATTAGATCCAGAAATTTCAAAAAAATGTTTAAAACTTTGAAAATTAATATAAAATAAATCGTAACTCGGATGAAAATACTTTATATATGAAAGTTGCTCAGAACGACGAGACAAATAAGGATACGCAGCCTGTTCTTCCGCCACACATCCCTAACATATCAAACTCGCAACTTTCCCCCTCCGGCTCCTCTGCCCGAAAACGCGAAACACCGGGGATACTTTCCCGGATGTTTCCCCCCTTCGCCGGTATCACCTCCTACTGCGTTAGGTCACCTCTAGCACCGCGTATTGCCATGTTACGCTTTGTGATGCTTTGATTACTCTCTTATTTATTGTGTTCCCCCTCCGTTACTTCTTTCCGGTAGACACCGAGACCGACGCCGCTGCTGGTGCCCCAATCGACTACGGAGTTGACGACCCATCTCTCTTGCCAGAGCAACCAGGCAAGCCCCCCCTTTGATCACCAGATATCGCCTACTCTTCTCTATAATCGCTTGCATTAGAGTAGTGTAGCATGTTACCGCTTTCGATTAATCCTATATCACGCATAGCTCCGTCCTTGCTACTATCACAGTTGTTACCTTTACCGCTATCCCATCGCTTAGTATAGGATGCTAGTGTTCCATCGCTGGCCCTACATTCTTGTCCGTCTCGCCATGCTATACTACTTGGGCTGTGATCACTTCGGAGGTGATCACGGGCATATACTATATACTTTACACTATTACATTACCTGTGATACTGCTCGGAGATGGGGGCCGAAAGGACAGGTGGCTCCATCCCAGAGAGGTGGGCTCGGGTTCCGACAGCCCCGATCGTTACTTTAGGGCGGTTGACAGGCAGGTTGAGACCACCTAGGAGAGAGGTGGGCCTGGCCTGGTCGGGCGTTCATGGATACTTAACACGCTTAACGAGATCTTGGTATTTGATCCGAGTCCGCCATTTGGTCTATACGCACTAACCATCTACGCTGGAGTAGTTATGGGTATCCCGACGTCGTGGTATCACCGGCACTTGCCGTGACGTCCGATCGAGTGGCGCGCGCCCAGATTGGGACCGAACGCTTCAGAGGCTGGAGTCTGCTTCGGCCACAGACGTCGCAACGTGTGTGTGCTAAGGCGATAGAGGCCAGAACCCCTTTGGCGCTTAGGTTTAGACCGCGTCTTGACCTCTCTGTTGAGCCTAGGTGGGCTGCGACGTGTTGATCTTCCGCGGCCGGGCATGACCCAGAAAGTGTGTCCGCCAAAATGGGATCAAGCGTGTTGGGTTATGTGGTGCACCGCAGGGAAGTTAATCTATTCAATAGCCGTGATCTTCTAAGAATGTGACGACTTGGAGTTGTACCTTGACCTTATGACAACTAGAACCGGATACTTAATAAAACACACCCTTCAAAGTGCCAGATACAACCCGGTAGTCGCTCTCTCTCAGGGTTACGAGGAGGGGATCGCCCGGTAGGATTATGCTATGCGATGCTACTTGGAGGACTTCTACCACTCTCTTCTACATGTTGCAAGATTTGAGGCTGCCAAGCGTAGTCTTCGTGATTAGATACCCCTCTTATTCCTGGCATTCTCGCAGCCACCCACCGATATGGCCCTTTACACATATATCCATGCATATGTAGTGTAGCTCCTTGCTTATGCGAGTACTTTGGATGAGTACTCATGGTTGCCTTGTTCCCCTTTCCCCCTTTCTTTACCCGGTTGTCGCGACTGCATTTACGATGGAGCCTGTGAGCTAGACGCCACCGTCGATGATTTACTACTACACCGGAGGTGCCTACTACTACGCAGTGCAGCCCATGGACGATTTACCGTGGAGTAGTTGACGGAGGATCCTGTGCAGGAGGCCCGCGCCTCTTTCGATCTGTATCCCGCTTTGTGCTAGCCTTCTATAGGGAAACTTGTTTTAACTTATGTCCAGTATCAGATATTGTTGCTTCCACTGACCTGCCTATGATCGAAAGCACTTGTATTCGAGCCCTCGAGGCCCCTGGCTTGTATTATGATGCTTGTATGACTTATTTTATTTTTAGAGTTGTGTTGTGATATCTTCCCGTGAGTCCCTGATCTTGATCGTACACGTTTGCGTGTATGATTAGTGTACGATTGAATCGGGGGCGTCACATAAGTCTAGGTTTAGCATCTTTCTTTTCCATAAGATATTTAATAGCAGCATGATCAGTGTGAATAATTACTTTAGAATCAACAATATAGGGTCTGAATTTATCACAAGCAAATACAACTGCTAAAAGTTCCTTTTCGGTAGTAGCATAATTTCTTTGAGCATTGTCTAGAGTCTTACTAGCATAATGGATAACATTTAATTTCTTATCAACTCTTTGCCCTAGAACAGCACCTACAGCATAATCACTAGCATCACACATAATTTCAACGGGTAAATTCCAATCAGGTGGCTGAACAATAGGTGCCGAGACTAATGATTTCTTAAGTATTTCAAATGCTTCTACACAATCATCATCAAAGACAAATGGTACATCTTTTTGTAATAAATTAGTCAGAGGCCGAGAAATTTTTGAGAAGTCCTTAAGGAACCTCCTATAAAATCCCAAGTGACCAAGGAAACTTCTTATACCTTTGATGTCCTTGGGACATGGCATCTTTTCAATAGCATCAACTTTGGCTTTATCAACTTCAATACCTCTTTCGTAAAACTTTGTGCCCCAAGACAATACCTTCATTAACCATAAAGTGGCACTTTTTCCCAATTCAAGACAAGATTAGTTTCTTCACATCTCTCAAGTAAAACTCGATCAAGATTGCTCAAGCTAATCGTCAAAAGAGGAACCATAGACTTGAAAAGTCGCCCATGGAAACCTCACAAATCTTTTCACAAAAGTCAGAGAATATAGCCATCATGCATCTTTGAAAAGTTGCAGATGCATTACATAAACCAAAAGGCATACGTCTATAAGCAAAAGTACCAAAAGGGCAGGTAAAAGTAGTCTTTGATTGATCTTTAGCCGACCACGGTATTTGAGAGAAACCGTAATAACCATCTAGAAAGCAATAATGTGTATGTTTGCATAGTCTCTTAGCATTTGAACAATAAAAGGTAAGGGTAATGATCTTTCTTAGTAGCTTTATTTAATTTTATGGAAATCAATTACCATCCTATAACACCTGTAATAATAATTCTTGCGTAATCAATTCATCTTTATCATTAGGGACAACAGTAATACCTCCTTTCTTAGGGACACAATGGATGTGGACTTACCCACTCACTATCAGCAACGGGATAAATTATACCTGCCTCCAGAAGCTTGAGTATTTCTTTTCTTACCACTTCTTTCATTTTAGGATTCAAACGTCGCTAAGGATCACGAACTGGTTTGGCATCCGCTTTCAAATTTATTTTATGTTGACATAGAGTGGGACTAATGCCCTTAAGATCATCAAGAGTATATCCAATAGCGGCACGGTGCTTCTTCGTAGTTTTCAATAATCTTTCTTCTTCATGCTCAAAGGTTAGCACTAATAATAACAGATATATTTTCTTTTCATCAAGATAAGCATATTTAAGATTATCAGCAACGGTTTAAGCTCAAACACGGATCACCCTTGGGTGGAGGAGGATCACCTAGGATTTCAACAGCAAATTATGTTGCGTAATAGGTTCTCGCTTAAAGAATACTTCATCTATTTCTCTTCTTTCATTCATGAACATATCATTTTCATGGTCTAGAAAATAATGTTCCAAAGGATCACTAGGAGGCACAGCAATAGAAGCAAGACCAATAATTTCATCTTTACTAGGCAATTATTCCTCGTGATGTTGTTTACTAAATTTAGAGAAATTAAACTTATGAACCATATCATCCAAGCCAATAGTAACAACATTCTTTTACAAGTACTATCTTAGCATTAACAGATTCAAGAAGGGTCTACCAAATATAATGGGACAAAAGCTATCTTGTGGAGAACCAAGAACAAGAATCGGCCGGGATATTTGGTTTTTCCACACAAGACTTCAACATCTCTAACAATTCCCATTGCGTATATAGTATCTCTATTGGCAAGTTTAATTGTAACATCAATATCTTCTAACTCGGAAAGGTGCGATATCATGCATAATTTCTTTATATAAGTCAATGGGTATAACACTAGCACTAGCACCCATATCACATAAGCCATGATAACAATGATCTCCTATTTTAACAGTAAATAATGTGCACGCCTACCACGTGTCTATGTTTATCTCTATCACGTGGTTTAGCAATTCTAGCAGCTTTCACCCAGAGAATTGAATGACATGCCCATCAATATTATCGACAAGAGATCTTTAACAATAGCAATATTAGGTTCTACTTTGACTTGCTCAGAGGTGTATAAGTTCTAATATTGCTTTTACTTAACAATAGTTGAAGCTTTAGCATGATCCTTTACTCTAACATGGAAAGGTGGTTTCTCAACATAAGAAGTAGGAACAATAGGATCATTGTAAGTGACAGCCTTTTTCTTCAACTTTAATAGGTGCAGCTACTTTTACTTCTATGGGAGGATAATATTTAAACCACTTCTCCTTGGGGATATCAACATAAGTAGCAAAAGATTCACGTAAAGAAGCTACTATCTCTCGAAGTCAAGTCCATATTTAGTGCTAAACTTACGGAAAATATCGGTATCCATAAAAGATTTAACACAATCAAACTTAGGTGTCATACCTGACTCCTTTCCTTCGTCGAGGTCCCAATCTTCAGAGTTGAGTTTAGTTCTATCCAATAGATTCCATTTAAATTCAATAGTCTTCATCATAAAAGAGCCAAAGACAAGAAGTATCGAAAGCATGGTGCGATTGTTATCGTAAAGCCGAGCATAAAAACTTTGAATAATTATTTCTCTTGGAAGCTCATGATTGGGGCATGAATATAACATTGATTTAAGCCTCCCCAAGCTTGAGCGATGCTTTCTCCTTCATGAGGCCAAAAATTATATATATAATTGCGAATCACGATGAACAAGATGCATAGGGTAATACTTTTGATAAAATTCCAATTTCAATCTTTTATAGTTCCATGATCTCGTATCATCACATAGCCTATACCATGTCAATGCGTCTCCTCCGAAGATAAAGGGAAAGCCTTCTTCTTAACAAAATCATCGGGTATACCGCAAGCTTAAATAGTCCACAAATATCATCCACATAGCGTAGATGCTCGTCAGATGCTTTGTTCCATCTCTTGTAAAAGTATTAGCCGCCAGCTTTTTCCATCATACCCAAGGAAATTCAAAAGGAGTTCATTTTCAATAGGTTCAAGGTTGAGGAGCAACTCTTTTGTTTACATCGGACGGGTGAAGATACCCTAACAAGCCCCTCAGAGAATTACTTTCCATAGTAACAAGTGATGTAAAATTTCAGCACACTATATAAATTTTTCCTTACCAAATTCCACCTACCAAAGGCGCTTTCACTCCCCGCAATGGCGCCAGAAAAGAGTCTTGATGACCCACAAGTATAGGGGATCTATCGTAGTCCTTTCGATAAGTAAGAGTGTCGAACCCAACGAGGAGCGTATGAAATGATAAGCGTTTTCAAGAAGGTATTCTCTGCAAGTACTGAAATAAATGGTAACAGATAGTTTTGTGATGAGGTAAATTGTAACGAGCAACAAGTAAAAAAAGTAAACACGGTGCAGCAAGGTTGCCCAATCCTTTTTGTAGCAAAGGACAAGCCGGAACAAACTCTTATAATAGGAAAAGCGCTCCCGAGGACACATGGGAATATGGTCAAGCTAGTTTTCATCACGTTCATATGATTCGCTGTTTTACTTTGATAATTTCATATGTGGGTGGACCGGTGCTTGGGTGCTATTATTACTTGAACAAACATCCCACTTATGATTAGCCTCTATTGCAAGCATCCGCAACTACAACAAAAGTATTAAGGTAAACCTAACCATAGCATGAAACATATGGAGCCAAATCAGCCCCTTTCACGGCAACGCATAAACTATGGTTTAAGCTTATGTCACTCTAGCAACCCATCATCTAATTATTACTTCCCAATGCCTTCCTCTAGGCCCAAATAATGGTGAAGTGTTATGTAGTCGACGTTCACATAACACCACTAGAGGTTAGACAACATACATCTTATCAAAATATCGTACGAATACCAAATTCACATGACTACTAATAGCAAGACTTCTCCCTTGTCCTCAGGAACAAACGTAACTACTCACAAAGCATATTCATGTTCATAATCAGAGGGGTAATAATATGCATAAAGGATCTGAACATATGATCTTCCACCAAGTAAACCAACTAGCATCAAATACAAGGAGTAATCAACACTACTAGCAACCTACTAGCACCAATCCCGGACTTGGAGACAAGAATTGGATACAAGAGATGAACAAGTGTTTGGAGATGAGATGGTGCCGGTGAAGATGTTGATGGAGATTGCCCTCCCGATGAGAGGAGCGTTGGTGATGATGATGACGATGATTTCCTCCCTGAGGGGAAGTGTCCCAGGTAACAGCTCGCGCCAGAGCCCTAGATTGGTTCTCACTGGAGCGGCGGAGTTTCATTCCTAAAGGTTGCTTATGATTTTTTCTCATCGAAGAGCTCATATAGGAGAAGATGGGCATCTGAGAGCCACCAGGGGCCCACGAGGTAGGGCGCGCCTCCACCCTCGTGAGCAGGTGGTGTGGGCCCCTGGCCTTCATCTTTGGCGATGATTTTTCTTTATTTATTTTAAGACATTCCGTGGAGTTTCGTGACTTTTGGAGTTGCATGCATAGGTCTCCAATATTTGCTCCTTTTCCAGCCAGAATCCCAGCTGCCGGCATTCTCCCTCTTCATGTAAAACCTTGTAAAATAAGAGAGAATAGCCATAAGTATTGTGACATGACGTGTAATAACAACCCATAATGCGATAAATATCGATATAAAAGCATGATGCAAAATGGACGTATCAACCGGCGTTGATGCGATTGAGTACGACTCACGCCACCGATTTAATTCTCCTTCTCTCTACCGAGCTTCCAGCAAGCCCCCCTTGATCACCAGATATCACCTATTCTTCTCTATACCGCTTGCATTAGAAGAGTGTAGCATGTTAACGCTTTCTTGCTAAGCCTATTATTCCTGCATAGATAGCCTGTCATTGTTGCTACAATTGTTACCCTTACCGCTATCCTACTGCTTAGTATAGGGTGCTAGTGTTCCATCAGTGACCCTACACTCTTGTCCGTCTGCCATGCTATACTACTGGGCCGTGATCACTTCGGGAGGTGATCTCGGGCATATGCTATATACTTTATACTATTGCATTACTTATGATACTGTTCGGAGATGGGGGCTGAAGGGGCAGGTGGCTCCATCCCAGTAGAGGTGGGCCTGGGTTCCCGACGACCCCCGACTGTTACTTTGTGACGGAGCGACAGGGCAGGTTGAGACCACCTAGGAGAGAGGTGGGCCTGGCCCTGGTCGGCATTCGCAGATACTTAACACGCTTAACGAGATCTTGGTATTTGATCTCGAAGTCCGCAATCGCCTATACGCACTAACCAACTACACGGGAACAGTTATGGGCACTCGACATCGTGGTATCAGCCGAAGCCTTCGTGACGTCAGCGACTGAGCGGCGCGCGCCAGATTGGACTGGAACGCCTGCTAGGCTAGGTCTGCTTCCGGCCGCCCTCGCAATGTGCGGGTGTGCAATGGGCGATGGGCCTGCACTTCCTGCGCCATAGGATTTAGACCCGCGTCAATTCTCTCCAGTTTGTGCCTAGGTGGGGCTGCGAAGTGTTGATCTTCCGAGGCCGTGCATGACCCGTGAAAGTGTGTGTCCTACCAAATGGGATCGAGTGTGTTGGGTTATGTGGTGCACCCTCAGTGGGAAGTTTATCTATTCAATAGCCGTGTCCCTCGGTAAAAGGACGACCCGGAGTTGTACCTTGACCTTATGACAACTAGAACCGGATACTTAATAAAACACACCCTTCCAAGTGCCAGATATAACCCGGTGATCGCTCTCTAACAGGGCGACGAGGAGGGGATTGCCGGGTAGGATTATGCTATGCGATGCTACTTGGTGAACTTACCATCTACTCTCTTCTACATGCTGCAAGATGGAGGTGGCCAGAAGCGTAGTCTTCGACAGGATTAACTATCCCCCTCCTATTCTGGCATTCTGCAGCTTCACCCACCGATATGGCCCTTTACACATATACCCATGCATATGTAGTGTAGCTCCTTGCTTAAGTAGTACTTTGGATGAGTACTCACGGTTGCTTTCTCCCTTTTTCCCCTTTTCCTTTCTCTCTCTTGTAGCAACCAGATGCTAGAGCCCAGAGCCAGACGCCACCGTCGACGCATTTAATCCTACTACACGGAGGTGCCTACCACTATGTGCAGCCCACCGATTTACCACTGTGAGTAGTTTAGGAGGATCTCAGTGCAGAGGCTCGCGCCTCTTTGGATCTCAGATGCTGCTTGTGCTAGCCATCTTATGGCAACTTGTTTAACTTATGTCTCAGATTGACATTTTTGCTTCACGACTCGCCTATGATCGAAAGCACTTGTATTCCAGCCCTCGAGGCCCTCGCTTGTATTATGATGCTTGTATGACTTATTTATGTTTTAGAGTTGTGTTGTGATATCTTCCCTGCGGAGTCCTCGATTCTTGGATCATACACGCTATGCGTATGATTAGTGTATGATTGAATCGGGCGCGTCATAGATAGTTAGCATGTTACGACGGAGGAGTCAACTGATTATAAGATATTTGCGCTGTTGAAAATTTTAGCGGCCGGAGATGCTTCATGGTATCGCTGGAAGGTAACTTCCCTTTTTAATCGATTTGTTGCTTTCCTCACATTCCCAATGATTTAGTACTTCTCCGCTGTTCGCTCTCCATTTGCCATCACAAAATTTTAGCTCGGATGAAGTCATGAAGATCTCGAGGGCAGACTGCGCACAAGACCATTGGCCTAGCATGTATGGCAAGATGTGAATATGCGCAGTACTACCGGAGCTGAAGGGACGAGATCGATTCTTCTAATGCAAGCACCGAGCAATGATACGTCCATTTTGCATCATGCTTTTATATCGATATTTAATGCATTATGGGCTGTTATTATACATTATGTCACAATTCTTATGCCTAGGGGGGAGAATGCCGGCAGCTGGAATTCTGGGCTGGAAAAGGAGCAAATATTAGAGACCTATTCTGCACAACTCCAAAAGTCCTGAAACTCCACGAAACTCATTTTTGGAAATAATAAAAAATATCCAGCGGAAGAAGTTCACCAGAGGGGGGCCCACCTGTCCACGAGGGTGGGGGGCGCGCCCCCTACCTCATGGGCCCCCTGTTGGCTCTCCGATGGCCATCTTCTGCTATATGAGGTCTTTCGTCGAGGAAAAAATTATAAGCAACCTTTCGATTTAAACTCACGCCCACGAGGCGGAACTCTTGGCGGAACCAATCTAGGGCTCCGCAGAATGCTCATTGGGGACAATTTTCCTCCGGAGGGGGAAATCATCGCCATCATCATCACCAATGCTCCTCTCATCGGGAGATGCAATCTCCATCAACATCTTCACCAGCACCATCTCCTCTCAAAACCCTAGTTCATCTCTTGTATCCAATTCTTGTCTCCAAGTCCGGGATTGGTACTAGTAGGTTGCTAGTAGTGTTGATTACTCCTTGTAGTTGGTGCTAGTTGGTTTATTTGGTTAAAGATCATATGTTCAGATCCTATATGCATATTATTACCCCTCTGATTATGAACATGAATATGCTTTGTGAGTAGTTACGTTTGTTCCTGAGGACATGGGAGAAGTCTTGCTATTAGTAGTCATGTGAATTTGATATTCGTTCGATATTTTGATGAGATGTATGTTGTCTAGCCTCTAGTGGTGTTATGTGAACGTCGACTACATAACACTTCACCATTATTTGGGCCTAGAGGAAGGCATTGGGAAGTAATAAGTAGATGATGGGTTGCTAGAGTGACAGTGAGCTTAAACCCTAGTTTATGCGCTGTTTCGTAAGGGCTGATTTGGATCCATATGTTTCATGCTATGGTTAGGTTTACATTAATACTTTTGTTGTAGTTGCCGATGCTTGCAATAGAGGTTAATCATAAGTGGGATGCTTGTTCAAGTAAGAACAGCACCCAAGCACCGGTCCACCCACATATCAAATTATCAAAGTACCGAACGTAAATCATATGAACGTGATAAAAACTAGCTTGACGATATTCCCATGTGTCCTCGGGAGCGCTTTTCCTTATATAAGAGTTTGTCCAGGTTTGTCCTTTGCTACAAAAAGGATTGGGCCACCTTGCTGCACTTTATTTACTTTTGTTACTTGTTGCTCGTTACAAATTATCTTATCACAAAACTATCTGTTACCACTTATTTCAAGATTTGTAGAGAATACCTTGCTGAAAACCGCTTATCATTTCCTTCGCTTCCTCGTTGGGTTCGACAGCCCACTTTATCGAAAGGACTACGATAGATCCCCTATACTTGTGGGTCATTAAGACTCTTTTCCGGCGCTGCTTCGGGGAGTGAAGCGCCTTTGGTAGGTGGAATTTGGTAAGGAAAATTTATATAGTGTGCTGAAATTTATCGTCACTTGTTACTATGGAAAGTAATCCTCTGAGGGGGTTGTTCGGTATCTTCACCTCGACCAAAGAGAGCAAAGAATTGCTCCTCAACCTACTGAACCTACTGAAAATGAAAATGTCTAATTTGAATTTCCTTCGGGTATGGTAGAAAAACTGCTAGCTAATCCTTTTGCAGGAGATGGAACCAAGCATCCTGATGAGCACGTAATATATGTGGATGAGGTTTGTGGATTAGTTAAGCTTGCAGGTATACCCGATGATGTTGTCAAGAAGAAGGTCTTCCCTTTATCTTTGAAGGGAGATGCATTGACATGGTATAGGCTATGTGATGATACGAGATCATGGAACTACAGACGATTTGAATTGGAATTTCATCAGAAATTTTATCCTATGCATCTTGTTCATCGTGATCGCAATTATATATATAATTTTTGGCCTCGCGAAGGAGAAAGCATCCACAAGCTTGGGGGAGGCTTAAATCAATGTTATATTCATGCCCCAATCATGAGCTCTCGAGATAAATAATTATTCAAAGTTTTATGCTCGGCTTTCTCATAATAATCAAACTATGCTCGATACTTCTTGTGCTGGCTCTTTTATGATGAAGACTATTGAATTCAAATGGAATTTATTGGATAGAATTAAACGCATCTCTGAAGATTGGGATCTCGATGAAGGTAAGGAGTCGGGTATGACACCTAAGTTTGATTGTGTTAAATCTTTTATGGATACCGATGTTTTCCGTAAATTTAGCACTAAATATGGACTTGACTCCGAGATAGTAGCTTCTTTCTGTGAATCTTTTGCTACTTATGTTGATCTCCCAAGGAGAAGTGGTTTAAATATCATCCTCCCATAGAAGTAAAAGTAGCTACACCTACTAAAGTTGAAGAAAAGATCACATTTATAATGATCCTGTTGTTCCTACTTCTTATGTTGAGAAACCACCCTTTCCTGTTAGAATAAAGGATCATGCTAAAGCTTCAACTGTTGTTCATAAAAGTAATATTAGAACTTATACACCTCCTGAGCAAGTTAAAGTAGAACCTAATATTGCTATTGTTAAAGATCTCTTGGCTGATAATATTGATGGGTATGTTATTCAATTCTCATGTGAAACCTGCTAGAATTGCTAAACCTTGTGTTAAAGATAAACATAGACCTGTGGTAGGTGTGCCTGTTATTTCTGTTAAAATAGGAGATCATTGTTATCATGGCTTATGTGATATGGGTGCTAGTGCTAGTGTTATACCTATTACTTTATAAATTGAGCATGAAATTGCACCTGTTGAGTTAGAAGATATTGATGTCACAATTAAGCTTGCTAATAGAGATACTATATCAGCAATGGGAATTGTTAGAGATGTTGAAGTCTTGTGTGGGAAAACTAAATATCCTGCTGATTTTCTTGTTCTTGGTTCCCCACAAGATAGCTTTTGTCCCATTATATTTGGTAGACCCTTCTTGAACAATCATAATGCTAAGATAGATCGCTAAAAGAATGTTGTTACTATTGGCTTGGATGATATGTCTCATGAGTTTAATTTCTCTAAATTTAGTAGACAACACCGTGAAGAAGAATTGCCTAGTAAGGATGAAATTATTGGTCTTGCTTCTATTGCCGCATTCTCCTAGTGATCCTTTAGAACAATATTTGCTAGACCATGAAAATGATATGTTTATGAATGAAAGAAGGGAAATAGATGAAGTATTCTTTAAAATGTGAACCTATTCTCAAACACAATTTGCTGTTGAAATCCTAGGGGACCCCCTCCACCCAAGGGTGATCCTGCTTTTTGAGCTTAAACCGCTGCTCGATAATCTTAAATATGCTTATCTTGATGAAAAGAAGATATATCCTGTTATTATTAGTGCTAACCTTCGTAGCATGAAGAAGAGAGATTAGTGAAAGCTCCAAGAAGCACCGTTCGCTATTGGATATACTCTTGATGATCTTAAGGGCATTAGTCCCACTCTATACCAACATAAAATAAATTTGGAAGAAGATGCCAAACCAGTTCGTGATCATCAACGACGTATGAATACTAAAATGAAAGAAGTGGTAAGAAAAGAAATACTAAAGCTCCTTGAGGCAGGTATAATTTATCCTGTTGCTGATAGTCAATGGGTAAGTCATGTTCATTGTGTCCTTAAGAAGGGAGGTGTTACTGTTGTTCCTAATGATAAAGATGAATTGATTCCGCAAAGAATTATTATAGGTTATAGGATGGTAATTGATTTCCGTAAATTAAATAAGGCTACTAAGAAAGATCATTACCCCTTACCTTTTATCGATCAAATGCTAGAAAGACTATGCAAACATACACACTATTGCTTTCTAGATGGTTATTCTGGTTTCTCTCAAATACCGTGTCGTACCTAAAGATCAATCAAAGACTACTTTTACATGCCCTTTTGGTACTTTTTGCTTATAGACGATGCCTTTTGGTTTATGTAATGCACCGCTACCTTTCAAAGATGCATGATGGCTATATTCTCTAACTTTTGTGAAAAGATTTGTGAGGTTTTCATGGACGATTTTTCCGTCTATGGATCCTCTTTTGATGATTGCTTGAGCAATCGTGATCTAGTTTTGCAGATATGTGAAGAAACTAATCTTGTCTTGAATTGGGAAAAGTGCCACTTTATGGTTAATGAAGGTATCGTCCTGGGGCATAAAGTTTCTGAAAGAGGTATTGAAGTTGATAAAGCCAAGGTTGATGCTATTGAAAAGATGCCATGTCCCAAGGACATCAAAGGTATAAGAAGTTTCCTTGGTCACGCCGGATTTTACAGAGGTTCATTAAGGACTTCTCAAATATTTCGGCCTCGACTAATTTATTACAAAAGATATACCATTTGTCTTTGATGATGATTGTGTAGAAGCATTTGAAATATTTAAGAAAGCATTGATCTCGCACCTATTGTTCAGCCACTTGATTGGAATTTACCCTTTGAAATTATGTGTGATGCTAGTGATTATGTCAGAGGTGCCGTTCTAGGGCAAAGAGTTGATAAAAAATTAAATGTTATCCATTATGCTAGTAAGACTCTGGACAATGCTCAAAGAAATTATGCTACTACCGAAAAATAATTTTAGTAGTTGTATTTATGCGGTGATAAGTTCGCATCTTTATATTGTTGATTCTAAAGTAACTATTCACACCGATCATGCCGCTATTAAATATCTCAAGGAAAAGAAAGATGCTAAACCTAGACTTATTAGATGGGTTCTCTTGCTACAAGAATTTGATTTACATATTGTTGATAGAAAAGGTGATGAGAACCCCGCTATGCATAACTTGTCTAGGTTAGAAAATGTTCTTGATGACCCACTACCTATTGATGATAGCTTTCCGATGAACAATTAAATGTTATAAGTACTTCTCGTAGTAATTCTTGGTATGCCGATTATGCTAATTATATTGTTGCTAAATTTATACCACCTAGTTTCACATACCAGCCAAAGAAAAAGTTTTTCTATGATTTGAGAAATTACTTTTGGGATGACCCACATCTTTATAAAGAAGGAGTAGATGGTGTTATTAGACGCCAGTACCTCGAAAGCATGAACAGAATGTATCTCACGCAAGTGCCACTCCAAAGCTTATGGAGGACACCACGCCGAGATAGAACTGCACATAAGGTATTGCAATCCGGTTTATTTTGGCCTACTCTCTTCAAGGATGCCCGTAAGTTTGTCTTATCTTGTGATGAATGTCAAAGAATTGGTAATATTAGTAGACGTCAAGAAATGCCTATGAATTATTCACTTGTTATTGAACCATTAGATGTTTGGGGCTTTGATTATATGGGACCTTTTCCTGCCTCTAATGGTTATACACATATTTTAGTTGCTGTTGATTACGTTACTAAGTGGTTAGAAGCTATTCCAACTAATAGTGCTGATCATAACACTTCTATTAAAATGCTTAAAGAAGTTATTTTCCCGAGGTTTGGAGTCCCTAGATATTTAATGACTGATGTTGGTTCACATTTTATTCATGGTGCTTTCCGTAAAATGCTTGCTAAGTATGATGTTAATCATAGAATTGCATCTCCTTATCACCCGCAGTCTAGTGGTCAAGTAGAATTGAGTAATAGAGAGCTCAAATTAATTTTACAAAAGACTGTTAATAGATCTAGGAAGAATTGGTCCAAGAAACTTGATGATGCATTATGGGCCTATAGAACTGCATATAAAAAATCCTATGGGTATGTCTCCGTATAAAATGGTTTATGGAAAAGCATGTCACTTACCTCTCGAACTAGAACATAAGGCATATTGGGCTATTAAAGAGCTCAATTATGATTTCAAACTTGCCGGTGAGAAGAGGTTACTTGATATTAGCTCACTCGATGAATGGAGAACCCAAGCTTATGAAAATGCTAAATTGTTTAAAGAAAAAGTTAAAAGATAGCATGACAAAAGGATACAAAAGCATGAGTTTAATGTAGGTGATTATGTATTGCTATACAACTCTCGTTTAAGATTTTTTGCAGGTAAACTTCTCTCTAAATGGGAAGGCCCCTACGTTATCGAGGAGGTCTATCGTTCACGCCATAAAAATCAACAACTTCAAGGCACAACCGAAGGTGGTAAACGGTCAAAGAATTAAACATTATATCTCAAGTAATCCTATAAATGTTGAAATCAATGTTATTGAAACCGTAACTCGAGGAATACATATAGGGCACTTTCCGTAACGCTTGCACTCTGAAAGGGATAGGTATGTGGTACGGTAAGTAAACCGACTCCAAAACAGTTTTTAAGGCAATATTTCTCCGTTTTGGAATATTTAGAAAAATAGAAAAATAAGTAGCAGTCCGGGAAGGACACGAGGGCCCTACAAGGGTGGAGGGCGCGCCCTACCCCCTGGGCGCGTGCTACCTCTTGAGCACTGCGTTGGATTTCCCCGAAGAGGAGAGGATGATGCAGCAAAGTAGCGTAAGTATTTCCCTCAGTTTTTGAGAACCAAGGTATCAATCCAAAGAGGAGGCTACACGCAAGTCCCTCGTACTCTACACAAAAATAATAGCTCCTCGCAACCAACGCGATTAGGGGTTGTCAATCCCTTCACGGGTCACTTACGAGAGTGAGATCTGATAGAGATGATAGATAATATTTTTGGTATTTTTGGTATAGAGATGCAAAGTGAAAAGTAAAAAGCAAAGTAATAATAAAGTGATGGAGATTGATATGATGAGAATAGATCCGGGGGCCATAGGTTTCACTAGTGGCTTCTCTCAAGAGCATAAGTATTCTACGGTGGGTGAACAAATTACTGTTGAGCAATTGACAGAATTGAGCATAGTTATGAGAATATCTAGGTATGATCATGTATATAGGCATCACGTGCACGAGACAAGTAGTCCCGACTCCGCCTCGCATCTACTACTATTACTCCACTCATCGACCGCTATCCAAAGCATGCATATAGAGTATTAAGTTAAAAACAGAGTAACGCCTTAAGCAAGATGACATGATGTAGAGGGATAGTTTCATGAAATATGATAAAAACCCCATCTTGTTATCCTCGATGGCAACAATATAATACGTGCCTTGCTGCCCCTTCTGTCACTGGGAAAGGACACCGCAAGATTGAACCCAAAGCTAAGCACTTCTCGCATGGCAAGAAAAACCAATCTAGTAGGCCAAACCAAACTGATAATTCGAAGAGACTTGCAAAGATAACCAATCGTACATAAAAGAATTCAGAGAAGATTCAAATATTATTCATAGATAGACTTGATCATAAACCCACAATTCATCTGGTCTCAACAAACACACCGCAAAAAAAGAAGATTACATCGAATAGATCTCCACGAGAGAGGGGAGAACATTGTATTGAGATCCAAAAAGAGAGAAGAAGCCATCTAGCTAATAACTATGGACCCAAGGTCCGAGGTAACTACTCACACTTCATCGGAGAGGCTATGATGATGTAGAAGCCCTCCGTGATGACGGCCCTTCCCATGGAGCTCCTAACAGGCTCTAAGATGGAATCTCGTGGATACGTAAAGTTGCGGCGGTGGAATTAGGTTTTTGGCTCCGCCTCCATCGCTTGGGGCAATGCGAGGTATATATAGGAGGAAGGAGTACGCCGGTGGAGCAACAGGGGCCCACGAGGCGGGGCGTGCCCTAGGGGGGCGCCCACCCTCGTGACCGCCTCTTTGTTCCTTGGAGTAGGGTCCAAGTCTCCTGACCACGCTCGTGAGAAAATCACGCTCCCAAAGGTTTCATTCCGCTTGGACTGCTTGATATTCTCTTTCTCCAAACACCTAAATAGGCAAAAAAAACAAAGAATTTCGGCTGGGCCTCCGGTTAATAGGTTAGTCCCAAAATAATATAAAAGTGGAAAATAAAGCCCAATATAGTCCAAAACAGTAGATAATATAGCATGGAGCAATCAAAAATTATAGATACGTTGGAGACGTACGTGCATCCCTAAGCTTAATTCCTGCTCGCCCCTCGAGTAGGTAAATGATAAAAGAGAATTTTGATGCGGAGTGCTACTTGGCATAATTTCAATGCAAATCTTCTTAATTGTGGTATGGATATTCAGATTCGAAAGATTCAAGACAAAAGTTCATGTTGACATAAAATAATAATACTTCAAGCATACTAACAAAGCAATTATGTCTTCTCAAAATAACATGGCCAAAGAAAGTTATCCCTACAAAATCATATAGTCTGGCTATGCTCTATCTTCACCACACAAAGTATTTAAATCATGCACAGCCCCGATGACAAGCCAAGCAATTGTTTCATACTTTAACATTTTCAAAACTTTTTCGATCTTCACGCAATACATGAGTGTGAGCCATGGACATAGCACTATATGTGGAATAGAATGGTGGTTGTGGAGAAGACAAAAAGAGGGGAAGATAGTCTCACATCAACTAGGCATATCAACGGGCTATGGAGATGCCCATCAATAGATATCAATGTGAGTGAGTAGGGATTGCCATGCAACTGATGCACTAGAGCTATAAGTATATGAAAGCTCAACAAAAGAAACTAAGTGGGTGTGCATCCAACTCGCTTGCTCACGAAGACCTAGGGCATTTGAGGAAGCCCATCACTGGAATATATACAAGCCAAGTTCTATAATGAAAATTTCCCACTAGTATATGAAAGTGACAAAATGAGAGACTCTCTATCATGAAGATCATGGTGCTACTTTGAAGCACAAGTGTGGTAAAAGGATAGTAACATTGTCCCTTCTCTCTTTTTCTCTCATTTTTTTGGGCCTTTTTTTTATGGCCTCTTTTTTTCGTCCGGAGTCTCATCTCGACTTGTGGGGGAATCATAGTCTCCATCATTCTTTCCTCACTTTGGACAATGCTCTAAAAATGATGATCATCACACTTTTATTTTTTCTTACAACTCAACAATTACAACTCAATACTTACAACAAGATATGACTCTATATGAATGTACCTCCGCGGTGTAATCGATATGCAATGAATCAAGAGTGACATGTATGAAAGAATTATGAACGATGGCTTTGCCACAAATACGATGTCAACTACATGATCATGCTAGCAATACGACAATGATGGAGCGTGTCATAATAAACGGAACGGTGGAAAGTTGCATGGCAATATATCTCGGAATGGCTATGGAAATGCCATGATAGGTAGGTATGGTGGCTGTTTTGAGGAAGGTATATGGTGGGTGTATGATACCGGCGAAAAGTGCGCGGTATGAGAGGCTAGCAATAGTGGAAGGATGGGAAAAGTGCGTATAATCCATGGACTCAACATTAGTCATAAAGAACTCATATACATATTGCAAAAATCTAGAAGTTATCAAAGCAAAGTATTACGCGCATGCTCCTAGGGGATAGATTGGTAGGAAATACCATCGCTCGTCCCCGACCGCCACTCATAAGGAAGACAATCAATAAATAAATCATGCCCCGACTTCATCACATAACGGTTCACCATACGTGCATGCTACGGGAATCACAAACTTTAACACAAGTATTTCTCAAATTCACAACTACTCAACTAGAATGACTCTAATATCACCATCTTCATATCTCAAAACAATTATCAAGCATCAATCTTTTCTTAGTATTCAACGCACTCAAAAGAAAGTTTCACAAATCTTGAATACCAAGCATATTATTATTATTAAGCAAATTACCATGCTATTTAAGACTCTCAAAATAATCTAAGTGAAGCATGAGAGATCAATAGTTTCTATAAAACAAATCCACCACCGTGTTTCTAAAAGATCTAAGTGAAGCACATAGAGCAAAATTATCAAGCTCAAAAGATATAAGTGAAGCACATAGAGCAAAACTATCAAGCTCAAAAGATATAAGTGAAGCACATAGAGTATTCTATCAAATTCCAATTCATGTATGGCTCTCTCAAAAGGTGTGTACAGCAAGGATGATTGTGGCACACTAACAAACAAAGACACAAATAATACAAGACGCCTCCAAGCAAAACACATATCATGTGGTGAATAAAAATATAGCTCCAAGTAAAATTACCGATGGAAGTAGATTTAAAGAGGGATGCCTTCCGGCATCCCCAAGCTTTGACTTTTTGGTGTCCTTGTATTATCTTGGGGTGCCATGGGCATCCCCAAGCTTAGGCTCTTGCCACTCCTTGTTCCATAATCCATCAAAAGATTTCACCCAAAACTCGAAAACTTCACAACACAAAACTCAATAGAAATCTCGTGAGCTCCGTTAGAGAAAGAAAACAAAAGAACACTTCAAGGTACTGTAATGAACTCATTATTTATTTATATTGGTTTTAATCCTACTGTATTCCAACTTCTCTATGGATTATGAACTATTTTACTATCCATAGATTCATCAAAATAAGCAAACAACACACGAAAAACAGAATCTGTCAAAAACAGAACAGTCTGTAATAATCTGTAACTAACGCAAACTTCTGGAACTCCAAAAATCTACCAAAATAGGAAGACCTATAAAATTTGTTTATTGATCAGAAGCAATTGGAATAAGTATTTTATCACGTTCTAGTGATTTTTAACAATTGTTTTCGTGAACAGAAAGTTTCTGGAAATTACAGCAAGGTCAAATAACTATCATCCAAGAAGATCCTATAGGTCTAACTTGGCACAAACACTAATTAAAAGATAAAACCAGATCTAAACATAAGGTAGATGGATTATTTATTCCTAAACAGAAGAAAAACAAAAAACTAAAAATAAAATTGGGTTGCCTCCCAACAAGCGCTATCGTTTAACGCCCCTAGCTAGGCATTGATAATTTTAATGATGCTCACATGAAAGACAAGAATTGAAGCACAAAGAGAGCATCATAAATCACGTGACAAACACATATAAGTCTAACATACTTCCTATGCATAGGCATCTTATAGGCAAACAAATTGTCATAGCAAGCAAAAACTAGCATATGCAAGGAAGCGGAAAAGAACAATAGCAATCTCAACATAACGAGAGGTAATTTAGTAACATGAAAATTTCTATAACCATATTTTAATCTCTCATAATAATTACATGTAGGATCATAAGAAAATTCAACAAAATAGCTATCACAATAAATACTTTCAACACGATCCACATGCATGCAAAGTGGACACTCTTCCGAAATAGTGGGATTAACATTAACTAAAGTCATGACCTCTACAAACCCACTTTTATCAAAAATTTCATAAGATTGAATATTCTCCAAATATGTGGGATCTAAAGTTGACACTCTTCCAAACCCACTTTCAATATTATTGCAAACACTATTATCAATCTCATATTCATCATGGGGCTTAAATAAATTTTCAAGATCAAAAGAAGAATCACCCCAATCATGATCATTGCAATAAGTAGTAGACATAGCAAAACTAGCATCCCCGAGCTTAGGGTTTTGCATATTACTAGCATACTTTACATCAAGAGAATTTATAGTAATCATTGAAATCATGCTTTTCATTGAGGGAGCTATCAAGCATGGGTGCAATAGCAACGATCTCATGTTTAACATACGGAACTATAGCAAATTCATCTTCATAAATATTGGCATCATGGCCACAAGAATAGCAAGCATCATGTTCATCAAGGGATATTTCAACCAAATCATCGGAATCATCATTATCTATAGATTCATGCATATCATTATTTTCTTCCAAAGCAAAGGTTACTCTTTCAATAAATTCTTGGACATAGAAATTATGAGCAAAGTTTTCATTGCAATATTTAAGTATGACGGAATTTTCAGATTTGTTGTGAGTAAAATCATACTTTTCAATCAAAGAAGCAACTTCATGAGCACCCTTAAAACGCATAAATTCTTCAATTTGTTTGATATCATAGTAACTATAAACACCCTTTGCATAAGAAGATAAGATTTCATTATCATTGAACTCACATAGGTAGGGAAGGTGTTTTTTAGGGTTCTTAGAGGAACAAGTAAAATCATACATTTCACAAAGATTCCAAGCATAGCATAGCAAACTATTTATATGATACCATAAGAGCTTCCCTTTTCGCATAAACGATGGACGCACAAAATGAGCATGCTCATCTAAAGATTCCCATCAACTAGGCTAGTTGGGGTTTCAGCACGAGCGCATAAGGATCGAAGATGATCCAAGTAGAACACTTTAAGTGGATCCATATCAATAGATTTTCAGCAAGCGAAGATGCAAGCATATAGAAGGCACGAGGAAACACAAACAAAGATACATATGGGAAGAAGGCGGACGAAAAAGAGAGGGCGAATAAAACGGCAAGGGTGAAGTGGGGGAGAGGAAAACGAGGGGCAAAGGGCAAGTAATGTAATGCGGGAGATAGGGATTGTGATGGGTACTTGGTTGTTGACTTTTGTGCAGACTCAAGAATCGGGCGCCAGAAATTCTTCTTGCTACCTCTTGAGCATCGCGTTGGATTTCCCGAAGAGGAGAGGATGATGCAGCAAAGTAGCGTAAGTATTTCCCTCAGTTTTGAGAACCAAGGTATCAATCCAAAGAGGAGGCTACACGCAAGTCCCTCGTACCTACACAAAAACAATAGCTCCTCGCAACCAACGCGATTAGGAGTTGTCAATCCCTTCCCGGTCACTTACGAGACTGAGATCTGATAGAGATGATAGATAATATTTTTGGTATTTTTGGTATAGAGATGCAAAGTGAAAAGTAAAAAGCAAAGTAAAAAAGCAAAGTAATAATAAAGTGATGGAGATTGATATGATGAGAATAGACCCGGGGGCCATAGGTTTCACTAGTGGCTTCTCTCAAGAGCATAAGTATTCTACGATTGGGTGAACAAATTACTATTGAGCAATTGATGTAATTGAGCATAGTTATGAGAATATCTAGGTATGATCATGTATATAGGCATCACGCATTTGTGACAAGTAGACCGACTCGCCTCAAGCATCTACTACTATTACTCCACTCATCGACCGCTATCCAAAGCATGCATCTAGAGTATTAAGTTAAAATGTGAGTAATGCCTTAAGCAAGATGACATGATGTAGAGGGATAGTTTCATGCAATATGATAAAAACCCCATCTTGTTATCCTCGATGGCAACAATACAATACGTGCCTTGTCTGCCCTTCACACTGGAAAGGACACCGCAAGATTGAACCCAAAGCTAAGCACTTCTCCCATGGCAAGAAAAACCAATCTAGTAGGCCAAACCAAACTGATAATTCAAGAGACTTGCAAAGATAACCAATCATACATAAAAGAATTCAGAGAAGATTCAAATATTATTCATAGATAGACTTGATCATAAACCCACAATTCATCTGGTCTCAACAAACACACCGCAAAAAGAAGATTACATCGAATAGATCTCCACGAGAGAGGGGAGAACATTGTATTGAGATCCAAAAGAGAGAAGAAGCCATCTAGCTAATAACTATGGACCCAAGGTCTCGAGGTAAACTACTCACACTTCATCCGGAGAGGCTATGATGATGTAGAAGCCCTCCGTGATGACGGCCCCTCCGTGAGCTCCCTAACAGGCCCCAAGATGGAATCTCGTGGATACTGAAAGTTGCGGCGGTGGAATTAGGTTTTGGCTCCGCCTCCGATCGCTTGGGGGGTACGAGGGTATATATAGGAGGAAGGAGGCGTCGCTGGAGCAACAGGGGCCCACGAGGCGGGGGCGTGCCCTAGGGGGGCGCCCACCCTCGTGACCGCCTCTTTTGTTCCTTGGAGTAGGGTCCAAGTCTCTGGACCACGCTTGGTGAGAAAATCACGCTCCCAAAGGTTTCATTCCGTTTGGACTGCTTGATATTCTGTTTCTCCAAACACCTAAATAGGCAAAAAACAGCAATTACGGTGGGCCTCCGGTTATTAGGTTAGTCCCAAAAATAATATAAATGTGGAAAATAAAGCCCAATATAGTCCAAAAGAGTAGATAATATAGCGTGGAGCTATCAAAAATTATAGATACGTTGGAGACGACGTCACGCTTCTACCTCGTGGGCACCTCGTGTGCCTTCCGGACCAGCTTCTTGCACGATACGTATTTTGGTCGGTAAAAATTCATTATATATTCTCCCGAAGGTTTTGACCCCTATATCACACAAATATCCTCTGTTCTTGTTTCGAGCTGTTTTTCTGACAGATCTAGATTATAATGACGTCCCCAAGTGCCTCCAAGGACAAGTTCTTCGAGAAGGTCATCAACCTTACCTCATGGAGGTGCTGCGACACCCTCAAACCATTGAGATGCGTGATGGGTTGCTGCACATCCGCTGGCGTTGAGGGACCAAAAGGGACCGAAGCGTGGAGACAAGGCTCAAGCAAAGGAGCAACAAGTTTTCAAGTGCGAGGATGGTGGAGCGGAATCAACGCTAGCCACTCGATGCTCGCGGAGTTCACTAACAACTACAAGCCGGATGCCAAGAACACCGAGGAGGCCATCTTCAAGCTTCATGAGAAGATCGAGGACCTCCAAGCCCAAATCTATGACCTGCAAAACCAAAACTGTGAGTATGAATATAGATTCAAAAGGATGAGTTTGGCTGCAGATTTGAGGATTCCGGAGACTCGATCATCCTTCTATGATGGTGAGCCTTGGAAGATGGATGACAAGCCCGCCTCATCAACAACACGTCCACCTTCTTCACCAACAAAGGAGATATAATCACATGGGTATGGGCACTCCCCTTGGCAACTGCCAAGCTTGGGGAGGTGCCCCTTGATCGTATCACCATCACACTCCTATCTTTACCGTTTTTCTTAGTTCGATTCTATTAATAGTATCTTGATCTAGTAGAATAAAGTTTATGGCATGATCTAGTTTTGAGTTTTGCTTTATGATCTCTCTATGTAATCAAGTCCGTGAGCTATATAATAAAGATTAGTGTTGAGTCAAGGGCTTGATTGTTTTGCCATGATCTTGAGTGGATAAAAGAAAAGAGAAAAGAATAAAAAGAAACAAAGAGATCATATTGATCTTATCGAGAGTGATGACTTCACATAGAAAGAGTATGATGATTAAAAGTTGTTGGGAGTTGGCAAACATAGCTTTGGTCATCGTTGCAATTAATAGGAAGTAATAAGGAAAGAGGGGTTTCACATATAAATATACTATTATTGACATCTTTTATGATTGGGAGCACTCATTAAAATATGACATGCTAAAGAGTTGACGTTGGACAAGGAAGACAACGTAATGAGTTATCTTTTCTTATATCTGAGATAAAGTATGTTGTCATGGATCACCCAACATGTTGAGTTTGCCTTTCCCCCTCATGCTAGCCAAATTCTCAGCACCATGTAGAGATACTACTTGTGCTTCCAAAACCCTTAAACCAGTTTTGCCATGAGAGTCCACCATATCTACCTATGGATTGAGTAAGATCCTTCAAGTAAGTTGTCATCGGTGCAAAGCAATAAAAATTGCTCTAAATATGTATGATTGATTGGTGTGGGAGAAATAAGCTTTATATGATCTTGTGATGTGGAAGTAATAAAAGCGACGGACTGCATAATAAAGGTTCATATCACAAGTGGCAATATAAAGTGACGTTCTTTCGCATTAAGATTTTATGCATCCAACCATAAAAGCACATGGCAACCTCTGCTTCCCTCTGCGAAGGGCCTATCTTTTATTATTGTCTTCTACCTTATGCAAGAGTCATGGTGATCTTCACCTTTCTTTTTATATTTTATCCTTTGGCAAGCCTAGTATGTTGAATGATCCTCGATATATATATATATATATATATATATATATATATATATATATATATATATATATATATATATATATATATATATATATATACCCCTGAGGTAAAAGGTTGGGAGGCGAAACTATAAGCCCCTATCTTTCTATGTGTCCGATTAAAACTCCGTAACCACAAGTATTGCATGAGTGTTAGCAATTATGAAGGACTAGATGATAGTTTAGTATGTGGACTTGCTATTAAGCTCTGACATAGACAATTTCTGATGTTATGATAAATTGCAATTGCTTCAATGACTGAGATTATAGTTTGTTGGTTCTCAGTAAAGTTTATGATTCGTACTCTGCATTGTGAATAGATTATTACTTGAGCATAACAAATCATATGACAATATTTATATATGTTGCTGTTATGAGAATAATCATGATGCCTTCATGTCCGTATTTTATTTTTATCGACACGTCTACCTCTAAACATGGGGACATATTTATCAATATCAGCTTCCGCTTGAGGACAAGTGAGGTCTAAGCTTGGGGGAGTTGATACGTCCATTTTGCATCATGCTTTTATATCGACATTTATTGCATTATGGGCTGTTATTATACATTATGTCACAATTCTTATGCCTATTCTCTATTATTTTACAAGGTTTACATAAGGGGAGAATGCCAGAATGGAATTCGGCCGGGAAAGGAGCAAATATTAGAGACCTATTCTGCACAACTCCAAAAGTCCTCAAACTCCACGAAACTCATTTTTGGAAATAATAAAAATATCCAGTAGGAAGAAGTTCACCAGAGGGGGGGCCCACCGTCCCACGAGGGTGGGGGCGCGCCTACCGCCTGTGTGAGCACCCCCCACTGTGGCCCCTGTTGGCTCTCTAATGCCCATCTTCCGCTATATGAGGTCTTTCGTCGAGGAAAAATCATAAGCAACCTTTCGACGAAACTCCGCCGCCATTTAGGCTAACCTTGGCGTGAACCAATCTAGGGCTCACAGAAATGCTGTTCATTGGGACACTTCCCTCGGAGGGGGAAATCATCGCCATCATCATCACCAACGCCTCCTCTCATCGGGAGAGGGCAATCTCCATCAACATCTTCACCAGCACCATCTCCTCTCAAAACCCTAGTTCATCTCTTGTATCCAATTCTTGTCTCCAAGTCCGGATTGGTACTAGTAGGTTGCTAGTAGTGTTGATTACTCCTTATAGTTGATGCTAGTTGGTTTATTTGGTGAAAGATCATATGTTCAGATCCTATATGCATATTATTACCCTATGATTATGAACATGAATATGCTTTGTGAGTAGTTACGCTTTGTTCCCGAGGACATGGGAGAAGTCTTGCTATTAGTAGTCATGTGAATTTGGTATTCGCTCGATATTTTGATGAGATGTATGTTGTCTAGCCTCTAGTGGTGTTATGTGAACGTCGACTACATAACACTTCACCATTATTTGGGCCTAGAGGAAGGCATTGGGAAGTAATAAGTAGATGATGGGTTGCTAGAGTGATGTAAGCTTAAACCCTAGTTTATGCGTTGCTTCATAAGGGGCTGATTTGGATCCATATGTTTCATGCTATGGTTAGGTTTACCTTAATACTTTTGTTGTAGTTGCGGATGCTTGCAATAGAGGTTAATCATAAGTGGGATGCTTGTTCAAGTAAGAACAGCACCCAAGCACCGGTCCACCCACATATCAAATTATCAAAGTACCGAACGCTAATCATATGAACGTGATGAAAACTAGCTTGACGATATTCCCATGTGTCCTCGGGAGCGCTTTTCCTTATATAAGAGTTTGTCCAGGTTTGTCCTTTGCTACAAAAAGGATTGGGCCACCTTGCTGCACTTTATTTACTTTTTGTTACTTGTTGCTCGTTACAAATTATCTTATCACAAAACTATCTCATACCACTTATTTCAAGATTTCAGCAGAGAATACCTTATTGAAACCGCTTATCATTTCCTTCTGCTCCTCGTTGGGTTCGACACTCTTACTTATTGAAAGGACTACGATAGATCCCCTATACTTGTGGGTCATCAAGCAACACGTGTCTTATGTGGTAGATGGAGAACTTGGGTTAGATCGGAAGGGGGATTGTATCCAGATCGTTGACTAGGCCATGGCTGCCTCAATGGTGGCTGGTCGGAGGTGTTTTTGGCTTGGATCTGCAGTGTTGTGGTGTTTATAATGAGAGATTGGAAGCGTGTTGGGATGGAATGTGTAAGTGTTGTATTATGGTTGTTCAAAGGTGGTGGGGGCAGAGAGAAAAAAGGGACCAATGCATTGATTTGTTCGAGGACTTGTTCATGTTGACTTGAGTGCATGGTGTAAATGCATGGCAGCTAAGTTAAAATTCAGTCGTTGCATAATTTTGTTCTCAAGTTAGCATTTAGTACTATTGTTTTAGATTTTGGGAGGAATATTGGCACGTAATCAGCAATTACGGAGCCAGGTTTGGAACTGGAAAGCACAACTTGCTTGTAAGAGCACCGACAAAAGGACGTAAACGAGATGAGACGTTGGGCAAAATGATGAAAACATGAATAAGATTGATTGAGCATTGTCAAGAGAGTACGCTTCGTACAAGAATGAAATTTTTTTTATCGCTAAAGCATCATAAAAAATACATAGTTTTTCACAAGAAAGCAAACTGATTACAGATCAAGAAAGGATAAAAGGATCAAGGGATGGGCGTATCAAGGCACGACTAGAGACTTCAAAGCATAAGCGGCTTCAAGCGAGCTTGGAGCAAACGAACAGCAGCACGAGCAGATTGATTGAGAGCATGGCGACGATGATGCGGTGGAATTTCGTGTCTTCGCGGGAAGCAGTTGTGAACAACCTTGGCCACTTTGCACGTATGATGTTTACGAGCCTTTGGTTATCTGGCAAGTGCTTGTAGCCTGGCCAAGCAAGCGAGCGATGGATTTGGTTCCTGAGCTAGCTAGACTTGTTGCCAGCGGTTTCCATCTTTTTGTTCTATCGAGCGAGCGAGCCAAATTGGCTAGCCTCCGTCGGCAAGGCTAGCTTTGCCTAGCTAGGTAAACCGGCAAGGGATCCAAACGCACCCTTTCTCCTCCTATTTGCAGAACCTCGTGATCTCATGAGACTGAAAAGAACATGAGAAAACATGAATGGAGAGTCTTGTGCACGAACTGATTGGTAATAGGAAAATCTTAAGAGATTTGGGCATACCCACTCGTGCTCACATGTGTAGAAGTGTTTGTCTAGATTAGCTGCGTTGCGAGATACCCACCACTGAACCATCCCGTTGTTGCAGAATGGGCAAACCATGGGGCGAGAGGCCGCTCCTCTAGTGCCACAACTGGGGCGCTGGAACTTGGCATGGGAGTGGTTGAGCTTGACGTGGCAATGAGAACGAATCGTGGGAGAGCAAGCTTGAAGGTGCTAGTGGATATGAATGTGATGATTTGCAAGTGCGAGGAGGATGGCTAGATTTTTAAGAGCAAGGCATGTGAGGAAGATGACTGTTGTCCTGAAAAGGAGAATGTCGCTATCGGAAGAGAGGAGCATGCACATTCACTCAGTTTGGGTGGTTGGGAGTTGGCAGTTGTGGACAGCTAAACACCTTCGGGACAGAAGCAATCGTCCACACGGCAAGAAAACGCGTGAACTATAGTGTTGATATACCGACGGGTTAGAACGGAATACGATGTGATGTAGGTGTGAATACAAAGCGTTAATATAGTGAGTGAGAATCCCGATGCTAGTGGATGGGAGGGATTGCAGTGAGCGTCGTCGCTGAGTGCTCCTATGCAATTTCGTCAATAAATTTCATCAGGAAAAGAGTACTATTAAAACAAAGTTAATCTTGATATATGTCTCTTTTGTACTTACTTCAAGCCTGCCAAACTCAAGATTCACTCCAGGCTTTGTGTCTAGAGCGATGAATGATCTGGGCATTGTTGCTGACCACAAAGGAAGTCTTGGGAATGTATTGGTTGAAATCTTGTAGTCAGAAGTGATCAAGAATTCAAAATGTGCAATCTGCCAAAGTTTGTCTAAAAATATGGAAGGAAATAAAAGTCAGTTAAAAATTGTCTTTGAGATGATATAAAGTAAAAATGAAGTTGAAATTCTAATAATTCCTTACCACTAATAAAGATTTTGCAACCTCCTGCTAGATTTGACCTCTTCTTTCCAAGACTTGACTGCATTTTTGCAATCGCATGAACCAAGAATGACAGGGTGAAGAGGCACCAATTGTATTTTGGAACTGACTCAATATTGACCAACACATTGTAGTATTTTTTGCTTAGAAGTCCCTTTGAACTCGGTGCAATTAGAATGGAAAGTACAAGGAGCATGAAAATCCTAGAGAAAGCTTCTTCTGATATGTTTTCAGATAGCATTGATAGCAAGTGTTCTGGTTGGTTTTGTTGTTTCAAGAAATGTGTTCATGAAATCAACAGCTTGTTTCAAGGATTTGTTTGTATTGGAAAACCCCACATGGAATGCCTAGGATTTTGTGTATAGTTGATTCTGTCAAATGGAACTTGAAACCATTTCTTAGTTCAATACTGCAAGTAGTTGTGTTGAATCGCATCCCTAACTATTCAAATGTATCATCCAATATGCAGTTGGATGATATATGAAGCAAAGAACTGAACCCAAGTTTATTTAACTATAGCTTCGCTTCCTCATTTAGTTCAGATAAAACTTGATTAGCAGTAATCGATATGGTTAATTTCGGTGACCGTGATGTAATGAATGAATTAGAACTGGGAAAAACAAGAACATGCTATGGATCAAGTGTGGAATTGAGGGGAGAAAGAACAGTTGAATTAAATTTAGTTTCGGGGATATGATTTTTGTGCTTACTTTTAGTCTCTTTGGTGCATTTTGCTCATTTAATTGAGTGTCAAGGTGCTGCTGGTTGCTCCTCTTGTTGATGAAGCTTTGATCTACGGAACCCATCTCGCACATAACAACACAAGTTATAGCAAGAGTAATGCCATGACTACCACTCTATCAAGAAATGTAAGCTATACAAGTTACTATGTACAGTTTTAAAATAAAGTTAGAGTAATGCCATAACAACACAAAAGTTATAGGATGAAATTATACAAGTCAATGTTGGTAATAAGAAGAGAACAAAAGCATTGTCATGGCCGTACGTAAAAAACATAGTGAATATATTGACCAATGGATATATCAACAGGACTTGTCCATTGCGTATTCGATTTTTGAAATTTTAACTCTGTTTTAATGTTGAACAATTAATTAAAATGTTTTTACAGGGCAATGGAGCTGCAAGGCCACAGGGCATCACCACAACATTAGGGGGATAGATAACAAAAAGAGACTAGCATTTTGATTATCGCTACATGTGAAAAAGTTGTACTGAAAGTAAAAATGCTATGTTATGCCTGAATCACATTTGATTGTTAGGACTGATAGTAGCTAAAATTCAGATTTTCACATGTAAAAATTGTTGCTCTAGTTTAGCCACATTTGTCACCTGTGATGCACATCCTCTGGTGTATTACATACAGGAAAACTTATGTTTGTTGTTTCCAAAAATAATAGTCATATAACAACTAAAATCAAAATGCAATTCCTACAACAACTGTCACCAACAAAAATATTGATTGAGCAATTCCTATAGGTGCACTGACAAGCAAAATAGAGAATGCAAAAGGATGACTCAGCAATTGCCAGAGGTGCAGTCACCAAATAACAATTTCTCAAACAACATGATAATCAGATCATTGTTAAATAAAATCTCCTTTGCATCAGCTTGAGTGTAAAGCGCCAGTAATCAATATGTTTAACACTGATGATCTTCAGTTTAATAATAAAAAAGTCTTGTTGTTCTAAATTCAATTGGGGGTTGCCCTAGACAGTGAATATATGGTATCCGCTGAGCTTTCTGAAAAGGTATATTGTTTTTGTGTTAGGTGCCTTCAAGTGGAAGGACTAGAGCAGTAAGTAAGAAGAAACCATCGAAGAGCAAAGAAAAGGAAAGATGCTAACAATGAGTGATCAAGTTGATAAAAGTTTGGGAGAAAAATGTTGTATGTTTTGTACACCGATATTTCAAATTAGCCAATTAGGGTTGTTTCCATGCACAGTTGTGAATTTTTTATTAATAATATATATGTTCTCCTTGATGCAGGGTGATGATGTTATGCTTGAATTTGACCAATATGTAATGTATCATGATATGAAGAAAAAAACAGAGGTAAGAAAGTCAAGTTGGTGTGTACAACAATTTTTCTAGTGAAGTTCCTCCTTAGGGTGAAGTCATTGTTAAATTTGTTTTTAATATAGACTTGCTTGAATATTTCAGGAAGTACTAAGTAGTCAGGAATTGATGTTAAGTCAAGAAAAATTTAGCACACATGACAGATTTGAATCAATTACGCAAGAAGTTATTACTTCACAATGTGTTGTTGTCGGGGAGGCTGATCGTGACCCACGGACACCTATGGGACGGGGTCCCTTATGGTTCGGTGGGGGGCGGAGGATGCACGAAGAGCAGATCGAGGCGATGCACACGAGCAGATTTACCCAGCTTCGGAGCTCTCCGGAGAGATAACACTCCTACTGCTGCTTGTCTGATTGATTGTGTTCTTGCTAGGGAGCGATGAGAGCTACAAAACCTAGCCTGAAAGTCTCTGTGGCTTCAGACGAGCTGAAGCTTAACGAGCTGCTCAAACCTGAACCCAAACCCCTTCTATGTTGCGCATGGGCCTCCTTTTATAGGCTCAAGGGTCTCCGGCTGTGGCAACGTAGATGAGGGTACAAATGGAAAAACAGTAGTTGGTACACCTACTTGTACAAGGTATGTTGTATCATACCTAACCCCGACGGGCAGGGACAAGGGTAATAAATACCGCCTAAGTCTCCCAAACAAAGGCAAAAAGTGGTCACACGGCGCCCACCGCCTTCCACGATGGTTTATCTTGTCGGGCCACATCACGCTGCTCTCCGCTGGCTGCACAGACACTCTTGACACGCCAAGGCTGGAATGGCTCCATGGCGACATCGCTGGTGGATGAGCTGGAGCGGAGATGAAGAGAGGTTGCTTGTCTCGCAAGTGACTTGCCGGGCTGAATCTCTTGCCGCACCGAGGCTTGTCGCCCTCGAGCCTTCCCGGCAAGCTCCCTTGCCGGGTCTTGTCTTCACAGCATCTTTTGGCGGCCTTCCCGCAAGCTCCTCTTGCCGGGCCTTGTTCCTTGACCTTGAACACTTTGTTCTTGAATGGCTCCAACGGGGCCATAGAGAGCCTTTGGCGATCTCCTGGCAAACCTTGCCGCTGGGTGCTACAAATGCCCGCGGCACGAAGTTCGGGATACTAGGTACCCTACTCTAGTACAATCGACAGGAGCCCCCCGGCTCGGGCCACACACGGCAAGCCGAAAGCGCTGTTGGGCCAGGCCCAAAACAAGCAGACGGGCACGCTGCTCAAATCACGCCACATTTCCCGGACTCCACCACGCCCTCACGAACGGCACGCTACGAACGCCGCGCCGTGGGGAGAGATAGTGGGCGCAGATCGTGGGAAGTCCTTTATCCGTAAAGGCGAAACGTCCGCCTCTCCTCTTTATAAGCAGAGGAAACAGGGTATTCTGTCCCTCGCCATTTGTCGCTTGATCTTCGAAACCACCATTGCTCCTTCCTCGCTTCCAAGCCGAAGAACAAAGCCCCGCCGCTTGCCTCCACCAACGCCGCCGGTCATTTCCACCGCCCGCCATGGCTCCGGCAGGCCGACAAGGAAGGGCGTGAATCGGCAGAGGCGCAGCGGCCGCGGCTGGCGCAAGGAGCGGCCTCTTCGACCCCAAACGACGCAAAGGCGCTATGGAGGAGTACTACCTCTTCTGTCGACGGAGACGCGGCACACCCACAAGCACGTAGGGTGATCTCCGCCACATCCGAGAAGGTCTCGTCGGGTATCCTTCTTCGCTTTTCTTCTCAAGGGCTCTGCCCGCCTTTTTCCGAATTCTTTTGCGACATCATGAACACATATGGCCTCCACCTCCTCGACTTCACCCCCAACGCCGTCCTCACCATGGCGTTTTTCGCACACCTTTGCAAGAACTTTGTCGGAGTCCACCCAAATGTCGCCCTCTTCCGTCACTTCTTCTTGCCCCGCGCCGAGAGAGGAGAGCCGCTTGCCGGAGGGATAGCTTGGGTCTCTAGGATCGGCAAGAAAGAAGCTTACTTGGAAGGGGAGTTCCGTAGCAAGTGGGACGAGTGGAGAGGCAACTGGTGCTGGATCGTTGAGGAGAACCCGCAGCCCTTCACTGCTGTGCACCAAACCCCAATAGTGCGCGGCAACGATTGGAGTAACTTGGCGCCAGAGGATGCGAGGCTGCAGATTGCCGTGACCCGGATCTTGCGCCTTAGGCTTGCCGGACTAACCGTAGGCGCAGTTGGCGCAGACTTCCTTCGCCGCCGCATTGCTCCCTTGCAGGAGAGGGGGAGACCTGCTTGGGAATTCCAAAATGCGGCAGACATCATGAGGCTGCGCCCGGGCCTTAACTGGAACTTCACAGTCTTGGAGTTGACGGCGATGCTGCAGGAGCTATTCAAGCATGACCCTGAGCACCCCGAGTGGTTTAGGTTGCCGGAAGGAGTCGTCCCCTTGTGCAACAACTGCCGCTTGACCGCATCCGCGCCATGATGCCGTTGTGTGACTCTCATGGGATCGTTCCAACCTGGCAAGAGCCCTCCGACGACATCGTACGGCAGTTCTTCGACAACTTGGAAGAAGTCACGATTCGTGCCAACGAGAAGAAGTGGCTCACCCGCGACACCACCGACCAAGAGATGGCGCGCATTGCCACAAGATTGGAGGAGGCGGCACCATCTGATGCCACTGGGGTCTTAGGGTTTACGTTTGATGAGGCAGATGAAGCCGAGGTTGCGAGCCTTTACGACCGAGAAGAACTTGCCGGGCGAGAGGAGCAGGCCGAGCCCGGAGTCGAGCCCAACGAGCCAATCGAGGACGCCTTCCGCCTGCCCTCCAAAGCAGCTTGTCAGAACGGAGCCCCCCCCCGCCAAGGAGGCGTCTTCGAGGGCGGAGACAAGTCGAGACGGCAGACGGGGCGAACAGCCGCAAGCTGCGGCGACAAGCTCTACCGCGGCAAGTACGGTTGCCGCGGAGCTGCCCCACTCACGGCGACAATCAAGCGGGATCCTCCCAGCCGCCGCTGCCACTCCCGCCAAGCGATCAAGGGAACTGACTCGCCTCTTCGCACTGTGAGGCGAGCCGAGTTTGACCTCTCCGCCAGCTCCGACGAGGAGGAAGAAGAAGAGTAAGTTTCCATGCTGCGCTTGTATTTCTTCAATTTCATTGCTTCATCTTGACTCGACTTGCTTCATTCGAACCCTTTCTTTTTCAGTATACTGCTCGTAGAGCGTCCAAAAGGACCAAGACTCCGTGGTTGTCGCCGAGGACGATCCCGCCGAGACAGCAGAGGAAGCGCCTGAGACCACCTTGCCGGATCCGGCAACCTTCAACAGAAAGCAGCCCTCAAAGACAGCCCCCCAACAGTAAGTGTTTGGATTATCTCTTACGGTTCGGTGTGCTTGGGTGCTCCTTCTTTACCGATATCCGACTTGTTGATTTGTGTAGGAGAAGAGCAGCCTCATCGAGGTCCCAAGTCACTCCTCAAGTCCTCGCTGCCTAACTACGCCGCCAAGGGAGAAATCTCCGCCAAGGGAGCGTTCTCCGCAAGGGAGGCCTCTCCGCAAGGGAGCTTTTCCGACAAGGGGCAACGCCGACGACCCTCCGGTGGTGGAGACCGCGGCAACAGATCCTATTGCAGGTAATCTTCTTGACTGAAAATTTCCCTTAGGTTCTTTTCTCTTCTGTTCTTCTCTTCGAACAGTTGCTTGACTTGTTCTTTTTCTTTTTCTTTCTCGATCTTCAGATCCATCTCGGGAGAGCCGATGGAGATCGAGGTCGCCAAGCGAGGAGGACGCCATGCAACAATGACGACGCCACCACCATGGAGGAGGAGGCCGGCGCCGACGGGTCCGCCGGCGAAGAGGTTGCCAAGATCGCTAGCGCAGAGGTCGGGAGGGTCTGGTGATCGCATCGACGGCCCGAGGTCAGGAGAGCGCCAGCGCCACGCCGACCGCAGCTCCCTCCGCCACCGATGCAGCACCAGTTCAAGAGCCCCGATCCGCGCCATTCAAGGCCGGGCGACGGTGTCTTCATCAAACTTCCATGGGCGCCGAGCTCCGGGGCTCGGCCAAGGGGAGACCTTCGACGGAGAGTCGCCGCCTCGCCTGGGCTGTCACCGTTGACGCGCCAAGCAGCAAGTGGCGACCGAGGAGGAGCAAGTTGAAGAAGTCAGCCGTCGCTTTCTACCTCGCCCGACAAGCTAAACTGGAGTCCAGGGAAGCACTTGTCGCGAGGGCAGGAGCTGACATGGAGAAGCGCGCAGAAGAGCTCCGGCGCGCCAACAAGGAAACTCTCCGGGACGTAGCAGAGGCGCGGGAGCAGCTTGCTGAGGAGCGCACGACCTTCATCTTGGAGAAGGCCGAGGTCGAGGAGCAGCAAAGGCTTGCCGGCGAGAAGCTCTCTGCACAAGAAGGCGAAGCGCAGCCGGAAGATCAACCTCGACAGCTATGAGGAAGATCTTGCCTGCTGAAGCGATCACTTGGCGGGCACTCCAGAGGCAAAGGATCGCCGCCCGCGGCTGCCGAGGCCGCCAAGAAGGAATTGGAAACAAGGGTGGCGCAGCCGGAGGCCACCTCCGTAAGAGCGGCGAGGAGGTCACCGCTACCAAGCACGAGCGTGAGAAGGACGCCTACACTCTCGGGGCCGAAGTTGTAGGGCCGCCTCACCGAGAGGATCAAGGAGATCGACGCCGCCAAGGATGTCAAAGCGATCTTGAGCTGAAGCTGTCCACTCGATGGAGACGCTTAGACGGCGCCAAGGGGCTAGAAGTGGGTTTGCCGGAGAAGATCAAGGCCAACGAGGAGCTGTTGGCATCGCCACGAACGCCCATGCTACCTTCAAGGAGAACGTGATGATCCGGACCGAGGGTCTTGTGGATACCGCCGCCATCATCGACAAGGAGCCGACGGAGTTCGAATGGAAGATCTCGGATATCCTCCGACGAGCATCTCCAGCCCAGCGTCAAGCTCATTTATTCTTCAAAGGCGTGTTGACGGCTCTCCCATGACTCGGGCGGCGATCCCAAAGCGATCGCCGAGGAGTCGCGCCAAATCTGCTCGGAAGTTCTCCAAAGGGTGCTAGTGAAGGTGGCTCACCGCAACCTGTGCCTCGACCTCACCAACGCCCTCAAGTCCTTGCCGCCGGATGCCGACGTAGAGGCGCCAAGGCCTTTGTCGCCCCTATCGTGGGACAGGGTCAACAAGGTCAAGAGGGTTGAGGGTGACCGTAGACTAGGCCGCTAAGTTTATCTTTCCCTTGTCGCCGCAGATCATGTTCAGAGAACAACTTATTAGATCTCATGACAAGTCATTTTGTAATATACACTATCTTAGGCAATCGGATGCAATGTTATTTCCTCTACTTGATTCTTTCTTTGTATGTTTGTACCCCACGCTTTTGGGGAACTTGTCGGCGCTGGCACTTTTGTCATGAAGCGCCGAAAAGTGAACGCCGTCAAGATTCGGGCAGTTGCCGCTTCCGACAAGCAACCTTGTCGCAACTAGCTGCAGCTCTCTTAAGTTGTTGAGCGGACTCGAAACAAAGTAAGGGCAAGGCTAGCTACGAGTTGGCTCCTTCCGCGCACAGGTTTTCCATACAAAGTACTTATCGCTCGAGGAGAATAACTTAACAAATTTAAAACTGATTGCTCAAATTCGCAACTTAGCTTTTCCGTCTGCTTGCTTCCCAAGAAGGTTTGATATCCTCGAGCAATGCTTGGTCCACACCGTTATCTTCTCCTTCCCCCGCAAACTTGTGTGCGAGGAGCCCTTCCTTCTTTTGAAGAGAAGAAAGAAGAGAAAATAAAGATATGGAGCCTCATGGCTCGTTAGTGCTTACTGGTGTGGATGTTGCACAAAGCGCCGATAACATATGCAATATAATGGATAAAGCATAAAATCGATTTAGGTGTGCGGAACACATGAGCTTTACTTATGCACGGGTCTCGCGCTCGCTTTGTACAAAGGATTACATGCAACATCGGCAAGATTTGTATTAAAGGTGGTTGCCGGAACAGGTTCCGACAACCGCGCTTTACGGTAAAACTTACGAAGATGTTGTATGTTCCAGAGTTGCTCACCGAACGCCATCTTCGGTCTCAAAGCATGACAGCGCCAGCCTAGTGACTCGCTTCACCCGATAAGGGCCTTCCCACTTCAAGGCGTAAACTTGTTGGAATTCTTGGCGGATTGAACGCTACCAAGAACAAGGTCGCTTTCCTCGAGACTTCCGCATTAACTTTATGCTATGGTAGCGCAAAAGCTTGTCGATATCGAAAGCAGCTCGAATAAAGCTCGAAGATTTATCTTTTTCCTCAAGGAGCAGCGGCCATCTTGTCGCAGCTGCTCTTGCTCGAGCTCATCATAAGCGAGCACTCGAGGTGACCCGTGATAACGAAGTTCCGTGGGGATAATCGCCGCTCGCCCATAGACTAGAGCAAAAGGTGTCCGCCGCTGGCTCGATTTGGCGTCAGCCCCGACGACCAAAGAACCACCGCAGCTCCTCAATCCAGTTTCTTCCGCACTTGTGCAGCCTATCGAAAGTCCTGGTCTTGAGTCCACGCAGCACTTCAGCATTTGCCCTTCTCCGCTTGACCGCTGCTTCGGGTGAGCAATGTGGTTAAGCGGCACTCTTGGCGCCAAGATCTTGGACGATCGCATGAAGGTGCGGCTCAGAATTGGGTGCCGTTGTCGGTGATGATCCTGTTAGGGATTCCAAACGCAAACAATCGACCAAGAACTTGATCGCCGATCGCGGCGGTCACCTTCCTCATCGCTTCCACTTCCGCCACTTTGTGAACTTGTCGATTGCGACGCATAAGCATTTCAAAGCCCCGACAGCTCGGGAAGGGGCCGAGGATATCGAGCCCCTGCATCGAAAATGGCCGTGGATAAAGGGATCGTCCCGAGAGCTTGAGCTGGCCGGTGTATCTCGCTGGAATGGAACCGGCACGCTTCACACTTGGTTACTTGTGCGCTTGCATCCTCGGAGGGTCGTTTACCAAAAGAAACCTTTGCCGGAACGCTTTGCCGCTAGTGCGTTTTGGCGCCAATGTGGTGACCACATATGCCTCCGTATCTCTCGCCAACAGCTTCGCCCATCTTCCCGCAAATACACTTCAATTTCACACCGCTGAGTCTTTCCGCATGCTTTGGTCGTCGACAAACCGGTACATACTTGACCGCCGCTACTCTTTCCGCTTTCTTCTTGTTCTTCGGGAAGTTCTCCTGTCTCGAGGAAATGAACAATCTGGCCGTTTCATGCCGGAGCTTGCGGCTCGACAACAAGGACTAAAGGCACATCTATCACTGCTGCGGAACATCCGCTTCTACGGCAAGAACTCGATGTTCTGCCGAGTTGATATTCCCCGCAAGCTTGCCGGAGCAAAACTTGTCGGGAGCGCTTGCTTCAACGAACAAACCCTAGTGTTTGTCGGAGCAGGCCTCCTCAAAGACTTCCGGCGCTGATCTTGGGGACCTTCTTGGCGGTGGCTTCGGGAGCTCGGCCGAAAATAGTCGCCAGGATCAACTTCCTCTTTTCTGCTTTGCCTCGCTGACGGTGTTACGCTTGGTTGAGTCACTTGAGCACAAAGGTTCCTGGTTCCATTGTGTAACTTATAAAGACACTTCGGCTGTGCCATCGCCTATATCATTCTCGAGCTCTTGGAACGGTTCCATTTGTAGGCCATCAAAGTGTTCTTCTAGCTTCCTCACTTCATCAACATAAGCTTCCATCAACGGGCTCGATAACTCTTGTTTACTTGCCGGATGACAAGTCGTGAGTCACCCCCGACAATGAGCTTCTTGATCCCAAGGTCCACCATGATCCCGAGACCGCAAGCAAACCTCATACTCTGCAGTATTGTTTGTCGCTTGCTCCTTGGGAAAGTGCATCCGACTACATACTTGAGGTGCTCTCCTGGGGGCGATAAGCAAAGACACTCAAGACCGGGCGCTTTGCAGCGAGAAGGCACCATCAAGTACATTATCCACTCTCGCTTGTTTCATTGACGGGGATGCTTGTCTCTCGAATTTCTTCATCCGGTGTCGGGCGTCCATTCTCGCTATGAACTCCGCCAAGGCTCGCTTTTGGATAGTTGAAGTGCTTTCAAACTTGAGGCCAAAGCTTGACAGTTCTAGTGCCCACTGACAATCCCGCCGGCCGCTTCGATTCTCGCAGATCCTCTTCAAAGGGAAAGCGAGTGACAACTGTGATCTCGTAGTGCTTGAAGTAATGGCGCAGCTTTCTCGAGGCCATGAGAAGGCCGAAAGCAACTTCGCACACCGTAATACCTTGACCTAGCTCCCTCGCAGAAGAGAGTCGACAAAGTAGACCGGGCGCCGCACCATCCTTTTCAATCTTTTCGCAATCCTGCGCAGATCCATCCTTGTCGGGACCAGAGCTTGTCGGTGAAGTGCCTTGCTTGTCGCCGGATGCATCCGCCTTGCTTGCCGGGCTCATCTCCCGCCTCCCTCTCCGCCACTAACGCAGCACTAACCACTTGATTGGTTGCCGCTATGTATAGCAACAACTTCTCTTGTGACCTAGGTGCGACAAGTGTTGGAGTGGAGGACAGGTATCACTTTAAGTCTTGCAGCGCAGCCTCTGCTTCGGGGGTCCATTTCATTGGACCTGCCTTTTTCAAAATTTTGAAAAATGGCAGTATGCGCTCAGCAGACTTAGAGATAAACCTGCCGAGAGCAGCCACACAACCCGGCAAGTCTTCGGACATCCTTGACGCGCTTTTGGTGCTTCAATTTGCTCAATGGCTTTGATCTTGTCGGATTGGCTTCAATTCACCCGAGAGACACAAAGAACCCGAGAAGCTTGCCGGAAGGGACTCCAAACACGCACTTCTCGGGGTTGAGCTTGAGGTTGATCTTGCAGATTTGCAAAGGTCTCATCCAAATCTTGAACCAGAAGTTGCCCCTGCCTTTGCTTTTGACCACTATGTCATCCATGTAGGCTTCTACATTTCGTGCATCCATGGCTCAAAAGCTTCATGGACTACTCTTGCAAAGTTGAACCAGCATTCTTCAATCCGGAAGGCATCCGTGATAAAACAAGAAGTGCCACATGGAGTGATGAACGCGGTTTCTCCTCATCCTCTTCTCGCCATGAAGATTTGATGGTATCCCGAGTATGCATCAAGAAATGAAAGCAAATCACATCCAGCCGTGGAGTCAATAATCTGGTCAATGCGCCGCAAGGGAAATGGGTCCTTGGGACAAGCTTTATTAACATCGGTGAAATCGATACAAAGCCTCCATTTCCGCTTGCTTTACGCACGCACAACAGGATTGGCCAACCACGTGATGGAGCACTCCTGACAAGGCCTGCCGCTTCCTACTTCTTGATCTCTTCTGCGATGAATTCTTGGCGCCCACCGCTTGCTTTTCTCGACTTTCGCTGACGGGTCACGCATGAGGACGTATAGCCTAAGTGGTGCTGAATTACTTTCCGGGAACACCGGGATATCGACGGTTGCCATGCAAACATCGCCGACATTCGCCAGGAAAGCAATGAGCCGCTTCCTATTTAGGGTCAAGCGTGGCATCGATGGTGAAGGTACCACCAAAGGCCGCCCTCCTTGGCGGACACCTTCTTGGTTGCTGGTGGAGCTGCCATCGCCTTCTTCTTGCACTTGCCGGTGGAGCTCGATGGTGCGCCCTCGACGGTAGCGCAGCACCGAAGAGGTGCGCTTGCCGGAGTGGGCATCGTAATTCTTGCCGGACTTGGACTTCTTCTTCCCCGGAGCTTCAAATGGCAAGTGTTTCGCTATCTGCCGCTGCGCCGCTTCCCGGTAAGAATCTTGTCGGTGCAGATAAGAGCATCTTTCTTGTCGCCATGGACAGAAATGACACTTATCGGGCCCGCATCTTGAGTAAGTTATATGCATAATGAGAGGCTGCCATGAACTTGGCAAGTGCCGGATTTGCCTAGAATTCCATTGTAGGGCAATGGAAAATCAGCAACGCCGAACGTGACCCTCTCACCCTGAAGTTTAGCTCACGCCAAATGTTACCGCAACGTGATCTTCCCTTCGCTTGCTCCTTCCTCGGATTGATTCCTTGAATGTGCCGCCTCTTCGAGTCATTCTCGTCGGGATCTCAAGCTTCGAGCATCGCGGAGGAGATCAGGTTCAAGCCGCCCCGGCCAACTAGCATCTTGGTGACCTTGAGGTTGCGGATAGTTGGTGAGACCTACATCGGCAAGCACCCGACCGCAGTTATGCGATCGTGGTGGTCCTCAATATCAAAAGATGATAGGCGGCCGGACCATTTTAGAGGCTTATGCGTGACTCATGGATGGTTCTCACTGCATTAACTTCCCGCATCCACCGCTTGAGTTGGCGGTGTGAAGTATGCGCAGAAGCACCACCGCCAACGCAGAGGACCTCTCGTGGCTTTCTCAAACTCCCGCCATCGGCTTCATCATCATCCATGTCTTCGTCATTGCCGCTATCTTCGCCTCTTGTCGCGCCACGGGAGGTTCTGCTCCTTGCCGCCGCTTGGCCTTGCCGCTGCGTCCTCCTCGGCCGGGCGCTTCTTGCCAGCTCCCCAAAGACCTTCCCTGGCCTTCTCCTTTTCGCGGGCGCCAGACTCAGTCATAGCTCAACAAGCTGCTCGACTTTCTTGCAGCTCGAGGTCGTGGCCCTTGGTGCGGTGAATCTTGGCAAGATCGCTTGTTGAGTCGTGTCTGCTTGTCGGCGTCAGCCACAGCTTGGCTAAGCCGGCGCCACGCAACCTCCTTGCCGGAACCACCAGCCTTAGCCTTGCCGGGCGCCACCTCCGCTGCCGGATCGCCGACAACTAGTACCTCCTTGTTCTTCTTCTTTCGTTGTTCCGCCACGGCTCTTCCTTGCCGGGGCGGTCTCCTCGCCGTCCGATCCTCGCTTCAACATTCTCTCGCGGGAGTCTCCTCCCTTCCTCGTAACGCGTACACTTGTCGGCCAGGCGTATGAGCTCACGACGCCCTTTACTTTGCACATCGCCATCTCCTCCTCATCTCGCGGGTTCCGCACGCTCGATGGAACGCGCTGATCACCGGGCAGGTGGACATCCGATGTTGTAATGCACGCGATCAATCTCTCGGATGAACTTGGCGCAGGACTCTCCTTCCTTCTCCGGGCAAGCAGGTGAAGGCTCACTTTCCTGGCCATGAGGTTTGTGGTCACCGTGAAGGCGCCTAACAAACCGATGGCACAGATCTGCCCAAGAGGATATGGAATCGTCCGGCAAGTGCATGAGCCAAGATCCGACGTTGGGCTTGAGCACCAGCGGGAAGTAGTTGGCGAGGATCTTGTCGCCTTCGCCCCTCGCAGCTTGCACCGCAATGGTGTAGATGCCGAGGAATTCGATGGGTGTGTCCTGCCATCATACTTCTCCGCACGCCTCGCTTGAAATTTTTCTTGTCGGGCCACCGGATTTGCCGCAGCTCACGGGTGAACGCAGGGCAACCTATCACAGACGGCAGTCGCCCGTTCCTTCTCGGGCGCATGCATGTCGACAAGGCCCAGCCGCTGGTCGGATTGACGCCGCTTCTCTTCGGGCGCTCGCGCGGTTCGAGCGTTTTCTTGTTGCCGTTCTTGAAGAACTTGGCGTTGGTCGCGACGAGCTCGCGGATCCGACGAGGCGGTGGAGTCGCTGTCGAGGTGGATCCGGTGAGTCAGCGAACTTGGCCTTATGGGTGGAGAGTGCATTGTGGTTGCACCTCCGCAGGTTTTGTCGCCATCGGCTTGTGCCTTGTCGCCTTCCCGCGGCAGCGATGCAGTTGGTTGCCGCGAGCGCCACCGCTGGCAAAGCCGGCGAGGCTCGATGGTGGCCCTCCATTCGCCAACCTTGCTCGGACGCCGGAGGGTAATCCAGAGCAGCCGGGCTCGCTACCAAGCTTCTTCTCGTGTGGTGGTGGGCGGCAAGGGCGAACGGTGCGAGGAGCGGATATGCTCGGACTTCTATTGACGTTAGAAGGAGCAGTCCCTCGTCCGGGCGACCGTGCCTCGCCGCACCAAAGATGTCGACGCGTGCATGCTGGTCTCCAACATCGCGAGATCCACTGCTCGCCTTTGGTCCAACGAGCGATGGTATTGTAAATACCATGACGCTGCCGGTCTCGCTGCTCCCGGATGGACGCGTGAATGTCTTGACGCCGAGGTTTGCGCAGCCTTGTCCTTGGACTTGGCAGCGCCGTGGCCCCTCGCCATCGCTCGTTTCTTCCGCTGGCGTTTACCCCACCACCCGATTGCTCCGGGTGGTGGGTTCGACGCGGACGGTTTCGCTGCCGCCAAGCCTTCTTCTGTGGCATTGTCGATGAAGATGTTGAAGATGATGAAGCGGCCGCTCGTGTGAACGCCGGAGCTGGTTCACACAGCCTCGACGCCCCCTACCTGGCGCGCCAAAGATGTCGGGGAGGCTGATCGTGACCCACGGACACCTATGGGACGGGGTCCCTTATGGTTCGGTGGGGGGCGGAGGATGCACGAAGAGCAGATCGAGGCGATGCACACGAGCAGATTTACCCAGCTTCGAGCTCTCCTGAGAGATAACACTCCTACCGCCGCTTGTCCGATTGATTGTGTTCTTGCTAGGGAGCCGGCGAGAGCTACAAAACCTAGCTCGAAAGTCTCTGTGGCTTCGCATTTAGACGAAAGCTTAACGAGCCGCTCGAATTCTGAACTCAACCCTTCTACGCTGCGCATGGGCCTCCTTTTATAGGCTCAAGGGGTCTCCACAGTGGCAACGTAGATGAGGGTACAAATGGAAAAACAGTAGTTGGTACACCTACTTGTACAAAGGTATGTTGTATCATACCTAACCTTGACGGCAGGGACAAGGGTAATAAATACCCGCCTAAGTCTCCCAAACAAAGGTAAAAATCGTCATTACGGGCGCCACCGTCTCGCCACGATGGTTTATCTTGTCGTCCGCCATCACGCTGCTCTCCACTTGGCTGCACAGCCTCTTGACACGCGGCGCTTGGAATGGCTCCATGGCGACACGCTGGTGGATGAGCTGGAGCGAGATGAAGAGAGGTTACGCCTCCGCAAGTGACTTGTCGGCTGAATCCTTGCCGCTACCGAGGCTTGTCGCTCCTCGAGCCTTCCCTAAGCTCCCTTGCCGGGTCTTGTCTTCACACCTTTTGGCGGCCTTCCCGGCAAGCTCCTCTTGCCGGGCCTTGTTCCTTGACCTTGAACACTTTGTTCTTGAATGGCTCCAACGGGGCCATAGAGAGCCTTTGGCGATCTCCGCAAACCTTGTCACGGGTGCTACAAATGCCTGCAGGCACGAAGTTCGGGATACTAGGGTACCCCTACTCTAGTACACCGACAGTTGTAGAAGATGTGACTGAGCGAGATGATAATGAAGAAGATAAAGATGCTACAAATGGTCAAGAAATTGAAGAGGTATTTCAAAGAAGACTAAAATAGGCTGTTTCTAAAATCTGTTCTTTTTATCTACATGTTGTTTAATTGCATGTTTTTCTCCAAAAATTGTAGATAAATTTTGAAGAGCAACAAAAATGTGTTGGAGTTTCTTCAGGTCCTTCTTCTAGTGTCATAAGTGGAAATCAAGATGTCAACTAAAGGTGAGATATTATATCTTCTATTCAAAATGAAAATGCAATGAGCGTGGTGCTTGGTTCTGATAAGGTTTGTACTATGTAATTTTTTGTTTTCTGTTGTAACTTCATGAAAGTTATTCAAAGAAATTACAGACTTTCTGTTTTTCATTGCTCATGTTGTTTTTTACAAAATGTGTAGGATGCACTTTCTTGTGAGAAGGTCATGAATACACAACCCAAGATATTGGTAGTAGCAATGGGGATTCGATGAAGATGATGATGATAGTGTTTCAAATATGAAGAGTATATGTTTCAATGCCGATGAAATAGAGAAGACAAATGTACCTCAATTTGGGAAGGTGTTCAAGACTACTGGATGTCGCTAAAAGGTTTGTTAATGTATATGCTCCGATGAATGGATTCGGAATAAAGAAAGGAAGAAATCACAAGAATAGAAAGATATCTTTTGTTTGCAACAAGAGTAGGAAGACTATGTCGACATATATAGGGGAGAGAAACAGGAGGAGAAATGTTCTTCAAAGAACGAACTGCCAAATGCATGTTACAGTCAGCTTGGAAGATGGAAAATGGAACATTCAATCCCAAGATTTGAAGCTAACCATGAGTTGGTTTCTTCTCCATCTCTAACACAGTTCTTCCTTATGCTGAGAAATTATTGTCCAGTGCTGCTACAGAACACGTATCAAAACCTAGGAAAATCATGAGCATATTTAGGAAGCTACATGGTGGAAAATTTGGGAATATAACTTTTGATGTGAAGAAACTTGAAAATTTGAAGCAAGATGACCGTGAGAAGAGAAGAAACACATACATTGAACACACTTTGGATTATATAGAGAAGTTGCAAGTTGATAAGCCTGGTTTTGTATACAAAGCGCAGAGAGATTCTTCCAATTCCATCCTTAGTTTGTTTTGGACAGATTCAAGGTCAAGGCTGGATTACCTGTTGTATGGAGATATTATTTCGTTTGACACAACGTTCAGCACCAACAAATATAACATGCCTTTTGCGCCAATAATAGGAGTTAATGGCCACTCGAGAACAATTGTCTTTGGTTGGGCACTTTTGCAGGATGAGAAAGCAGGTACTTTCAAGTGGGTATTTGAGACATTTGTTGAAGTGATGGGTGGAAAGAAGCCAAGAGTTGTGCTTATCGATCAAGATGTCTGCTATGAAAGTAGCAGTTCCAAAGGTGTTCCCAGGTGCATTGCACAAATTTTGTATTTGGCATGTTTGGAGGAAAGCAAGGGAGAATATGAAAGTTTACTTTCATTTGAAGAAAGGGATGGAGAAGGACCTGGATGAATGTATCATGCAGTCATTGACAGTTGAGGAGTTTGAAACAAAATGGCATGAAATGCTGGAGAAGCACAGCTATGGGAAACATGCTCACATCAAGCGGATGTGGGAGAATAGGGAGTACTATGTTCCTGCTTACTTCCAACGAGTGTTCTCTCTTTCACTAGATCAACAAGCAGAAGTGAGAGTTTCAACTCTAACTTTAAGGATTATGTTTTGTGGAAAGACACAATTGAAACATTTATCCGTCAATATGAATTGTTCTAGGAGAATGTGATACATATAGAAAACAAAGATAGGTTCTTGTCTAATGAGAAAGTTCTTGTTATGTGGGGATATCAATGGTTTGAACGGCACACAGCTGAGATATATACTAGAGCCATATACAACAAGTTCCTGACAGAGATGATGAATGCCATCGCTTTTGGAGTGAGAGAGATTGAGAAAGATAAAAAAATATGAACTTAAAAGAAACTTTGAGTATGAGAACCCAGAATTTGACAGGGAGATATTCATCGTGCATGTAGATCGAGCTACTGAGCAATTTGACAGTGAACGTGGAAAGTTTGACAGGGATGGAATTTTATGCTACCACATTCTGAGACTGTTTACTCAGTTTGATTACCTCAAGATACCAGAAAAGTATATATTGGCAAGATGGGCAAGAGAATTCAGAGAGATTGAGCTAACGAAGCACAAGTTTGATGTTCTTGGTGCACAAAGCCAAGACCAGTCACACAATGTCGTGCGGTATGCAATTGTTATGAATACTGTTGGTGAGGTCTGTTCGGACATTAGTCATGATTCTCGGTATTGTCAAGAATTATTAGATGCAGTGAAGACTATGCATAACAAGTATCTTGCTGGGAAAGAAGAAACAGAAGGGAACCAAGAAGTAGATGATAATGAAAGGAACAGAAATAGTGACAAGGGCCCAAAGATCCTGCTGTTAAAAAGAACAAGTCTGTCAAGAAAGGGAATAGAATGAAGCCTCGTTCAGAAATTGAAGCTCAAAAGTGTGCTGCGCGGAAGAGAAAAAATTCAATATGAAGGTGTGAGTACTAGTGCATAAAAACGGTTAAGAAAAGTAATTGTTGAAACACTTCAGGTTGAAGTTGGTATGCTGGATATAAAAATAGTGGCTATTTATGTAGGCTGTAGCATAGATAGTGGTTTTACTTTTTTAAGGGAAATATTCAACAAAATATTATTTCTTGCTGTAATTGGAAATGGTGTCCTTATTGCTTATTGAAAATATTAGTGTGAGGAATAGTAAATGCCTCACTAATTGTGTTTACAAAAAATATTTTTTTAGTCGATGCATTTGTGATGTATGAGATATTGTTTTTTCATTTCATACTCAAGATGATGCACTTGAATTTAGACATGAATATACATTTTGGCTTGAAAAAAATTGTTTTATGAAAAACAAAATTGAGAAAAATAGTGAGACATGAAGAAGTGCAAAAAGGGTAGTAAAAAAGACAAGTTTGTGTTCAAACAAAATGAATTTGTATATCTTTTGAAGTTTAATCCGGTATTATTAACTTGAGTTTGGATTCAAGTAATAAAAAATTCAGTTTTAGTGAAGTAGTTTTCAAATTTCTATTTTAGTTAAATAAATTTATAGCATTATAAAGTAGAATTACTTTGGTTTATAATAAAAATAAAAACTTTCATTATGCTTATGTGGGCGTACAAATTGTGTTTTGAATACTGTTTTAATATTGGATAACTGAATTATAGAATACAAATGCATTTCATCAATTTTGAATGGTGATGAAAAAACATTTTGAAGTGTAGTGGAATAATTTGGTGTTCCATGAATTGAATTTGATTATTGTGAACTAAAATTAGAAACAACTGAGCTACTTTTGAAAACTTGAAACAACTAAACTACTTTTGATTACAAATTTGATGAATTGAATTTGTTTTGTGTGAACTAAATTCTTAATCCAAGAGAACTAATTTTGAAATTTAATGAACTGATTTCAAATTTTGATGATGTAAAAGTTGAATGTTGGTGAACTAGTTTTGAAATCAATAAAACTAATTTTATGAACTAATTGAATGCAAATTATATAAAATTCAAAATTTGATGATTTAGTGAATTAAGAAATAAATTTGATGAGTTGAATTTGTATTTTTGTGGACTAAAATTTGATGAGTTTAATATAGGTGAATTAATTTGTTTTGTCATGAACCATAAAAATTTGAATTTGGTTCAATATCCAAATATTCAAAACAAAGTAGTGAACAAATAACATCAACAAAATTTGATGATTTGTTCATTTATTTTAAAATTTGTGAACTAAAACATGAAATTACATCAACAAAAAAACAAAGTAGTGAACTTATTTGTATCAAAGTGAACTAAAAATATTTATGTTTCATAACCGAATTTAAATTTGGTTAATTATAATTTGAATTTCCATAACTACAGTTTGTATTTAAAAAAATGAACTAACATTGGAAAAAATTGAACTAGTTTTCAAATACGAATTTGATGAACAGGATTTGATTTGCGTGAACTAAAATTTGAATCCAGGTGAACTAAACTTTGAAAATGATGAGTATTGAAGGGAACTGAATAAGAATTTAGTTCAATATCCAAAATTCAAAACTAGACTTTGAATGTTGGAGAACTGAATATGAATTTTGGTTCAGTATAATTTGAATGTTGATGAACTAATTTTGAATTCAAGTGAACTATAATTTGATTTTCCATGAAGTACAATTTGAAAACAATTGAACTAGTTTTCAATACAAAATTCATGAACTGAATTAGATTTTATGTGAAATAAAATTTGAATCCCAGTGAACTAAGTTTGAATTTGAATTCAATGAACTAAACTTTGAAAATGATGAGTATTGAAGTGAACTAAAATTGTGATTTGGTGAACTGAATTTGAACTTGGTGAACTAGAGTTTGAATGTTGTAGAACTGAATTTGATTTTCGTTCTCTGTATTTTCAATGTTGGTGAACTAGTTTTGAATCCTAGTCAACTAATGTTAATAATTGATGAAATGAATTTGAATTCAGTTACCTAAACTTTGATAATGATGAGAATTGAAGTGAACCAAATACAAATTTAGTGAACTGAAATTGTGATTTGATGAACCGAATTTGAACTTGGTGAGCTAGACTTTGAATGTTGGATAACTGAATTTGATTTTGGTTCACTATTATTTGAATTACAATTTGATTTACTGTCTTGGTTTTGAATACAAATTTGATGAACAGAAATAGATTTGGGTGAACTAAAATTTGAATCCAATTGAACTAATTTTGAAAATTTATGAAATTAATTGAATTTAGTGAACTAAACTTTGAAATTATGATGAGTATTGAAGTGAACTGAATATGAATATGGATTTTGGTTCACTATAATTTGACTGTTGATGTACTATTTTCTAATTTGAGTGAACTAATTTTATTTTCCATGAACTATAGTTTGGATTTAAAAAAAATATTGAACAAAAATCGGAAACAACTAAACTAGTTTTCAATACAAAAATGATGAACATAATTAGATTTGTGTTAACTAGAATTTGAGTCCAGGTGAACTAATTTTAAAATTCGATGAACTGAATTTGAATTCAGTGAACTAAACTTTGAAATTATGATGAGTATTCAAGTGAACTGCATATGAATCTAGTGAACTAAAATTGTGATTCGATGAACCGAATTTGAACTTGGTGAACTAGACTTTGAATGTTGGAGAACTGAATATGGATTTTGGTTCACTATAATTTGACTATTGATGAACTATTTTTGAATTCGAGTGAACTAATTTTTTCCATGAACTAGAGTTTGGATTTAAAAATATTGAACAAAAATCCATATTCATATTCAGTTCACTTGATTCAAAAATAGTTCATCAACAGTTTGAACTATAGTTTGGATTTAAAAAAATATTGAACAAAAATCGGAAACAACTAAAGTAGTTTTCAATACAAAATTGATGAACATAATTAGATTTGTGTGAACTAGAATTTGACTCTAGGTGAACTAAATTTGAATTCAGTGAACTAAACTTTGAAATTATGATGAGTATTCAAGTGAGCTGAATATGAATCTAGTGAACTAAAATTGTGATTTGCCGAGCCGAATTTGAACTTGGTGAACTAGACTTTGACTGTTGAAGAACTGAATATGGATTTTGGTTCATTGTAATTTGACTATTGATGAACTATTTTTGAATTCGATTGAACTAAATGTATTTTACATGAACTATAATTTAGATTTTAAGAAAATTGAACTATAATCGTAAACAACTGAACTATTTTTTCAATACAAAATTCATGAACTGAATTAGATTTGCGTGAACTAAAAATTTGAATCCAGGTGAACTAATTTTGATGAACTGAATTTGAATTCAGTAAACTAAACTTTGAAAATATGATGAGTATTCAAGTGAACTGAATATCAAATCTAGTGAACTAAAATTGTGATTTGATGAACCAAATTTGAACTTGGTGAACTAGACTTTGAATGTTGGTGAAATTAATATGGATTTTGGTTCATTATAATTTGACTGTTGATGAACTATTTTTGAATTCGATCGAACTAATTTTATTTTCCATGAACTATAATTTGCATTTTAAAAATATTGAACTAAAATAATAAACAACTGACCTAGTTTTGAATATAAAATTCATGAACTGAATTAGATTTGCGTGAACTAAAAATTTGAATCCAAGTGAAATAATTTTGATGAAATGAATTTGAATTCAAAGTGAACTAAACTTTGTAATTATGATTAGTATTCAAGTTAACTGAATATGAATCTAGTGAACTAAAATTGTGATTCGATTAACCAAATTTGAACTTGGTGAACTAGATTTTGAATGTTGGAGAACTGAATATGGATTTTGGTTCACTATAATTTGACTATTGATGAACTATTTTATAATTCAAGTGAACTAATTTTATTTTCCATGAACTATAGTTTGGATTTTAAAAACATAGTGAACTAAAATTGTGATTTGATGAACCAAATATGAACTTGGTGAACAAGACTTTGAATGTTGGAGAACTGAATATGGATTTTGGTTCATTATAATTTGACTGTTGATGAACTATTTTTGAATTCGATTGAACTAATTTTATTTTACATGAACTATAATTTGAATTTCAAAAATATTGAACTAAAATAAAAAACAACTGACCTAGTTTTCAATACAAAATTCATGAACTGAATTAGATTTGCGTGAACTAAAAATTTGAATCCAGGTGAACTAATTTTGATGAACTGAATTGAATTCAGTGAACTAAACTTTAAAATTATGATGAGTATTCAAGTGAACTGAATATCAAATCTAGTGAACTAAAATTGTGATTTGATGAACCGAATTTGAACTTGATGAAATAGACTTTGAATGTTGGTGAACCAAATATGGATTTTGGTTCATCGAAGTTTGACTGTTGATGAACTATTTTTGAATTCGATCGAACTAGTTTTATTTTCCATGAACTATAATTTGAATTTTAAAAATAATGAACTAAAATAAAAAAACAATTTACCTAGTTTTGAATATAAAATTGTGAACTCAATTAGTTTTATGTGAACTAAAACTTTAAATCCAGGTGAACTAATTTTGATGAAATGAATTTGAATTCAGTGAACTAAACTTTGAAATTATGATTACTATTCAAGTGAACTGAATATGAATCTAGTGAACTAAAATTGTGATTCGCTGAACTAAATTTGAACTTGGTGAACTAGACTTTGAATGTTGGAGAAGTGAATATGGATTTTGGTTCACTATACTTTGACTGTTGATGAACTATTTTTGAATTCGAGTGAACTAATTTTATTTTCCATGAACTATAGTTTGGATTTAAAAAAAAATAGTGAAGTAAAATTGTGATTTGATGAACCAAATATGAACTTGGTGAACAAGACTTTGAATGTTGGAGAACTGAATATGGATTTTGGTTCATTATAATTTGACTGTTGATGAACTATTTTTAATTCGATGGAACTAATTTTATTTTCCACGAACTATAATTTGAATTTTAAAATATTGAACTAAAATAAAAAACAACTGACCTAGTTTTTAATACAAAATTCATGAACTAAATTAGATTTGCGTGAACTAAAAGTTTGAATCAGTGAACTAATTTTGATGAACTGAATTTGAATTCAAAGGAACTAAAGATTGAAATTATGATGAGTATTCAAGTGAACTGAATATGAATTTAGTGAAAAAAAATTGTGATTTGATGAACCGAATTTGAACTTGGTGAACTAGACTTTGAATGTTGGAGAACTGAGTACGGATTTTGGTTCATTATAATTTTACTATTGATGAACTATTTTTGAATTCGATTGAACTTATTGTATTTTCCATGAACTATAATTTGGATTTAAAAAATGAACTAAAATCGAAAACAACTGAACTAGTTTTTTAAATACAAAATTCATGAACTAAATTAGATTTGTGTGAACTAAAAATTTGAATCCAGGTGAACTAATTTTGATGAACTTAATTTGAATTCAATAAACTAAACTTTGAAAATATGATGAGTATTTGATACGTCTCCAATGTATCTATAATTTATGAAGTATTCATGCTATTATATTATCCATCTTGGATGTTTAATGGGCTTTACTATGCACTTCTATATTATTTTTGGGACTAACCTATTAACCCAAAGCCCAGTGCCAGTTTCTGTTTTTCCCTTGTTTCAGTGTTTTGTAGAAAAGGAATATCGAACGGACTCCAAACGGAATGAAATCTTCGGGAGCGTGATTTTTGGAACGAACGTGATTCAGGAGACTTGGAGTTGAAGTTAAGGAAGCTTCGAGGTGGCCACGAGGCAGGGAGGCGCGCCTGCCCCCCTGGGCGTGCCCCCACCCTCGTGGGCCCCTCGTGGCTCCCCTGACCGACTTCTTTCGCCTATATATATCCATATACCCTAAAAACATCGGGGAACACAAATAGACCGAGCTCCGGCCACGCAAGCATCTCAGAGCCACAAAACCAATCGGGACCTGTTCCCAAGACTCTGCCGGAGGGGGATCCTCACCGCTGGCCATCTTCATCATCCCGCCCTCTCCATGACGAGGAGGGAGTAGTTCACCTCGGGCTGAGGGTATGTACCAAGAGCTATGTGTTTGATCTCTCTCTCTCTCTCTCTCTCTCTCGTGTTCTTGAGGTGGTATAATCTTGATGTATCGCGAGCTTTGATATTATAGTTGGATCTTATTGAAAGGATCGACATGGACCTAGAGGGGGGGGGTGAATAGGTACAATTACAAATTTTAATTATTACTAAGCAATTTTAGACAATAATGCGGAAAATGAAAGTGAGCCTAACAATTGCAAGTATGATGTTAATGAGCTAAGCAAGATAATCAAGTGACACAAATATATGAGTAAGGAAGCACAAGGTGAGATAAGTAAGTGCTAAGAGACAAGTAACCACAAGTAGAGAGTTAGGGTTAGGAATAACCGCAACTCCGAGAGACGAGGATGTATGCCGATGTTCACTTCCTTGGAGGGAAGCTACGTCACAGTTTAGAGAGGTGGATGTTAGCACGAAGGCACACCAACGCCATGAAGGCTCACCCTATTCTCTCCTTGAGACAACAACACGAAGGCGTTTCTCAACCACTAGTGGTAGACCTTGGGGTGGTCTCCAAACCCTCACAAACTTTCCGGGAAATCACAATGGTCGATTCCTCGCCGAGCACTCCTACCGCCTAGGAGTCTCCAACCTCCAAGAGTAACAAGAAGCACCACAAAAAAAGGGGAATCAACTTTCGCTTTGGTGAATGTGTAGATCGAGCACTTCTCCTTCGCTTCCCAAAAGATCAAGAGCTTTGGTTGGCTAGGAAGGAGATCTCCAAGAAATCGAGGTCTGAAAATGGAGGTGAGATAAATGGAGTCGTCAACCCCTTCGTGAGGAAGAAGAAGACTATTTATAGGTGGGGATGAAATCTGGCCGTTGGAGGCAGATTTTAGCGTAGCCCGGAAGTTCTGGACACAGACGGAAGTTCCGGACACCGGAAGTTCCGGCCAAGTTCCAGACAGGTTCAGGGCAACACAGAGAGTTTGCACCACCCAGTAGTACCCCGGAAGCTGGTGAAACAGGGGACGGAAATTCGGTGTCGGAAGTTCCCGCCTGAAGTTCCGGCGACGGAAGTTCCGCCAGGGTCCGGCGAGGTTCCGGCTACAGAGAGAGGTACAAAGTGCAGTTTCTTCCGGTACCTTGAAGCTTCCCTGACCTGCCCTTTACATTCCGGTCTCGAGGTTCCGGCCATTCCAAGTTCCGCCCAACAGTAAACTTGGCACTAGGATTTTAGATCAATGTGAGAAGGTAAGTTGATTCCAGATGTTTTATGATGCACCCTCTTAATAGTGCGGATGCCCTAAGGACTCAAGAAATAAGAAAACTTTAAGGTACTCCTCTTTTCTTGAGCGCACCGCTTTCCCTTTTTCCAATAAGAGAGGAAATAACCATCCATGCTTCACTTTTAGCTTAATCGGGGCTGTTAACACTTAGAGCATTTGGTTAGAAACACAAATGAAGTTGTCATCAATCTCAAAAACACTTTAGTGCAATATTGCACTTTCAATCTCCCCCTTTTTGACATAGATGACAACAATGCTTGAAAGGGTAAACTCATAAAGTATATACAGACTTAAGCAACTGTCGGGGGAATTTGACCCACCACGGACACCTATGGGACCGGAGCCCCTTTCGGTTCGGCAGGGGGCGGAGACCGCACAAAAAGCAGATCGAGACGAAGCACACGAGCGATTTTACCCAGCTTCGGAGCTCTCCGGAGACATAACACTCCTACTGCTGCTTGTCTGATGGTATTTAGTTCTTGCTCGGGACCGCTGAGTGCTATAGTTCACCCTAGCTGCTAACGAGACCGAGCGTGAGTGTTTCAAAAGCTTCGAACCCCTTTGAATGGCTCGAACCCCTCTCTACGTTGCGCATGGGCCTCCTTTTATATGCTCAAGGGGTCACCGACAGGTGGCAACGTGGGCAAGGGCAAAAATGGAAAAGGACGTGCGGTTGGTACAGCTACACATGCTGTATCATACCTAACCCCGACGGCAGGGGACAAAGGCATTAAATGCCCGCTCACGCCGCCCAAACAGTGCAAAAAGGGACCGTCGGGCGCCACCGCCGCCACGATGGCTATCTTGTCGGCGCCGCTTGCCACCACGCACCGGGTCAAGCACACTTCTCACCACGGCACCGAGGGGTCCTGTGGCGACACGTTGTTGGATGAGATGGAGCGCGGGTACGGAGTGGTTGCTTGCCGCGGCAAGCGCCTTGCCGCGGTCGTGGTCTTGTCGCGTTGTTGTCTTGTCGCGTCCGAAGCTTGTCGCCACCGGGCCTTTGGCGACGCGGCGCTGCCGTCATGCAAGTTCCTTGGGATGCCTTGTTGGCCTTCCGCAAGCTCCTCTTGCTGTGGTCTTGGTTCGCCTTACCGCAAGCTTCTCTTGCCGCAGGCCTTGTCTCCTTGACTTGAATACTTTGTTCTTGAATGGCTCCAAAGGAACCATGGAGGACCTTGGCGGTCACCCCTAAGAAGCCTTGCTGGTGTTGCAGAATCGCCTGCAGTGCACAAGTTCGGGGTACAAGAGTACCCTTTCTCTTATACACCGGCTGTGAGCCCCTGGCCTGGGCCACACACGGTGCCGAAGCTGTTGGGCTGTGCCCAAAACAGGGCACGGGCACACACGGCTTGGGTTACGCCGTTTCTCACTCCGCAACCACCGCGCCCTCCCCGAACGGCACGCGTCGAATGCGGCATCGTGGGAGAGATCATGGGTGGCTTATTTATTCGGAAAAGCGGAACGTCCGCCCCCCTCCCTCTTTATAAGCAGGGGAAGCAGGGGCAGTTCGCCCATCTCGCCGCTTATTGCTCCAATCTTGAAAACCTCCGCCGCTCCCCCCTTCTTCTCGAAGTTGAAAGAGAGCAGCGCCCCTCGCCGCCACCGCCACCACTAATCACCGCCGATCTCTCGCCGCCCGCCATGGCTCAAGGCCGGAAGGTCGTGGAAGTCGGTCGAGGCGCAGCTCGCTCATGCGCTGCGAGAGGAGCGGGTAACTTTTCCCTCACCGCCAAGGAGCTGAGGGAGAACTACTACCTCTTCCGGTCGACGGAGACGCTACATCCGCAAGACGAAGGTATTTCCCCGCCACCATGGAACCGGGCCCCAATGGGTACCCTTTCTTCACATTGTTCTATCATGGCTCGCCCGCCTTCTTCTCAATTCTTCGCGACATCATGAACACCACGGCTCCGCCTCCTTGACTTCACCCCAACGCCGTTCTGACCATGGCAGTTTTCGCACACCTTTGCGAAAACTTTGTCGGAGTCCATCCCAACGTAGCCCTTTTCCGCCACTTCTTCATGCCCCGAGTCGAGAGAGGAGAGCCCCTATCCGGCGGAATCGCCTAGATCTCGAGGACCGGCAAGAAAGAAGCCTATCTGGAGGGAGAGCTCCGCAGCAAGTGGGATGAGTGGAGAGCGGATTGGTGCTGGATCGTCGAGGAGGACCCGCAGCTGCTCACCGCCTCGCGCCAAGCTCCCCAGAACACGCTGGCAACGATTGGAGCAGCGTGGCCCTGAAGACGATAGGCTGAAGATCGCCATCACTGTGATCCTACGCCAAAGTGCTTGCCGGCCATCAGAGGTGCCGCTGGAGCAGACTTTCTTCGCCGCCAGACGCTTCTTTGCAGAGAGAGGAGGAGACCCGCCCGGGAGTTCCAAAACGCGCGGATATCATGAGGCTGCGCCTGGCCTCAACTTCAATTTCACCGTCTTGGAACCGACCGCGATGCTCCAGAGCTGTTCAAGTGGGATCCTCAACATCCGGAAACGCTCAAATTGCCGAGGGATGTCGCTCCACTCAGGTAACAATTCTGCCGATCGCATCCGCTGCAATGATGCCGCCAGGCGATTCGCATGGGATCGCCCCCACTTGGCAAGAGCCTCAGAGACGCTGTCGCGGCGAGAGTTCTTCGACGGTCTGTAGAAGTGCCGTCCGCTACCGATGAATGTAATGGCCTCACTCGCGACACCACCGAGGAGGAGATGTATGCGCGATCGCCACCGTGGTGGAAGAGGTGGCGGCCGCCGCCGCAGCGAAGTAGTTTGGCTTCACCGAGGAGGAGGGGGAGGCAGCAGAGGCGGCAAGCCTTGTCGAGCGTGGAGAGCTTGCCGATGAGGAAGAGCTTTCCGGTGAGGAAGAGCTTGCCGGTCTTGAAGCCGAGTCGAGCGAGCCCGCCGAGGGCGCGGGCGATTCGGTGAGGATCGACTCCTCCACCTTCGCACCTTCCGGCAGCTCGTCGCAAGCGGAGCCCCCAGCTCCACCAAGAAGGCGCTCTCCGCAGGGCCGGGACGAAGCGGGCGGCAGACGGGGCAATAGCCCGGCCGCTGCCACAAGGATGCGTGCTCCACCGCTGCAAGCACGGTTGCCGCTGGAGCACTCACGCCGCAGAAGAATCGGAGCGGGCCCTCCCTGACCACCGCTTCGCCTCCCGCCAAGCGCCTAAGGGACCCTTCTCCTCCGCCTTATCGCGCCGAGGGTGGGCCGGACTTCGACCTCTCCGCACTCAGCTCCGACGAGGAAGAAGAAGAGTAAGATCTTGACTGTGCTTGTAGATCTTCAATTCTTGCTGTTTTGTCTTGTATCTGATCTGCTTGGCTCAATCCATTCTTTTCGTGACTCGCCCGTAGAGCGCGAAGCGAGCCAAGGCCCCGGTGATTGTCATTGAGGACGATCCCATCGTGGCAGCAGGGGGTGCGCCCGAGACCACCTTGCCGGACCCGGCAACCCTTCTCCGAAGCAGCCCCCAGCGCAGCCCCCAGCGTAACTGTTTAGTTTACTTCTTGCGGTTAGGCGCGCTTGGGTGTTTGTTCTTTGCTGATATCTGACTGTTGACTTGTGTAGGAGCAGAGCAGCCTCACCAGAGTGCCCTAAGCCGCCTCCCGACAAGCCGCTGCTTTGACTACTCCGCCAAGGGAGGATTCCCCGGCAAGAGGGATTCTCCGGCAAGGAAATGGGCCCGCAAGGAACAAAGACAGTAATCCTCTTGCTTGAAAACTTCCCTTGGGTTCTTCTTCTTCCGATCTTCTTTTGAATATTTGCTTAACTTTTCTTCCGGCCATCAGTCCATCCGCCACGGAGCCGATGGAGACCGAGGTCGCCGGAGAAGGAGCCAGCGGTGAACTCCGCCGGGCGGAGAGGTTGCCAGGTCGCCGCCGCAGAGCCGGGCGAGGGGTCCGGTGATCGTGACCGACGGCCCCGAGGCCGCAGGGAGCGCTGACGCCGCACCGACCGCCAATCCCTCCGCTGCCAGATCGTCAGTTCGGAGAGCCCCAGCCCGGCGCTTACTTGAAGGCCGGGCGACGGTATCTTCATCAAGCTTCCTCAAGGCCGAACTCTGTGGCGCCGGCCGAGGGAGAAACTTTCGACGAGGAGCTGCTCGCTTCGCCGGGCCGACGCTGTTGACGCAATAAAGGCAAAGTGATTTAGCTCGAGGAGGAGCAATGCCGCGAAGCCGCCACTCTACCGCTACCGCCAAGCCAAGGTAGCCTCCCGGAAGCGCTTGTCGCGAAGGCGGGCGAGGACATTGAGAAGCGCCATGAGGAGCTCCGGCCTCCACCGAAGCTCTTCGTCCTTGGCGGAGGAGTAGGAGCAACTTGCCGACGAAGCGAAAGCATTCCTCCTCGAGAAGGCCGAGGTCGAGGAGAAGCAACGGCTTGTCACGAGAAGCTTGCCGCTGCAGAAGGCGGTAGCCGGTGCAGCGGAAAGTCAATCTGGACAGCCATGAGGAGGAGCTTACGCTACGAAAGCGCATATTTGGCGAACCCTCAAGGAGGCGGGCGATGCCGCCGCAGCCGCCGAGGTCGCCAAGAAGGAGCCGGGCGGCGAAGGTGGCGCAGCTGGAGGCCGGTCTCAAGGCGAAGGGCGAGGAGCTTGCTGCACTCAAGCGAGAGCGCCAGGAAGGACGCCTACACTCTTGGCGAGCCGCAGGGTCGCCTCGCCGAGAGGAGCAAGGAGCTGAGCGCCGCCAAGGACTCCAACGCGATCCGAGCTGAAGGTGACTACTCGACTAAGACGCCGGACGACGCCAGAAGCAGCGGCGGTCTTGGAAAAGAGGATCAAGGATGACGAGGCGCTGGCCGGCGAAAGTGTCCGCCGCCACCCGTAATGCTTTCGTGGATAACGTGGAGCACCGGACCGAGGGTCTTGTGGATATTGCCGCCATTATCGGCTGTGGAGTCGGGCGCAATGGGATGGAGGATCTTGGGTATCCTTCCGACGCAGCAGCTCCAACCCAGCGCCAAGCTCATCTTGTTCTTCAAGGGCGTGGCGACGGCTCCTCCAAATGATTTTGGAGAAGATCCCAAAGCAGCCGGGCCGATTTAATCGCCACGGATTTGTGCGGGAGCTCTTCAGAAGGTGCTGATGAAGGTGGCCTTCCGCAACCCAGGCCTCAACCTCACCAACGTCCTCCGGTCCTTGCCGCCAGATGCCGATCTGGAAGCGCTCAAGGCCCTTGTCGCACCCATTGTGGACAAGGTGAGCGGGATCAAGAGGGTCGAGGGCGATCGCGTCGACTAGGCCGCCCGTTTTCTCTTTTTCTTGTCGCTGCTGTTCATGTCATGAGAACAATCTATTAGAGCTGCGACAAGCTATCTTGTAATATGACTTTATTTTGGGTAGTTTGCTATGTTATTTCCTTTACTTGATCCCTTCCTTTGTATGTTTTTGCCCTACGCTTTTAGGGAACTTGTCGGAACGGGCACCCGAGTCATGAAAGGCCGAAAAGTGGACGTCAAGATCGTCAAGGTGCCGCTCCGACAAGAAACCTTGTCGCAACCACCGCAGCTCACTTAAGTTGTTGAGAGGACTTGAAACAAAATAAGGGCACAACTAGCTACGAGTTGGTTCCTCCGCCAAGACAAAAGTGTTTTCCATACAAAGCACGGGTCGCTCGAGGAAGATAACTTAAAATTTTAAAACTGATTGCTCAAACTTTGGCAACTTAGCTTTTCTGTTGCTTGCTTCCCTAAGAAGGGCGTAAACTTCCTCGAGCCGGTAAGGCGAACTTCCTCGAAGCGACGCTATCCACACCATTATCTTCTCCTTTCCCAAGAAACTTGTGTTCGAGTGAACCTTCATATCTATGAGAAAGAGAAAGAAGAGAAATTAAAGGTATGGAGCCTTATGGCTCGTTATTGCTTACCGGGGGTAGGTGCTGCACAAAGTGTCAGATAACGCATGCAAAAGAGAGTAAAAAGCATGAAACTGACAAGGTGTGCGGAGAACATGAGCTTTACTTATGCACGGGTCTCGCTACCGCTTTGTACAAAGGATTACATGCAACATCTAAGACTTGTATTAGGGGAAGGTGGTTGCTTAACAAAGTTCCGCAACCGCGCCTTTACGGGTAAAACTTACGAAGATGCTCGATGTTCCGTGAGTTGCTCACCGGAAAGCCATCTTCGCCTCAGCATGACAGCGCCGCCTAGTGACTCGCTTCACCCGGTAAGGGCCTTCCCACTTCAAGGCCAACTTGTTGGAATTCTTGGCGGACTGAATGCGCCAAGAACAAGGTCGCCTTCCTCGAGACTTCCGCATTAACTTTATGCGGTTATGGTAGCGGCGCAAAGCTTGTTGGTATCGAGCAGCTCAGACAAAGAGCCTCAAGACGGTTCTTCCTTCAAGGAGCAGCGTCATCTTGCCGCAGCCTGCTCTTGCTCGAGCTCATCATAAGCGAGCACTCGAGGCGACCCAGATACGAAGTTCCGTGGGGAGAACCGCCTGCTCGCCCATAGACTAGAGCGAAAGGTGTCCGCCGCTGGCTCGACGGCGCCGCCTGACGACCAAAGAACCACCGCAGCTCCTCGATCCAGCTTCTTTCCGCACTTGTGCAGCCTCCGTCGAAAGTTCTCGTCTTGATTCCGCAAGAAGCACTTCAAGAGTTCGCCTTCCGCTTGACCGCTGTTTCTGATGAGCAAATGGGTTAAGGCACTTTACGCCAAGATCTTGGACGATCGCATGAAGGTGCGGCTCAGAATTTCGTGCCGCTTGTCGGTGATGATCCCTGCGATCCCGGTTACAAACAAATGACCAAGAACTTGATCACGATCGTGGCTGCCACCTTCCTCATCGCTTCCACTTCCGGCCACTTTGTGAACTTGTCGATTGCAACGCATAAGTACTCAAAGCCCCGACAGCTCGGGGAAGGGGCCGAGAATGTCGAGCCCCTGCACCGAAAATGGCCAGATAAAGGGATCGCCCGAGAGCTTGAGCTGGCCGGTGTATCTCGCTGAATGGAACTGCATGCTTCACACTTGGTTACTTGTGCATTGCATCTCCGGAGGGTCGCTGGCCGAAGAAACCTTGCTGAATGCTTTGCTTAAGAAGTGCTTTTGCGCCAATGTGGTGACCACATATGCCTCCATGTATCTCTCGCCAACAGCTTTTGTCCATCTTCCCGGTGAATACACTTCAATTTCACACCGTTGAGTCTTCTTCTGCATAAAGCAGTGTCGTCGACAAACCGGTACATACTTCTGATCGTCAGGCTAATTTTTCCGCTTCTTTCCGCTCTTCGGAAGTTCTCCGTCTCAAGGAAACGGACAACTGGCTGCGCCTATGCCGGAGCTTATGCGGCTCGACAACAAGGACTAAAGGCACATCTCTGGCCGCGGAACATCCGCTTCTACGGGCGATAACTGGGTTCTCGCCGAGTTGATATTCCCCGCAAGCTTGCCGGAGCAAAACTTGTCGGAGCGTTTGTTTCAACGGAACAAACCAGAAGGCTTGCTCGAGCAGACCGCTCCTCAAAGAACTCTGGCGCGCGATCTTGGGGACCTTCTTGGCGGCGGCTTTTGGGAGCTCACGGAAAGTAGTCACCAGAAATCAACTTCCTCTTCTTGCTCGTTCCGGTTGATGGCGCTACTTGACGGGTTGAGTCACTTGAGCACAAAGATCCCCGGTTCCACAGTGCAACTTAAGTAGCGGCGCGACTTCGACAGCGCCATCGGCAATGTCGTTCTCAACTCTCGGAACATGTTCCATCCGGCAGTCACAAAGTGTTCTTCTAGCTTCCTCACTTCATCCACGTAAGCTTCCATCAACGGACTCGATAACTCTTGTTGACTTGGCGGACGACAAGTCGTGAGTCACCCCGACAATGAGCTTCTTGATCCCAAGGTCCGCCATGATCTCGAGACCGGCAAGCAAACCCTCATACTCTGCAGATTGTTCGCTGTTTGCTCCTTGGGAAAGTGCATCCGGACTCACGACTTGAGGTGCTCTCCGTGGGTGCGATAAGCAAAGACGCTCACACCGGGCGCCTTTGCAACGAGAAGGCACCATCAAAGTACATCAGCCATCTCCTTGCTCGCCTCCCTTGTCGGGGATGCTCGCTTCTCGAATTTCTTCATCCGTGTTGGCGCCCATTCTGCTATGAACTCCGCCAATGCTCGCTTTTGGATAGTTGAAGTGCTTTCAAACTTGAGGCCAAAGCTCGACAGCCCAAAGGCCCACTCGACAATCTCGCTCGTTGCTTCCGGATTCTCGCAGAATCCTCTTCAGCCGAAAACGAAAGTGACGATCGTGGATCTCATGTGCTTGGAAGTAATGGCGCAGCTTTCGAGGCCATGAGAAGGCCGAAAAGCAATTTCGCACACCGTGAGTACCTTGACCTAGCCCCCTCGCAGTAGGGAACTCGACAGTAAACCGGGCGCCGCACCATCCTTTTCTCGTGATCTTCTCCGTGCTTGCGCAGATCCATCTTTGTCGGGACCAGAGCTTGTCGGTGAAGTCCTCTCGCTTGTCGCCGGAGGCATCTCGCCGTGGTTGCTAGCTCATCATCCGCCTCCCTCTCCGCTACTAACGCATCACTAACCATTTTGATTGGTTGCACGCTAAATATAGCAAAGAACTTCTCTTGTGGCTTAGGTGCGACAAGTGTTGAGTGGAGGATGTATCTCTTCAAGTCTCGCAGCCGCAGCCTCCGCTCCGAGTCCATTTTCATTGACCTGCCCTTTTCAATATTTTGAAAAACGGGTATGCGCGCCAAAGCAGACCTAGAGATAAACTCCGCCGAGAGCAGCTACGCAACCGCAAGTCTTCGTGACATCCTTGACGCGCTTTTGGTGCTTCAATCTGCTCAATGGCCTTGATCTTGTCGTGGATTGGCTTCAATTCCTCAATGAGACATCGAAGAACCAGAGAAGCTTGCCGGAGGGGACTCCAAACACACACTTCTCGGGGTTAAGCTTGAGGTTGATCTTGCGCAGATTTGCAAAGGTTTCGTCCAAATCTTGGATCAGAGTTGCTTTGTCCTTGCTCTTGACCACTATGTCATCCATGTAGGCTTCCACATTTCTGTGCATTTGCGGCTCAAAAGCCGCCATGGACTACTTCTTGCAATGTTGAACCAGCATTCTTCAAACCGAAAGGCATCCAGATGAAACAAAGACGTGCTACATGGAGTGATGAATGCGGTCTTCCTCATCCTCTTCTCGCCATGAAGATCTGATGATATCCTCGAGTATGCATCAAGAAATGAAAGCAAATCACATCCGTCGTGGAGTCAATAATCCGGTCGGCGCGCCGCAAGGGAAATGGGTCTTTGGGACAAGCTTTATTGACATCGGTAAAGTCGATACAAAGCCTCCATTTCCCGCTTGCTTTGGCGCACGACTACTGTGGATTGGCCAACCACGTAGGATGGAGCACCTCCGACAAGGCCTGCTGCTTCCAACTTCTTGATTTCTTCTGCGATGAATTCTTGGCGCTCCACTGCTTGCTTCCCGACTTTCTGCTTGACGGGCCGCGCATGAGGACTGACGGCAAGATGGTGCTCAATTACTTTCCTGGGAACACCGGGGATGTCAGACGGTTGCCATGCAAACACGTCGACGTTCGCCAGAGAAAGCAACGAGCCGCTTCCTATTTAGGGTCAAGAGTGGCACCGATGGTGAAGGTACCACCGGTCGCCCTCCTTGGCGGACACCTTCTTGGTCGCCGTGGAGCTGCCATCGCCTTTCTTACACTTGCCGGTGGAGCTCGATGGTGCGCCCTCGACGGTAGCGCAAAGCACCAAGAGGTGCGCTTGCCGGAGTGGGCATCGAGCTTTTGCCGGACTTTGGACTTCTTCTTCCCCCGGAGCTTCAGCCGCAAGTGACTTGTGGTCCGCCGCGGCCGCTTTGCTTCTCGTAGATCTTGTCGGCGCAGATAAGAGCATCCTTCTTCTTGTCGCCAGTGGGATGAGATGACACTTATCGGGCCCGGCATCTTCAAAGACGTTGTATGCGTAGTGAGAGGCTGCCATGAACTTTGGCGAAAGTGCCGGACGGCCGAGTATCCCATTGTAGGGCAATGGAAAGTCAGCCGACGCCAAAAGTGACCCTCTCGGGCCCCCGAAGTTCAACTCACGCCAAATGTTACCGGGTAACGTGATCTTTCCCTTCGCTTGCTTCTTCCCGGATTGATTCCTTGGAATGTGCCGGTCTCTTCGAGCTCGCCATCGTGGATCCGGAGTTTCGGAGTACCGCGGAGGAGATCAGGTTCAAGCCGCCCCGCCGTCAACTAGCATCTTAGTGACCTTGAGGTTGCGGATAGTTGGTGAAACCAACATCGGCAAGCACCACCGCAGCTATGCGATCGTGGTGGTCCTCAATATCAAAGATGATAGGCGTGCGGACCATTTCGTAGGCCTGCATGACTCTACGGTGGTTCGCCAAGATTGACTTCCCGCTACTTAACGCTTGAGCTGGCGGTGAAGTATGCGAGAAGCACCGCCGCCAACGCACAGGACCTCTCGTGGCTTTCGAATTCCTGCTCATCGGCCTCGCCATCCTCCATATCTTCGCTGCCGCCTTCGCTTTTCATCCTTGTCGCGCCGCCGAGGAGGTCTGTCCCTTGCCGCCGCTTGGCCTTGTCGCAAGGCCCTTCCTCGGCCGGACGCTTTCTTGCCGCTTCCTCCAAAGACCTTTCCCGAGCCTTCTCCTTGTCGCGCCGCCGTCAGATTTCAGCCTTCGTCACGACAAGCTGCTCGACTCTTTCTTGCAGCTCGAGGTCATGGCCCTTGGTGCGGTGGATCTTGGCAAGATTGCTTGTTGGTGCTGTCCCTGCTGTCGGCGACCGCATCGCCATACCTCCTCGCCGAGCTTCCAAATTTTTGGCTTTCTTGGCGCCACCTTCGCCGTTTGCGGACTTCTCAACAACTAGCACTTGTTTGCCTTTCCTGCTCCTGTTGTTCCTCCGCCGGTTTTTCCTTGCCGGGCAGTTTCCTCGCTTATCGATCCTCCCGCTTGTGCATTCTCTCCGGGAGTTTCCTCCTTCCTCAAAGACGTGCACACTTGTCGGCCAGGCATATAGCTCAATCGACGCCTCTTCGATCTTGCACATCGCCATCTCCTCCCGCATCCTACGGTTTCGCACGCTCGATGGAACGCGCTGATCACCGCGGCAGGTGGATATCCGGGATGTTGTGCCGTACGCTGTCAATCTCACGAATGTACTTATGCTAGGGACTCTCCTTCTTTTCCGGCGAGCAGATGAAGGTCGCCCTTGGCTATGCGGCTTGTGGTCACCAGAAGGCGCCAACAAACCGATGGCATAGGTCAGCCCAGAAGATATGGAGTTGTCCGTAAGTGCATGAGCCAGATCTCGACGTTGGGCTTGAGCACCAAATGGAAGTAGTTATTAGGATCTTGTCGTCACGCTTCAAAGAGCTTGCAATCACGATGGTGTAGATGTCGGGGAATCACCCACCACGGACACCTATGGGACCGGAGCCCTTTCGTTCAAGTAGGGGCGGAGACCGCACAAAGAGCAGATCGACGCGGAAGCACACGAAGCGATTTTACCCAGCTTCGAGCTCTCCCGAGAGATAACACTCCTACTGCTGCTTGTCCGATTGTATTTTGTTCTTGCTCGAGCGCTTGAGTGCTATAGTTCACCCTTAGCTGCTAACGAGACCGAGCGTGAGTGTTTCGAAAGCTTCGAACCCCTTTGAATGGCTCGAACTCCTCTCTACGTTGCGCATGGGCCTCCTTTTATATGGTCAAGGGGTCACCGACAGGTGGCAACATGGGCAAGGGCAAAAATGGAAAAGGACTTGCGGTTGGTACAGCTACCTCGTGACAAAGGTATCATACCTAACCCCGACGGCAGGGGACAAAGGCATTAAATGCCCGCTTCACGCCGCCCTAAACAAAGGCAAAAGGATCATTGGGGCGCACCACCGCCACGATGGCTATCTTTTCGGTTCCGGTCCCATAGGTGTCCGTGGTGGGTCAAATTCCCCCGACATCTTTGGCGCGCCAGGTAGGGGGCGGAGACCGCACAAAGAGCAGATCGAGACGAAGCACACGAGCAATTTTACCCAGCTTCGGAGCTCTCCGGAGAGATAACACTCCTACTGCTGCTTGTCTGATGGTATTTAGTTCTTGCTCGGGAGCGCCTGAAAAGTGCTATAGTTCACCCTAGCTGCTAACGAGACCGAAAGCGTGAGTGTTTCGAAAGCTTCGAACCCCTTTGAATGGCTCGAACCCCTCTCTACGTTGCGCATGGGCCTCCTTTTATATGCTCAAGGGGTCACCAACAGGTGGCAACGTGGGAAAGGGCAAAAATGGAAAAGGACTTGCGGTTGGTACAACTACCTGTACAGTGTATCATACCTAACCCTGACGGCAGGGGACAAAGGCATTAAATGCCCGCTCACGCCGCCCAAACAAAGGCAAAAGGACCGTCAGGGCGCCACCGCCGCCACGATGGCTATCTTGTCGTCGCCGCTGCCACCACGCACCGGTCGCAAGCCTTCGCCACGCGCTACCGGAGCGGTTCCTGTGGCTTACACGTTGTTGGATGAGCTGGAGCGCGGGTACGGAGTGGTTGCTTGCCGCGGCAAGCGCCTTGCCGCGGTCGTGGTCTTGTCGCGGTTGTTGTCTTGTCGCGTCCGGAAGCTTGTCGCTCACCGGGTGTTGCCGGGACGCGTGGCGGTCGCGCAAGTTCCTTTGGGATGCCTTATTGGCCTTCCCGTAAGCTCCTCTTGCCGGGTCTTGGTCTGCCTTACCGGCAAGCTTCTCTTGCCGAGGCCTTGTCTCCTTGACTTGAATACTTTGTTCTTGAATGGCTCCAAAGGAACCATGGAGGACCTTGGCGGTCACCCGGCAAGCCTTGCTGCGGGGTGCCGTGAATCGCTGCAGATTAAATTCGGGGTACAAGAGTACCCCTACTTGTACACCGACAAGAACTTTAATGACAGAGAGGTACTCCCCACAACCCATGCCTTATTTTTAAGATTGCATTTGAAATGAAATGACATGGATAGAGGATTCTCCCCTATCACTGCACATACCCACACAAGAATGATATATTGACATAGAACACTTTACTAACTCCGTGTTCTTCATAGTGAGGGTACAGATATATAGATATAATCTTAGCCTGATAGATATCTCTTACAATATGAGCAAATAGAATATGCCATGTAACCTCCTTGCCATAAGTTTCTCACACACAGATAGATTAATCAACGGCACATAAATAGGTTCAAATAGCAAGTTCAAATTCAAATGAAGGCAAATAAAAACAAAGGTTCAAGGAACATCGGTAAATAGGCAGATAAACAAAGATAAAACGATAAGCCCTATCAAGCAATAAGCCCTATCAAGCACCACAACCCTATCAAGCAATAAGCCCTATCAAGCACCACAACATCTCCCCCTGTTGTCACCTAGATGGCAAAAAGGGAAGATGGAGGAATGCACAAACACCCCCTAGGAGAGGGACGGTATGGGTCCTCGACAACTCTCCGTAAGAATCTGAGCCATGAGGGCGGTGAGAAGAGGCTTCATCGCCGGCTTCAACATCAAACCGAGCAAACTTGGACTGGTACTTCTCAAAAGGAGTCACATGAGACTCCGGAGCCGTGAGCAATGTTCATACCAGATGGACGATACCATCCTTAAGAGCCTTCATGCTCTCCTTCCTAGACTTGTGCTCCTCCCATCGCTTTTATGCATATCTTGTTGAAGACAAAACATGTTCTTGAGAAGACGCCCAAATTTTGTGGCTCTTCTTGGACCCGACTCACCTGGCTCCCCATGATGAAAAGTATGTGAGCAGGGACGAAGCTCAAAGTGGTGTGGATTTCCAGCATGTAGCTCCTCTTCCTCCTCATCTTCACCCTCATGAGCAGTTGCCTTGCCCTTCTTAACAAGTAAGTTCACACTGGAGTGGCCAGTCAGACGCCGACCCGCAAGTGCCTCCAGAGCAATCTCAGCAATCAAAGCAAGAATATACGGAGTATAGATAGGAACCTTATGTTCATTACCACACTATACATCTCATGCCACATAAATTCCATCACATCGATGGGGCCTTGCTCGGAGTTATGACAGGTGAAGTGAAGAAGGTTGATGAGGTGGCCACGAATCTTGTTCTTGTCACCCATCTTGACCGCAAGGATCTCTCGAAAGGTACGGCATGATGTCATAGAAAGGCGTAAGATCACCAACAGATCCAACCTTTCCGGATGGAGGATACAAATCAGCCAAGTGAATAGCTTGAAGACCCCTTTGTCGTGAATCTTGTATCCACGGCCGCCAGTAATGTCAAGCAGTACTCATAGCCCAGAAGACCGGCCAACACGGAGAACGGAGCAGAGAACTTCTCATTACCACTCATCCAAGTAAGAGTGCGCTGCATATCAGTCCCAAAATGCACAGTGGCATAGAATTGAGCCACAAGAGGCGGAGACACATCATGTTGAAAGCGCATGAGTGGAAGGAGGTTGAGCTTCACACACATGTTCTGGATCCCCTCAAAGTAAGCTGAGTTTGTTGGAGTCTTGTCAAAGTGAGCAATGTTGATACTCTTCTGGATGAAACACTTGTTGACGAACTGAGAAAAAATCTCTTCATAGTTGTGTTGCTAGAAAAGTGTCCAAAACTTGGAATCAGCCACATGATCACGGTCTTGACGATAGGGATTCACACGGCGCAGAGCAATCCACTCAGGTGCGGGCATTTCCTTCATGGTGACTGGCTCAGGAGGAGGAGGTTGTACATTTTGTGCTTTTGCATTCTTGGAAGTGGTCTTCCGCTTCTTGGAGTGGGCGGGAGCAGGAGGAGGAGATGCACTGTCTCCAAATTTCAAGATCTTCCTCAGATGGCAAATAAACATGTTCTCACGCCCAAAACAACAAAATTGCTGTCTTTGACCTTAGCTTTGGTTTTTCATTCATATACCTTGGATGAGTGAGCACGCGAACCGGACCCTCCTCGCTACCAGAGATAGAGAATAGCATGGGGATAGAATAAGTACACAAGCCTAAAAAATCAAAGGATCGCACTGGTCGGGGTAATTTTGACAGAATCTCTCGCTTAGGCCTAAGTTCCGGAGGGACTGGAAGTTCCGGAGTTTGAAGTTCCGGGAACCCGGAAGTTCGCCAGCTAAGTACTGCCCACCGAACACGGAAACCCTAGCGAGGCCGGGAAGTTCCGGCACCAAGATGGTCGCAAGGTTCCTTCCGAATCTAAGGTGGGACGGGCATGGATCGACCAATCGAGAAATGAATGTCATGGAGCACTGCAGATCTAAAGTGGATGCAGGGCTTGAGAGTGTGAAGTTTGTGTTTATCCTAGGACCATAAGCATAGCCTACAACCCCTAGGAAACTAGAGAGAGCAGAGAGAAGCTTAGGTTACCTTCCTCCATGGAGATGGTGGAGAGGACAGATCTCGCAAGCACGATGAAGGGGAAGAAGGGGCCGGAGGTTCCGGGGGCCGACACCGCCCGGAAGTCGCTGGCGATGGGTGAGGGCGCCGCAGGAGAGAGAGAGAGCAGTGGAATGAGGAGAAGGGGAAAAGGAACCCTTGGTTATCTCTGCCCATGATATGTGCCCACGACCATGACGCCTGAAGTTCCGGCAATGCCTAAGTTCCGTGGCCGAGGTTCCAGGCCCCACCTCGGAAGTTCCGGGATATCCAGAGAGATTACACTCTCTTTGAACTCCTGAGAACTAGAGGGTGGGGGTCCGAAAGCTCCCATGACACCACACACCACATCAACATTTATGTGGAGATGATTTGAAGCTTGTGCACTAGATAAAGATCAGATGGTTTTTAAGATGAGAGAGGCTATGGGCAAAACACAAGAGCAACAACGAGAACACTCAAATAGAGAGAAAACACCCACAAACACATACGTAAAAAGAAATGAAGATTTTAAGTCCAAATTTCTCTAGGAGAGGGCGGTGGATGAGTCCACCATGTTTGAGTATGTGTGACTTGGCAATCGCTAAGATTTTAACCTTGAGCCCAACATCACAACTCCATCATTTAAAGTACTAGGTCACAAAGTGATAACATAGTAACTTTGAGAGTGTTTGGTTTATTTATGCATCATATAGGGTGAGATAACTCATGGGTTGAATGTATCCCCTAAATACATGCCTACATCTAGACACGACATTATGAAAATGCATGAATGGGTACTAGATTTCACATAATATTGTCAAGCTCCAAGATACCAAGTTCACGCCTCAAGTCGACAAAACCTTGCTTCATCCAATGGTTTAGTAAAAATATCCTGCCATTGCAAATCAGCATCTAATGTGATCAATGTGAATATCACCCTTCTCAACATGATCTCTCAAGAAGTGATATCTAATATCAATGTGCTTGGTGCGGAGATGATCCTTGGGGTTCTCAAGAATGTTGATGGCACTTTCATTATCACATAGAAGAGGCACATGTCCTGTAGGTGATACCGTAATCCTTCAAAGTTTGCCTCATCCATAATAATCGAAGTTGCACAACTCATGGCAGCAATGTATTCAAATTCGCGGTAGATGTGGCAGGCAATACAATTGCTTTCTTCAAGACCGACTTACCAAGGAGCGCCCAAGAAATCGACATGCACCGGATGTGGACTTACGATCCACTTTGTTCCCACTTCAATCCGCATCCGCGGTACCCAATGAGATCAAACTTAGCATCCTTGGGGTACCATAGACCCAACTTCGGGTGTGAACAAGGTATCTAAGAATATGCTTAACCACCTTATGATGACTTTCCCTAGGGAAGCTTGAAATCTAGCACACATGCATACACTAAACATAATGTCTGGTCTAGATGCACAAAGATAAAGCAACCAACCAATCATAGAGCGGTATTTAGATGGGTCCAAAGGAATACCGTTGGTGTCTTTGGTGAGTGTTATTTTGGTTGGCATTGGTGTCTTGCATGGGCTAGCATCGTATATACCAAACTTCTCTAGAATATCCTTGAGGTATTTTGCTTGAGACAAGAAAATTCCTTCCTGAAATTGTTGAATTTGAAATCCGAGGAAGAACTTCAAATCCGCATTGAGTGACATTTCAAAATTCTTGGTCACTGAAGCCGCAAACTTCTTGCACAAATGAATGTTAGGAGAACCAAAAATGATATCATCTACATAGATTTGGCATAAGATCAAATCACCCTTATCCCTCTTAGTAAAAAGAGTGGGATCGATCACCCCTCTCACAAAACCATCATCGAGTAGAAACTTCTTTAATGATCATACCAAGCACGAGGTGCTTGTTTGAGGCCATACAAAGCCTTATGAAGTTTGTACACATAGTCTTTGTGATCGGGATCAACAAACCCAGGTGGTTGTGACACATATACTTCTTCTTGTAGAGGACCGTTAATGAAAGCACTTTTCACATCCATTTGATGTAATGTAAAACCATTGAAAGCATAAGCAAGTAAGATGCAATGGATTCAAGATTTGGCAATGGGGGCAAAGGTCTCACCAAAGTCCAAACCTTCAACTTGTGAGTACCCTTGTGCCACTAAACTTGCTTTGTTGCGTAATGATTACACCATTCTCATCTTGTTTGTTCTTGAAAATCCATTTTGTTCCAATGACGTTGTGCTCGGTAGGTGGCCTCTTGACTAATGACCACACTTGGTTGCGCTCAAAACCTGTTCAACTCTTCTTGCATAGCAACGAGCCAATCGTTGTCCATCAATGCATCTTGTACCTTGAGGGGCTCAACACTCAGACACAAACGAGAAGTGAGCACAAAAGTTTGTCAAATGTTTACGAGTGACTCTACCTTCCGATATGCCGGTGAGAATTTTGTCAACATCAACACGGCCGCCACTCGAGGCATGATGGAGGTAAGGGTTTCACGAGGTTCACCTTCATGTCCATCATCCACGTCCTCAACATATGGATCATTAATGTGTGGAGGAAGATCTTCTTGTTCATATTGCATTTGTTGAGGTTCATCATCAATGATTGGACTTTCTTGTTCTTGCACTTGATGAGGATCTTGTTCTTGAAGATTTTCATGAAGAGGAACTTGATCATCTTCTTCTATTCGGGCTAAGGGCATTGGTTGAACACTAGGAGCTTGTGATGGTATGGGTGTTGAAGTAGTTTGATGTTGTGTGAGACTTCCATCTTTTCTTCATCATCATGAGGTTCTTGTTCCATAGGAAGAAGTGCACCAACACCCATGGTCAAAATGTCTTGAGAAGAATCTTCTTCATCTGCATCACTTAGATCAACTTGCTCCCCATGGGAGCCATTAAATTCATCAAACACCACGTCACAAGTTTCTACAACACATCCATTGGATTTGTTGTAGACTCTATAGGCGTGAGAGTTTGATCCATATCCAACAAATATACCCTCAATTGTTTTGGACTGAAATTTTCCTAACTGTTCTCTTTTGTTGAGTATGAAACATTTGCACCCAAATACACGGAAGTACTTGACATTTGGCTTGTTCCCAGTTAGCAGCTCATATGGAGTCTTTTCCAATATAGTGCGGAGGAAGAGCCGGTTTGATGCATGGCATGCGGTATTGACAAATTTTCGCCCAAAACTATGTGGTGACTTGTATTCATCCAACATGGACCTTGCCATCTCTACAAGTGTACGGTTCTTCCTTTCGCTACACCATTTTGGTTGATGAGTGTATGGAGCTGAATATTGATGCTCAATTCCTTCATCACTAAGGAATTCTTCCAAGGTATAATTCTTGAAATCGAGCCATTGTCACTTCTTATTGCCAGGATTTCTTTGTCAAACTTATGCTATGCTTGCTTGGAAAAATCAATGAAGGTGATCTTGGTTTCTGCCCTTGGACTTGAGGAAGAACACCCATGTATATCTTGAGTAATCATCAACAATGACAAGCCCATATTTTTTCCACCAAAACTATCCCATGAAGGAGGCCCAAAAGATCCACATGAAGGAGCTCCAGGGCCTTGAAGTAGATACTATGTTCTTGGGTGGGTGCTTTGATTGATGTTGCTTCCCTGGCTATGCATGCACTACACACACACGATCTTTTCTCAAAAGAGACATTTGTTAGTCCAAGGATGTGATTACCCTTTAAGAGATCTTGAAGATTCCTCATGCCGACATGGGCTAGCTTACGATGCCATAGCCACCCCCTTGTCGGCCTTGGCCATTAGACAAGTTGTATGGAATGTGCTCTCTTTCGAGAAATCAACCGTAAAGGTTGCCATCCAACTCTCCAACAAAGGCCACTTCGAGAGTATCTCTCTTAAAGACTTTCACATCCGTTAGTCCAAATAGTGTATCATAACCAACATAAGCCAATTGACGGACATAAAGCAAATGATATTTAAGGGATTGGACAAGCATGACATTTGCAAGAGACATGTCATTTGTGATAGCCACCTTTCCCAACCCAAGTACCTGTCCTTTTGATCCTCCACCAAACATAATGCTCATAAATGGTTGAATAGCTTCCATGAAATCATAGAGCAATTTATATATCTCCACTCATATGATTGGTACATCCACTATCAATCACCCATTTTACTCCACCGGAGAAGGCAACCTACACACAATTATTACTTGGTTAGAGGCACCCATTTTGCAATGGGACCTCTCAAGTTAGTCACAAGGGTCTTAGGGACCCAAATAGCATAAAAACGAAATGCATTTCTTGGGACCAACAAACTTTGTATAAACTTCTCCAAACCCTTTAGTATTATGCAAGACATAGGATGGAGGCATGAACTCTTTTGGCTTGTTGAGAGTGGGCATGCCCCTTGTGGCCTTCCCACTAACAACCTTACCTTTCTCCTTGTGTCCTTCTCAGACAAAGGTTTCTTTTAAAGGGGTGGTGCACTTTGAGAGGATCGCCTTCTTCTTGCTTGTGCTTGGGTCAAACCCGAGTCCCTCTTTGGCGAACACTTCATTGTGTTGGCTCAACACCTCATTAAGGTTCTTGCCCTTGAGCACATGTCATGAGCCCTTTCTCGATTTGAGCTTTGAGAAAACGATTCTCCTCAAGAATAGATGCTAGATCACTACTAGAGTTAGTAGAACAAGCATCAACATTGATAATAGGAGGATTTAGTAAGCCTTAGCTAGAGTTTCAAGATAAGTAAGTTTGAGCGACTCAAAACACTTTGTAAGAAGGGTGAGCTCTTCTTCCTTAGTCTTGAGAGACACGGATAGAAGCTCACAATCCTTAGAGAGAGAAGCATGAGACTTCGCAAGCTTACTTTTATCATTCATCAACTCTTCACAAGAGCCAATAGCCTTTTTCAAGGAGGCAAGATCTTTAGTATGAACATCAATATTTGCACCAATTTTTAAGCACAATTCATCATTTCGTGCTTCCTCATATTTGACTTTCCGCCAAGGATTTCATACATTTTTCCTTTTCCTCGATTTGTGGGTTTTGAGTTCCTTAATGGTGATGGTGTGCTTACTCACCATCTCCATAAGCATACCTAAACATAGTGAGCTTCTTTCCTTTGAGGGAGCACATGAACTTATTAAGTTTAGCAAGCATAGGATCAGTTAGATCATCATCCTCATAACTATCCTCCGCATCAAGATACTCATCACTAGGAGTAGAAGGAGTGAGAAGAGGAGGATTTGATCGTGGAGTTACCTTGACCTTGTCAGGAGAGCTTTGGTCCTCTCCATCTTCTACCACGGCCTTTGCCATTAGGCACTTGTGAGCATTGCCCTTGTAGTCTTTCATGTAGTTGTAGGTGACCACATCACCACTCTTGTTTACCAATCTCAAAGTGTTTTGAGAGTCTTGAGCAACTCCGGCAACGCCACTAACATCATCCGGATCGGATTCTTCTTGAGCAACCATTGCTTTTCCATCTCTCTTCTTGAGCTTGGAGTTCAAAGGATTTGGCAACTTCTTCTTGGGAAAGGTCTTGGGAAACCTTGGTTTATCTTCTCTCTTCTCATAAGGGCACCTGCTGGAGAAGTGATTGGTTTCTTCACGCTTGTAGCATTTTCTTACTTTCTTCTTTTGAAATCTTCCTTGAATTTTCCTGCCGCTAAACTTCTTGACAAAAGAGCCATGTCTTCATATGAAGGGCCCTCGCTCGGATTCAATCTCATCACCATCTTCATCATTCTCTTCTTCTTCTTCTTCACTTTGTTCATCTTCACATACATGCTTGGCCTTCAATGCAAGATTGATCTTTGATGATGGGGAACCATGCATGGCAAGATGTTTTGTGGCATTAGTCTTTGACTCTTCAAATAGTTGAAAGGTGGATACGATGTCATCTCGTAGTCATTTCCTTGAAGGTATGGTGTTATCTTATGTCCCACACCATTTGATGGTGAAATGGAGCAAGAGCATGAAGTAACTTATCCACAAGGAACCTCTTAGTCATGTTGAATCCATCTTGTGTATTGTCACACTCACATGACTCAATATCGGCAAAGGAGAGTCATGAGACACTCATGGAGTTGATTGGGGGTTTCACCTTTCTCCATACAAAGTTTTGCAATTGCCCTTGGCAATTTCTATATTGAGCACTCCGTGAGGGTAGAAGTGCTGCCTTGGATCGTACAACACTTTCCCATGGTTCCTTGGCACTTGTGATGTGTATGAACGGTCTCCTTTGCTTTTCATCCATACCTCTCCTTATCCACATGATTGCAGTGTCATTGAGGTTCTTGTCATATACTCCCTCTGTTCGGAATTACTTGTCGCATAAATAGATGTATCTAGACGTATTTTAGTTCTAGATACATCCATTTCCGAGACAAGTAATTCCGAACGGAGGGAGTATTTCTCTTGGTGTGGGGTTCTTTGGATCAACCACATGATAGCCATACTCCAAGATCTCCAGTATCTCATCGTTTCCATGTCGAAGATGATCCTGCATAGCAACTCTCCACAAAGCAAAATCGAAGTGGCACTAAGCAAAGGAGGTTTGCCTTGAGGATTATATCTTGGTTTCTCAACTCGAGGTCTTGCATAAAGCCAAGGAACACCGGGCGTGTTCATTGCTAGGAGGTTGTCGACCAAGTGATGGAGTAGGCACAGCTTGGTTTTGAAGCAAAGACTACCCGAGAGTGGTGCAAGCACCGTGGACAATGTGGCTAATCTCATTTGGACTAAGGCCTCAAGAGAAGCATCATGCTCCTCTTTTGCTTAGGAAGGGCCTGCTCTAGATCCTTCCGACGTAAAGGACTTGACTTCAGAGGAAGCCTCGCCTTTTATCCTTAGGATCTACAACTGTGGAGTCCCATCCCGGGTTCATCTCGCTCTAGGGCGGTTAAGCCACAAGAATAGAGCACGAGGCTCTGATACCAATTGAAAGGATCGAGATGGACCTAGAGGGGGGGTGAATAGGTACAATTACAAATTTTAATTATTACTAAGCAATTTTAGGCAATAATGCGGAAAATGAAAGTGAGCCTAACAATTGCAAGTATGATACTAATGAGCTAAGCAAGATAATCAAGTGACACAAATATATGAGTAAGGAAGCACAAGATGAGATAAGTAAGTGCTAAGAGACAAGTAACTACAAGTAGAGAGTTAGGGTTAGGAATAACTGCAACTCCGAGAGACGCAGGATGTATGCCGATGTTCACTTCCTTGGAGGGAAGCTACGCCACCGCTTAGAGAGGTGGATGTTACCACGAAGGCACACCAACGCCACGAAGGCTCACCCTATTCTCTCCTTGAGACAACACCACGAAGGCTTCTCAACCACTAGTGGTAGACCTTGGGTGGTCTCCAAACCCTCACAAACTTCCGGGAAATCACAATGGTCGATTCCTTGCCGAGCACTCCTACCGCTAGGAGTCTCCAACCTCCAAGAGTAACAAGAAGCACCACAAAAACAAGGGGAATCAACTTTCGCTTTGGTGAATGTGTAGATCGAGCACTTCTCCTTCGCTTCCCAAAAGATCAAGAGCTTTGGTTGGCTAGGAAGGGAGATCTCCAAGAAATCGAGGTCTGAAAATGGAGGTGAGAGAAATGGAGTCGTCAACCCCTTCATGAGGAAGAAGAAGACTACTTATAGGTGGGGATGAAATCTGGCCGTTGGAGGCAGATTTCAGCGTAGCCCGGAAGTTCCGGACAGGTTCCGGGCAACACAGAGAGTTTGCACCACTCAAGAGTACCCTAAGTCAGCCGAAACAGGGGCGGAAATTCGGTGCCCTGAAGTTCCGGCCGCCTAAAGTTCCTGCCGATTTAGTTCGGCTAGGGTCCCATGAGGTTCCGGCTGCACAGAGGTTGCACAAAAGTGCAGTTTTCCTTGGTACCGAAGCTTCCCTGACCTCGCCGACATTCCGTCCCCGAGGTTCCTATTGTCCTTAAGTTCCGCCTGAAATGTAAACTTGGCACTAGGATTTTAGATCAATGTGAGAAGGTAAGTTGATTCCCTGATGTTTTTATGATGCACCCTCTTAATAGTGCGGATGCCCTAAGGACTCAAGAAATAAGAAAACTTTAAGGTACTCTTCTTTCTTGAGCGCACCGCTTTCCTTTTTCCAATAAGAGAGGAAATAACCATCCATGCTTCACTTTTAGCTTAATCGGGGCTGTTAACACTTAGAGCATGTGGTTAGAAACACAAATGAAGTTGTCATCAATGTCAAAAACACTTTAGTGCAATATTGCACTTTCACTTATGATGTTTCTCCCCCTCTACCCTCTTGTAATGGATTGAGTTTTCCCTTTGAAGTTATCTTATCGGATTGAGTCTTTAAGGATTTGAGAACACTTGATGTATGTCTTGCATATGCTTATTTGTGGTGACAATGGGATATCACGTGATCTACTTGATGTATGTTTTGGTGATCAACTTATGGGTTCAAAGACCTTGTGAACTTATGCATAGGGGTTGGTACACGCTGCCTTGACTCTCCTGTGAGAAACTTCGGGCACTCTTTGAAGTTCTTTGTGTTGGTTGAATAGATGAATCGAGATTGTGTGACGATATTGTATAATCATACCCACGGATACTTGAGGTGACATTAGGGTTTTGGTTGATTTGTGTCTTAAGGTGTTATTCTAGTATGAACTCTATTATAGATCGAACGGAAAGAATAGCTTCGTGTTATTTTACTACGGACTCTTGAATAGATAGATCAGAAAGGATAACTTTCAGGTGGTTTCGCATTCTACCATAATCTCTTCGCTTGTTCTCCGCTATTAGTGACTTTGGAGTGACTCTTTGTTGCATGTTGAGGGATAGTTATATGATCCAATTATGTTATTATTGTTGAGAGAACTTGCACTAGTGAAAGTATGAACCCTAGGCCTTGTTTCAACGCATTGTAATATCGTTTACGCCACTTTTATCGCCATACCTTGCTGTTTTTATATTTTCATATTACAAAAAACCTATATCTACCATCCAAATTGCACTTGTATCACCATCTCTTCATTTAACTAGTGCACCTATACAATTTACCATTGTATTGGGTGTGTTGGGGACACAAGAGACTCTTTTGTTATTTGGTTGCAGTGGTTGTTTGAGAGAAACCATCTTCATCCTACGCCTCCCACGGATTGATAAACCTTAGGTCATCCACTTGAGGAAATTTGCTACCTGTCCCACAAAACTCTGCACTTGGAGGCCCAACAACGCCTACAAGAAGAAGGTTATGTAGTAGACATCAAGCTCTTTTTCCCGCGCTGCCGGAGAGGTGAGTGCTTGAAGGTATATCTTTAGATCTTGCAATCAAATCTTTTTGTTTCTTATTTTATCACTAGTTTAGTCTATAAAATAAAACTACAAAAAATGGAATTAAGGTGCCTCATATGCTTCATCTTTTTAATATCTTTCGTGAAAATGATGGGAAGGAAAATTGTGCTCAAGTACTAGAAGAAGAATTACATAGAATGCTTGGCACAAAATATGTGAATGATGAGCATGATTGCAATGTTGTTAGTAATAATTCTTTGAATACCCATGATGCTAATGATATGCAAAGCCACAAGCTTGGGGATGCTATGTTTGATGAAGATGATATGTTTAGTCCCCCAAGTTTTGATGAGCAAATTTATTGTGATGAAATCATGCTTCCTATTTATGATGATTATTGTGATGACACGTATGCTATAAAGAATAAACATAACCATGAAACTTGTCATCATGATTTTAATTTTTAATTGGATTATGCTTCTCATGATGGTTATTTTGTTGAGTTTGTTCCCACCACTATTCATGAGAATAAATTTGCATATGTGGAGAGTAATAAAAATTATATGCATGTAAATCATGAAAAGAAAGCTTTATGTGATGGTTATATTGTTGAATTCATTCATGATGCTACCGAAATTTATTATGAGGGAGGAACATATGCCTGTAGGAATTGCAATAATATCAAGTTTCCTCTCTATGTGCTTAAGGTTTTGAAGTTATGCTTATTTTGCCTTCCTATGCTAGTTGATTATTGTTCCCATAAGTTGTTTGCTCACAAAATCCCTATGCATAGGAATTAGGGTTACAAAGAAGAACGAACCAGAGGAATCCATCACGCGACGGAGGAAGAAGAACACATGAGAAGTAGTCGATGCGGCAGACGTCGGATTAGGGTTCGTCGATGCGCTCCCTCATCGACAAGTACCGATTCGCCTCGAGATTCGAACTCACGCCGTGTAAGAAGAGAAGTCGTCGGGGGAGAAGCAGAAGAGGAAAACAGAGGACGCCACGGGAAACAGAAGAAACAGGGGGTCGGGAAAAGACCTAGACGACCACGAGACGGGGGCGAATCAGATTCTAAATGGGCTGGCCCACCTAGCACCAAGAAGCGCCTGGCTATGAAAAATTAAACCGGCGCTGTGGGCGCTAAATAGGAAATGCCTAAGGAGCACTCGCTAGTTAGTTGCCCACGGCTTCAGGGAGCAACTAATTAACGAGCACTCCTTCGGGAGCCTCGCAATGATCAGCGCCACTTGGCGCGCTCTCAGCCATTTGCCACGTGTCGCTCTCTGGGCGCTCCCTCCGGATTTTGTTTTTTTTTTATTTTTTCGCACGCGTTTTCGGCTTTTTAAACGGTTTTTCCGGGTTTTTTTTAACGTTTTGGTTTTCTACCGGTCTTCTCTAGCTTTTCAACCAAATTTTTTTTTGAAAAAAATAAATTTTTTGCGTAAAAAACGCATTTTTTTCACGAGAGTCACGGTTTTGTTTTCGCGAGAGGCACGAGCGTGCCTCTGGAAAATGGAAAAAAACATATTTTCTATATTTTTTTCTTTCGTGAGAGGCACAGTTTTGCTTCCGCGAGAGGCTCGACGTGCCTCTTTTGGAAAGGGAAAAAACCGTGTTTTCTGTTTCTTTTTCTTCCGCGAGAGGCACGGTTTTGCTTCCGCGAGAGGCACGGTTGTGCTTTCGCGAGAGGCACGGGCGTGCCTCTTTCGGAAAGGGAAAAATGCGTTTTCTGTTTTTTTTTCTTTTGCGAGAGGCACGGTTTTGCTTCCGCGAGAGGCACGGTTGTGCTTTCGCGAGAGACGTATCGGCGTGCCTCTTTCGGAAGGAAAAAACACGCTCTGCTTATTTTTTCTTCCGCGAGAGGCACGGTTTTGCTTCCGCGAGAGGCACGGGTTGTGATTTTCGCTTGAGGCATCTAGTGCCTCTTCGTGAAGGGGAAAACCGTGTTCCCGGTTCGGTTTTTTCGTCGGTTTCTTTCGTTCGGTTTTTTTGTGAAAAAAAAAATTCGTCAAAACCTATCAACATGGGATCTAGTTTTGTAGTCTCGACGCGAGGAATCCAACGACGAAAGCGGTTCGAGATTTGAACGCACGGTTTAAGAGATAAAACGCTTTCAATAAATCTGACCATTTAAAAAAGAACTCCCAAGCCGGCGATGTTTGCACAAGATACGTAGCCGCCGCCACTGTCGCAATCCTAAGTTTTGAGCCGATCTCCGCAAGCGAAAGACTTTAACTAGTGATTTAGACGGCTTCAAGAGGCTGAAGCATGTCATCCAACAAACCAATTTTATACTTCTATCAATCTTTCTCCAGCCCATTAGCCACCTCCGCAGCCCACAGCCCATGCACTTTGCCATCACGATCTGTTTCGTCCAACTCCAACACGAACAGCCGCCATTTGCGAGCAGCGAACGCTGGGCTCGAGCATCTAACCCTAGCTAGCGACGAGCGGACGCGGGGCAACCAGCAGCCGTCGCCCGGCGAGCCGGCAACAGTGGTTGGATTTTCCGGCGGCAAGCAGCAGCCCGTGCCCTGTGGCCCACGGCAAGCATCATACACGCCCCGCGCGCCAACGACAAGCAGCAGCGGCTGTTGAGCGGCGGACCCTAGCCACCTAGCGTCGGGATTACGAAGCAGCAGCCGGCTCCCGCGCCAGGACCCAGGAGCCAGGGGCAAACCGCCCACGACCTAGCGGCATCCAGCAAAATCAAGGTACATGTCAGCCAAATCCTCAATATTTTACTAAGCCAGTTCATGTACTGTTAGTTAATTACTAGTACAATTCATGTGCTGTTAGCTGCTGTTAATTGATGTGGTATCCAATACAACTTATTTGCCGATCTATAAAAATGAAGAGCACGAATATGATCATGCAAATAGTTCAAGCACTCCTCTTGTTGAACCTAAAGCTGTCCCAGTTAAGGATTTAGATCCCCTTCCTTAACTACATGTGTTAAAAAGATTCAAATTTGATATTTTTTGAGAAAAAATCCAGAAATATTCCAGTAAATATTACATGTACGTAGTAGTAATTTGGACGACAGGATCCAGAGATAATGAGTATTTTTTTTCAAAAGGCGTTTAGTTTTCTCACTGCTAACTTTGAGTCCACCCTACATTTTCTTCCTGGATTCGCCACTGGCCCCAGACAATCTTGTTTAGTTCCACCACAGTCAAGTTTGCTTTGGTCTATGAGCTCCACCTATATTTTGTCTTGACTTGGCTGCTGCTGACCTGTACTGATCACTAAACCAAACACATTGATTACTAGAACTAATATATATCATCTTGTATCATTTGGTTTTTACTAGGGAATGTAGGAACCAGAGCCATTAGCACCAATCAGAAGAGACTCTTTGTTGAGCTGGCTCTTGCCATGCCATGGGTGGATGTTGGTAGATTCCGGGCTTTGGCAATACATGGGTGATACTAGAAGGAACTCAAGGAAGTATTTGCAATTGGTTATGGTTTCATCTTGCTGCTGTTAGCTATTATTATTTAGCGACTGTGATATTCAGCACCCAGGCTGGCTAATTTCTAGTCCTACCACCGGATGTCTCAGCTGAGTCTCTGGCGCCGCCACGGTGCTAAGAGAGCCCTGCAATTACTCCTTCCTTGTAGATTATCGTTATCATCAGTTACACACTCGAATCGAGATCTTAACAGTATTGACCTCACGAAGGAGGAAGAAGCGTCAGCAGCGCAGATCAGGAGTTCTCTTTTGAAGGCACGCATAATGGAAATGTGCAGGATTTGGTTCAGTCCCTTGGGGTTGACTGTCCGGGAATTCAGCTTACAACTAACACTGTGGACAGCTTGTTGTGTAAGTTTGGGGATGACTGGAAATCTGCTTTTGGTCTTTTTCAGTGGGCACAGTTGAGTGGCAATTACAAGCACACAGCATATGCTTGTAGTCGGATGATCGACTTGCTTGGGAAGATGAGGCAGATTGACCGGATGTGGGATCTATTGTGTGACATGCACTGCAGAGGCCTTGTGACTGTCGAGACAGCTGCGAAGAGCATCAGGAGGCTGGCAGGTGCAAGGAGATGGAAGGATGCTGTCATGTTGTTCGATAAGCTGGAGGACATGGGGCTGGAGAGGAATACAGAGACTATGAACGTTCTGCTTGATGCACTTTGCAAAGAAAAGAAGGTTGAAGTAGCACGCAAGGTCTTTCTCGTGCTCAGTCCGCACATTCAGCCTGATGCATACACATTCAACATTTTCGTCCATGGCTGGTGCAGTGCACGTAGAATCGATGAGGCAAAGTGGACAATTGAGGAAATGAAAGCCCGGGGGTTTGCGCCTTCAGTTATCACATACACTGCTGTCCTTGAAGCTTACTGCAAGCAACACAATTTTAGGATGGTCTATGAAATTCTTGATTGGATGTGTTCTGAAGGCTGCCATCCAAACGTCATTACTTACACTATGATCATGACCTCACTGTCAAAATGCCATATGTTCAAGAAGCTCTGAGTGTATCTCATAGAATGAAGTCCTCTGGCTGTAAGCCCGATACATTGTTCTACAATTCCTTGATTAACGTGCTTGGTAATGCGGGCTATCTGTCTGAAGCTTCCCAGGTATTTCAAGTGGAGATGCCAATGAATGGCGTGCCCCGTAGTTTGGCTACCTATAACACCATGATATCAATCTTTTGCCAGAAAGACCGAGATGAAGATGCTCTCAATGTGCTGAAAGAAATGGAGGCGCACTCTTGTAAGCCTGATCTTCAGACATATCGGCCACTTCTCAGACTGTTTTTAAGTAGAAGAGGCCAAGCTGATTCCATTCGGAACTTGTTGAATGAGCTGATCAATAAACGAAGTCTATGTTTAGATGTGGATACATACAGTCTTCTGATCCATGGTCTTTGTAGGGTGGGTGAGACTGACTGGGCATATCAACTGTTTGAAGAGATGGTTGGTAGTGAGATAGTGCCTAGGTATAAAACATGGGAGTTGCTTTTGGATGAAGCACAAAGGAAAAACATGGAGGGTCGTGTCGAAAGAATTCGAAATTACATGACTTGTTTTGGTATTTCTGTTTAATTGGATGAATTATATTCCTACATGATTGATTTTCTAATGGTCAGCTGATAGCGTTATTTGGCATTACTTTTGACAACTAATGAGGCAATGCTTTAAAACATTTGTATCAATTATACGATATACCACACACTATAATTGAGTTGCTCACTTGACAAAGCAAACATTAATCCCTGTGCATTGGTATGTCGTCACTTATCAGCATATAAAACCACAGGTTTAATCTTGATCGTTCTCCGAGTATTATAGGGTAAAAGATCAGGATCGGGCAACCGAGCTGACGCGTGCGTTGGTCACCTACCATGTCGCATGTGGGTGTCATCTACTCCCTCTCACTCCGTTCCTAAATATAAATCTTTTCAGAGATTCCAATAAATGTACTAAATATAAATCTTTTTAGGGATTCCAATAAATGACTACATATGAAGTAAAATGAATGGACCTGCACTCTACAATATGTCTATATACATCCGTATGTAGTTTATATTAAAATGTCTGAATTTAGTCCCTCTCGCGTTGCTTCCCCCGCGAGCGACCGAGGGGGCAACCCTAGCCGCCGGCGCCAGTTCTCCTCTTCTCCTCGCCACGGGCAAAGCCCGGAGAATAGGTCTTGTCATGGCGGGGCCCCATCTCCTCCTCGTCACGAGGATCGACGCGGCAGCGTCCTCGGGCGGCAGCGTCAGCGTTCATCCGGGCCTTGATGGCGCGGCGGTGTTTGGCGGCCGCTGTGGTGCCTCTCCTGCGTGGAGGGCAGCACGCAGCGTCATGGATCACCCGGAGGCAACAGGGCGACTCGGTGTTGGATCCGCGAAAGCGTGTAGGGCATCCCTTGCCTATGCGCGGCGTGGCTGCATCCATGGCCGACATGGTGCTCTTCCCCTGCGGAGTCTATGCTCGGAGATGTGCACGGAAGCCGCGGATCTGGCGTCCCTGCCCGGATCCGCCTTGCTGGCAACCGCGGGCGCGTGGAGGACCGCGAGGGGCGATCGAGGCTCCATGTCATGCGGCCGACAGCCGTTTTGGTCAATAAGCTCCATTTCGGGCCACCGCGAGATCGGGGGCCGTGATTTTCGGTGAAAATCGTCGACTACGGTCATGGCGGCGCATTTACGGCGGCGGTTCTATGACGCCGCCTCCTTCGTGAGGCATCGGTGTTGTAGGTCATGGCACCCCACTCGTAATGCTCTGGGAGAAACCCTAGATCTGGGTCTACCGGATCGGACAATGATGGCACCTTCGATGCCGCTGTCCCTCCCCGGGGCATCGCTTTGGAGCACGCGTCTTTGGCCGGAGGGGACAAGAGGAGGAGCGGTGTTACATCTACCGCCTGGCCGACGGCGGATCCCGGAGGTTGGGCGATGGGCGCGTATTGGAGATGGACTCGCGCAGGAGGAGGAAGCTGTCTGGCGTCATGGTGGCGTTGATGATAGAGAGGCCTGGTAAGGTCGGTGCATCAGTTCTGCTCCGAGGATGGACCGAGGGAAGATGGAGGTGACGGCCCTTGCAGCGTGCGATGCTCACTGGGAGCACTAAAAAAAATACACTTCCGTGATGATACATGTTTGTCACAGTAGGTCACGTTTTCTGTCATGCATGTACATCCATGACGATTTTATGACAGAATCAAGATAGTCATACCTGTGTTGTCGTAGAAGTGTTCCATGACATTACCAAAATTATCATCACAAAAGTGTCCACTTCCATGACGATAAATCGCGCGTCATAGAAGTGCTTTCGTCAAGGGTAATCGGCACGTGGCATCCACCGTAAGTTATCGGGTTCCGGTTTGGATCCGATAACCCGTTAATAGCCCGGACCAATTGGGAGTTTCCACGTGTAAAATTTTCATTTGTTTACAGATCCACGCGGTCGGCCCGCGTTTCGGACGGTCGCTCATCCAAATGAATGGATGGAACACGCCATGATACGTCGACACGTGTCTCGCCTAACAAAGGCCCATTCGGGTTAAAAGGCCTGTCACAAAATAAGCGGTCAGCTCATTAGTGGCCTACTTGAGTCGTGCCCATTCACAAGCACGCCCATACAAGTTACATGTAATCGGCCCATCAAAGGCCCATTATAGATTTGACAATTTCACCAATCATTAGTTTCACCGGTTAACACCGCCACGCCTTTGGCCCCACCATTACCGAGCTTCTTTTCTACTGTTAGCGATATCGTCGCCCAAAATTTCGTTAACGACCAGTAACGCTCTTTTCGCCTTTTCTCGGCCCATTTTGCACTTGGGCCAATTCTAGCCGTTGTGACTTTAGGCCCCGTCGTCGGCCCATTCGTAAATGGGCCAATTCCTAGCCTATTTTGTCTTTTTGGTGTCGGGGGAAACGACACCTATGGGATCACTGGGATCCCTTCTACGGTTGGCAGGCGCGGGGTTGTGCAAAGAGCGGGTCTGGTAGTCAGCACAAGGATCGTTTACCCAGGTTCGGGCCGCGAGGATGCGTAACACTCTAGTCCTGCTTTGGTGTATATTTATGTGTTATTGAGCTCTCGAACTAGCTACGGTGCGTGCGTAATCCAAAAGATCCGAATCCCTCTCCAGTACGCCTCGGGACTCCTTTTATAGACGAAAGGGGTTGCCACAAAGGGCACATGGGGAGGTGGAAAGGTATACAGCCAGACAAGCTTATCGCTCATCATTACGGGACAAGACGCATTAAATGCGCCTTTAGGTGTCCCTTTGCTTTATTGGGGACGGCACCAGGCCCATCTCGTCTGCCGCCGCCTTCGCCTCCTTCGACATCGCCGCCCGTGCCAACGATGCATCTGCGGTATCCACGTGAAGGCTCTCTTGCTCTTTTGCGCTTCGTCTTGGCGTTGCTTTTGCTTGTCTTGCGCTTTTGGCTGGAAGCGCTTGCTCTGGTATTCTTGTGCTTCGCTTCCTCCCTTTGCGCCGCTTATGTGGCCTTGAGTGCGACTCGACCGCCCTGCCTGCACAAGTAGAGGGGTAAAAGGAGAGCCCTACTTTTTACACCGGCGAAGCCCCTGTGCTGGGCCACACATAAGCGCAACGCGTTGTTGGGCCAGGCCCAGAATGGTGCGCGGGCAGGCGGGGCAGATTTTTACCGCAGTAATTCCTTCGCTCGCTGCGCTTCCCCACGACCCGTGTTGAATGCGCGACGTGGAGGGTCGTGCATGACGTGGGGGTCGTGCGTGCGCTATTCGCCCTCATCATGTCACATCGCGGTAAATGGTAACGGTTGCCCGCGCCTTCCTCCCCATAAAAAGGAGAAACTACCTGCGCCGACGCCCATTTACCCTCTCCGTGCTTTCTCCAATCTTGAGCCACCGCCTCCCTTCTCTCTTCTCGTGTTCTTGCTTTCGCTTGCCGCCATGCCGCCTTTTGCCGTCCCTCATCCTTCGTCTCCCTCACCGGCCATGGCACCCAAAACCAAAGCAAAGGCAAGGGAGTGGCCAAGGACGCCGGGGGAAGGAGGCGCCGAGAGCGAAGTTACGACGCTGCGGACGCAGCTCGCCTACTTTCCTTCGACGGCAACCGTCGGGTCCACCTCCGGAATACTTCAAGCCTGTGAAGTGCAAGACGAAGGGCACCTCACACGCCATCATTCCCGCCCGGTTTCGCTGAGGCCGCCCGAATCGGGTACCCCTTTATTCGCTGATTTCTTTTCCGCTGGCTCTGCCTTCTTTCTCCGATTTCTTCAATGACGCTATGCACACCTATGGCTTCCACCTTCCGGATTTCACTCCAAATGCCGTATGCAGCATGGCTCTTTTCACCCATCTCGTGAGGGCTTTGCCGGAGTGCATCCCAAAGACGGGCGCTTTTTCCGCCACTACTTCTATCCTCAGATTCCAAAGGGAGGCGCCATTTCCGGTTGTGTCGCCTGATCCCAAGGAGCCAGGAGAAGGGAACATATCCTGAGGGCGCCGTAAGGAGAGGTGGGAGGAGAAGGGCCGGTGGTCTTGGATTGTGGAGGAGGACCCGTGAGGAATTTTGTTGTCTGCAAGGCGCCCGCCGTTCATAGAGATGATTGGGGGCGAGGTCGACGCTAAGGATGAGAAGCTCACGATCGTCACCACTGTGATCCATCGCTTCACTGCGGGCCGGGCTCACCCTTGAGATGATTGGGGCTGATTTCTCCGCCTAATCGCCCCCATCGATAACAAGGGGAGGCCGACGCTTTTCAGAACGCTGCCGACATCATGAGGCTTCGCCCGGCTGAACCACAACTTCACAAAGGATGGAGCACGCCCACTTTGCCCAGAGGCTTTTTTCACCGACCGTACGGTACGGCAGTGGCTTAGAGGTCCTAAGCAGGCCGAAGAGGTCTCGCAAGGCCGCTGAAGGCCGCAAGAAGGTCGCCAAGGCCCCCTCGTCACTGGGTTGGGCGCGGGGTGGTCCCATCAGCAACAATTCTCGCCAAACCGACATCATCGCCATGATGCCGGACTTCAACGGGCATGACCTTGACCCAAATTAATGAGCCGGGCGGATCAAAGGGAGTTCTTCGGCTGTTGTCGGAGAAGTACGCCCATGCCGAGCCATTGCTCGCCCAGACACCACCCAAAGCGGAGTTGGATTTCATCGCCGCTGTGGCGGCGGAGGCGGAGTCGCCAAGGAGGTCGGCAGCTACCGGACTCATGTGGAGGATTTAGGCCGAGGCCGTCATGCGAGGAGAAGGAGCTTGTCGGATGGGCGTGAGAATCTGCCGGAGGCCACAGCACCGACACTGCCCTCCCTCATCAAGATGTGGTCGATGAGTCGATCGAGGAAGAGGCCGAGGGCCGACCCTCCGCCTTGGAAAGAAGGCGTGTCCTACGGCGGGCCACCTCTGGCGAGCCGGGTCCGCCGGGCAGACCGAGCAAGGCAAGAGATCCAGAGTCTGTGCGCTGATTTAGGAAGCCAGAAGAAAGAAGGTGGTGAAGGCCATGGGTGGCGGAAGAGGAAAGCGTCCCGTGATCTTCTTCGCCCAAGTGTCCTCGGACTCCACTCGCTTCCCTCCTCCCCGGATGTCGACACGGAGGTCGCTCTTCACCTTGGGTCTCTCAAATTTGAGGAGGAAGAGGAAGGTAGCGGAAGAGGAGGCGAAGGATGAGTAAGTATCTTGTCTTTTGCCATCTCCGTCCCCTTAGACCGCACCGCTTTTCTTGACTTGTTTTCGCCCTGTGTGGATGTGGAGGCACCTGCCCTGGAGGGTGGCCCGAAGAGAGCTAGGGCCTCGACGGGCGGCCAGCCCGGCAGTAGCACCCCGAGTACTGGCTGGTGGTGGAGAGCAGCCCGGATAGCAGCCCCCTGCGCAACCCCCAGCATGTGTTCATCACTCGCTCCCCATCAACGTGCGTTGGGGTACGATCTCTTGGTGCTGACCTTGCCGTGGTTGCAGGAGAAGGATGGCAGCAGGAGGAGCCACCGAGGGCCTCCCAACACGCCGCCTCTATCAACGGTGGCCGCCCGAGGGGCGTCCCCGGCAAGGGCGCCAAGCACCGAGCCCATGCGCACGGAGGAGGAGGAGGAGGCGAACCCAGGCGCCGGCGGCTTCGTCCCGACACCGAATGTTGGTGGGGAGGGGCCCACTTCTTCCCAGCCTGGCACGGGTGAGTTATTTGCCTTCTGTCCCTATTCGTTCTTCTTCTTTTGAACTTTGGTTCTGGCCTCACCTCATCCTCCTTCTTGGCATCTAGACTCTCCTCGGCGGACTGTGAGAACATCGATACTATCATCGAGGAGGTCGCCAGGGATGCTGAGGCCGAGGCCAACAAGATCGCCGCCGAGGAGGCTGCCAAGGGTGCTGCTGAGGATGTCGCCAAGGAGCCGACCGGGGAGACCGGCAAGGGGCCTGTCGGGGAGGCCGGCAAGGCTGCTGCGGAGGAGGGGGCGGTTGACGACCAACCTTCTTCCTCCGCTGCCTCTGGCTCGGGCAAGTACCTGAAGGTGAGTGACGACTGCTCGGCCCACCTTCCTGTGGACGGCGAGCACCAGGCGCCCACCGAGGGGGAGGTGTTTGATGATTTAGGTGCTACGCCGCCACTGGCTCGAGGTTGTTGACGAACCGACACGGCCGGTGGCGCGGGTTCCAGTGAAGAGCGACTCCTCCGTGTCATGGGCGCCAACTTCCGAAGCTCAGGTGCTTCACCGTGCGTCTTTGGACAAAGCCAAGTCCAGGATGGCGGCGGTGGACAAGGCGGACTCGAGGAGCGCTGGGCCGCCGAGATGCGTGCTTGGTTCTCGCCAGCCCACAAGGAATCAAGGCCGTCCAGATGTCTTTGGCCGAGTGCAAGCCGGAGCTTGTCATGAAGCGAGCCGACATCGAGAAGGCCTGTGAGCCCGAAAAGAGCAGCCGCCAAAGACGAGAGGCCGCCGGCACCAGCACTGTGCCGAGATAAACTCCGTGAGGAGGACCTTGCCGCTGTGGAGGAGAAGCTCGCCGCAACACTCCGCGGCAAGGATGAGGAAGTGGAGAAGCTTGTCGGCAAATGGACCTGTAGAACCGGAGCAAAGGGTAACGAGGAGGCACTCAATGATCGTGCCCAGTCCAGCCGACAAGGTGAAAAGAGCTGGAGGTGGCGTGGGCGGGCTAAAGGACCCGAGCCACAGAAGTGGCGAAGGAGAAGGACACGCTCAACGATGCTCGATTGAGGCGCAGGCCGCAATCCTCGGCCGAGCAGCAGCTCTCAAGGCCAACGACTCCATCAAAGACCCGAAGTCAAGCCGGAAGGTCTTGAGGGGACGCTTTGAGGTCGTGGCCCGGAGGATCCCGACCAAAAATCTGGAGGCCAAGAAGGCAACAAGCGGAGGAATGACGCCACCAACCACGCAGGATTTTGTGAAGGGCGAAACCTCTGGGTCACCGCCTCGCCGATGTCGCCGGCAGGATCACCATGCAGCTGGCTACCATGGGGATGCCGAACGTGAGGTACGCCCAGGAGCCGAACATGAGTCCCAATGCCAAACTGACCCTGTTCTTCAAGGGTGTTGTCGGGGCCCTGGAGCAGTTCTGTTCCAACAGGGCGGCCTCTCTGGCCGATGAGGCCTGGAAGCTTTGCCGGGGGGTCATGACCAAGGTCCTCACCAAGGTGGCGCAGTGGAACCCCAACCTCGACTTCGACGCCGCGCTGGAGAGCTTGCCGGAGGATGCGGACCTCGCGGCACTCGAGGAGCGTATCGAGCCCATCATCAGCCGCGTCGACGGAGTTCGGAGGGTAGAGGGCCAGCGCCGGGATTAGGCACCCGTTTCTCATCGCCGCTGCAGGTTCATGACCAAGACAATTTTTATCTTTAGTTAGAACCGCAACGACAATTGATGTAATATAACTCTGCAGTACTTTGAACCGATGCATGTTATTTTCCCGTTTGATCCCCCTTTGTATGTTCACCCTACGTTAGTCGGGTAGGCTTGCCGGCGCGTAAACCCAGGCCACGACGCCTTGAGGACGGATCCCCAATAGCCTCTTTGGTGTGTTAACTTCTTTGCCCGGGCAAACCACCATCGCTTGCTCTTAACGCGGCCGCTCGAACTGTCGAGCGGACTCGAGACAGAACGAGAGTGTTGCCAATTGCAGAGGGTCACCCTGCCATTCTTGACGCAGCCGCCCGAACTGTTAAGCGGACTCGAAACAGAGCAAGGGCGTTGCCAATAGTGGCAGGGCCCCATTGCGTGTAGGTTTTCCATACACATGGCAAGATCTTCGAGGACGATAACCTTATATATAAAAAGGAATTGCTCAAAGTTTTGCATGACTTAGCTTTTCTGTCGTTGCGCGGGCGCTCACCGCATCCGCAGACGATGCCGCCCGTTTGGTCGTCTTCTTCCTTGGAGTGACGACCACGACGAAGTTTGCCGCTCAACCGACCAGATTTCCACAATCGCACCCCTACCGGGCGCGCCAAAGATGTGAAGCGACACCTATGGGATCACTTGGATCCCTTCTATAGTTAATGGCGGTAGCGGGGTTGTGCAAAGAGCGGAGTCCGTAGTCGACATGAGATCGTTTACCTGTGTTCGGGCGAGGATGCGTAACACCCTAGTCTCGCTTTGGTGTATATTTGAGTGTTCTTGAGCTCTTGAACTAGCTACGGTGCGTGCGTAGTCCAAACGATCCGAATCCCTCTCCAATACGCCTCGGGCCTCCTTTTATAGACGAAAGGGGTTGCCATAGTGGCACACAGGAGGTGGAAAGGTATCTGATGTACAAGCTTGTCGCCCGTCATTACGTGATGTATGCATTAAATGTGCCTCTTAGGTGTCCCGTTGCTTTATTGGGGACGACAACCAGGCCCGCCCCTGGCTCGTCAGCCGCCTTCGCCTCCGGCCCGCAGCGTCCAGTCAATGATGCATGCGGTATACGTAAATTTGGTAGGCTGGCGAGGTGGCGTGGTGGTAGGGTCTTCACGAAGATCTGCATGCCACCACGCAGTGCTTGCTTTGAGTTGGCACGAAGCCGCACATTGCCACGCAGTGCCCGCCAATTGGTGGTTGGCGGCAATGTATGGGAACGACAGTGGAGTCTTGGCGACGTGGGTGCAGCTCTGGCCCCGCATGGTGTCCTCGGCAAGGGTCTCGCCGGGGCCCCGGTAAGGGTCTTGCCGTGGCATCGCGGTCGTCCCCTTCAAGGATCTTGCTGGGCGGTCTCGTGGATTTCCTCGGCAAGGATGTTGCCGAGGGTCGTCGTCTTCTGGTCTTCATCTGATCTCGTGTGCTTATGATCTTCACTAAGATCTGCATGCCACCACGGAGGTGCCTCCGAGCCTTGGTTCCAATGTGGTTGATGGTGTTGGAACCCTTGGGCTCAAGGGTGGCGCGCTCTCTTGGCGTTAGGCAAGTTGCTTGGCAAGGCCCTTCTTGCCGGGCTTGAGAGACCGTCTTGCAAGCAAGGGTCTTTCCGGGGGAGTCCACTTCGCCTTCTTGCTCTTTGTGCCTCTAGTCTTGACGTTGCTTTGCTCGTGTTGTGCTTTTGGCTGGAGCGCTGCTCTGGTATTCTTGTGCTTCTGCTCCCTCCCTTTGCCCTACTAAGTGTGGCCGCAGGTGCGGCTCGATCGCCTGCACAAGTAGAGGGTAAAACGAGAGCCCCTACTTTTGTACAATCGGTCATTCGGCCTGTTAACGGCCCGCATATCGATTGGGCCTTTGATGTTGGGTCCATTAGGGGCCCACGTTCCATGAGGAGCAAAATTTTAGCCCGAAACCGACTTTCGACCGTTAAAAGCCTAGTTTGCAAATTGGGCCCCTTTGGCCCTAACACTTTCGACCTCTTCTTTGGCAGAAGTAAAGTAAGCGCCGAGACAAAATTGACATTTATTTCGCCTGCTAGAGGCCCGCTGGGCCATTTTCATTTATCTGACCCTATCGAGGTTTTGGCCTATTAACGACTGCTAAGAGCCGTTGTTACGATTGAGCCACATCATTTGGGATCCACTAAATATTATTTTGACCATCCTAATTAAGGTCCGCTTTGACTATACATGTTTGTTCGTTTTATGGCGTCCAGGAAATGTTTGGCCGTATTAGCCCCTGTTTCAACGATATAGCGTATTCAAAGAATTATCCTACTATGTACTATCGCCTCTAAAACATATACACTATACAATAAAAAGACTAAGACATAGAAACGTAGAATAATCCTACACTATACAATAAAGAAAATACAACCCGAATATACCCATTGGGCATTATAGTTCGCACCGGTGATAATAAAGCGTACACAAATAACAAATTACATACCTTTGGACAAATAAAGCTCATACATCATGGACACGCATCAATGTAACTTACCATTTGAACTACAATCTCTTCAGAAAATAGGATTGGCCGGATTCAGATGGCACAAATTTCAGTCTGCAAAATCTCCAATTCCTTCGTGGTTACCTCAGTATCTCGTTTCATGTTTTTGACTCCTGCATCTACTACCCGCAAGTCCAGCCTCAACTTGTTGATTGCACGTTGAGAATCATGTACACGTTGTCTTGCCACCTCTAGTTGATGCTCCAGAACATCAGCACATTCCAATTCCAATCCATAATCATTTGGTACCGACCATGCCGCATCGCCGCATGAGATCTTTGTGTTGATGTCACTTCATCCTGAAATGTTTCTATAAGTACACATGACTAGGGCAAAAATATAGTTACAACAGTGAAGCGAGCAAGACAGACTATTTTGTACATGGTAAAACAGGACTAACAATAATGTTACACGTCATGAAGCATAAGCAGGTGATATTTTAAAAATTATAAAAATGGTAGTCTCTGCAGCCCGCATACAGAAATCTCTTAACTCACGGAGGAGCATGATGTTGGGGCCAAATCCAAAACACATACATGTTACAAATTTAGACAGCACGTTGCGTATAAGTAAGCAAGCAGTTGGCCATTTTGCAGCTCAATTAAAGTCTTAGGGAGCATAATGAATATCAGAGAGATTCATACAAACCTAGTACAGCAAGCAAAACTATACAATCATTTGCCTAGTATAAACTAGATTGTGAGCCTCATGCAGTAATAGTTGGTTAATAGGCTTCAAAGCTTGAGGCACACTTCGCCAGAGTAATTAAATGGTAAGGCTTTTAATTATGTCAACTAATAGTTATACAAGTACCCAACATCATGCATCATTGTTTGGGCATCTCATTAACTGAGGACAAATAAAGCAATTGAAAAGAGCAATTTAACTATGCCTGAAACAAACAAGCAATTGAACTATTGAGTTGGATACAATGACTTACCTTAACTGGTTGAATGTGCTCAAGGTCAGCTCCTCCTTCTCTTGCAAGGCTCATTCCTAACATCTTGTACTTGCAAATCCTCAATCTTATTTTCATTGCACCCGCTCTGCAAGGTGACACAAACTAGTTAGTCGTCTCCTTGGAAGATAAATATGCATACTTTCTAGTCTGTGAACAACACAAAAGGATGAGATTATAACAAAACAACACCACATAATGAAACATGCCACATCTCTTGCACACAATGAAATGAGCATTTACTATGTGTGCACTATGTAAAAACAAGGCATTCCTTCAAACTGGATCTCCAGGTACTCTTGGAGAGCCAACTTTAGTGTACATCCAAACCTTTATGTCACCTATGAGTTAGACAAGCCCCCACTACAACATCCCTTAGTGTTTAAATCGTTGACAAGCTCTGTTAGAGTATTAGGTAAAGGACAACAAGTAATCAAAGCAAACAGTCCTAGTATGGCTGGCTGATACAAACAAGCAATTGAACAAATGTGTGAGCAAATCTTACATATCAAGAAAAGAAGCAAAGAAGGAGGCTTAAAGACCATCACTTGACTGACCAGATTTAAGGGGCATTTAAACATCATGTGCAGCGTATAAACTAACATAAACATTGCATATTCCAGATTCTACAATGGAATGCACATGTATTAGGTTATGCTATGTATGATGATGCCTAAATGTACACTATAGCAGGCATGAGTGCTTCATCATTGCACGCACAATTGAATTGCGGGTTAAGGGCCAGTTCTATTCCGCCTTTTCATAGCTTATTGTCAAAATAAGCCATAAAAGATGTAAAGAAGTCATTTTTTAGTTATGGGTTTGGGCTTAACTTATTTCGCTTTGGGGGAGGGGGGGGGGATGTTTCGGGTAGAAGCTCACTAAAAATTGAAGGGTAGGGGAATAGTGAAATGACTCATTGTTCTGCACTGTATTACACTCAAAATGCCATTGCTCATGCCCGCGTCACACCTGACCCTCAAGTAAAAACAAACACACAAGCGTTCATTGCCCTGCCCGCTTGCATCTCCTCTCCCCTTTCCCTCTACCTCGATCCTCCGCACTGCAGACTAGGGTTCCTCCAGAGAGCCGTCAAGCCTGGTCCCATCTAGCTTGGTCCTCGGCGATGCTACCGTCATTCAAATTACTACATGGCGGTCATGGTAGTGCCAAATCTCCCGGTTGCTCCTCCCTATGGCGCCGCCTCATTCTCATGGTCTCCAAAGAATCGCCTCCACTATGGTCCGTCTAACGACTACTCGTGAAGCGCCAAGACAACTCTGGCCGATGCCACCTTTGCAGTAGAAGGCACCTCATTCCCCCTCCCCTCCTCCCAGGCCGTGGCCTTGAGGTGTTGTTGAAGGATGAACTCATCCAACAAGGTGAGGATCTCCTCTGATTTTTTGCCAACTTTTCATTCTGATCCGCTATACGATGAATTGCTATGAGCTGCTTCATCGCCTGCTGCTATATGATGCATTGCTATGAGCTGCTCCTGCTGCTGCTATATGATGAATTGCTATGAGCTGCTGCTACTATATGATGAATTGCTATGAGTAGCTACTGCTATATGATGAGTTGCTATAAGCTGCTGAAAGCACAAGTGCTCCCTGGGTGGTTTTGGTAATTAATGTCAACATATCTTGTTGGACTAACACTTTTATCTAGTATGTTTCAGATAAGTTCAACAATGGAGTGGCATGGACTAAAGGATGTGGAACCCCTTCAAGATGCTTGTGACGCCCCCGATTCAATCGTACACTAATCATGCACGCAAATGTGTACGATCAAGATCAGGGACTCACGAGAAGATATCACAACACAACTCTAAAACATAAATAAGTCATACAAGCATCATAATACAAGCTTAGGGGCCTCGAGGGCTCGAATACAAGTGATCGATCATAGACGAAGTCGGCGGAAGCAACAATATCTCGAGTACGTACATAAGTTAAACAAGTTTGCCTTAAGAAGGCTAGCACAAGCCCAGGATCTACAGATCGAAGAGTGCGGGCCTCACCGCCTCGGGATCCTCCTAACTACTCCCCGGGTCGCCGTCCATGGGCTGCGTAGTAGTAGGCGCCTCAAAGGTAGTAGTCGCCATCGACGGTGGCGTCACGCTCACTGGCTCCATCGTGCAGTTGCACAATCGGGTATAGGAAGGGGAAAAGGGGAACAAGGCAACCGTGAGTACTCATCCAAAGTACTAAGCAAGGAGCTACACTACATATGCATGGATATATGTGTAAAGGGCCATATCGATGGTGACCGAATCGGTAATGATGTAATAAGAGGGGATAGCTAATCTCGCCGAAGACTACGCTCGGGCAAACCTCCATTTGCGACATGTAGCGTAGAGTAGATCAAGTCCTCCAAGTAGCATCGCATAGCATAATCCTACCGAAGGCGATCCCCTCCTCGTAACCCCCGAGAGAGAGCTTACCACCGGGGTTGTATCACGGCACTTGGAAGGGTGTGTTTTATTAAGTATCCGGTTCTAGTTGTCATAAGGTCAAGGTACAACTCCAAGTCGTCTGTATCAAGATCATGGCTATTCGAATAGATTAACTTCCTGCAGGGTGCACCACATAACCCAACACGCTTGATCCCATTTGGCCGGACACACTTTCCCGGGTCATGCGGTAGTGGAAGATCAACACGTCAGCAGCCGGACACACTTTGCCCGACAAAGACGGTCTAAACCTAAGCGCATTGTGGGTCTGCAGGCCCATCGCCTCGAGCACACACTCAAGACGCGTGCGGCGGCCGGAAGCGAACTCCAGCCTAGTGGCGTTCCACCAATTAATCCAATCCGCCATTAGGTCACGACGTCATGAAGTGCTTCTACCGATACCACGGCGTCGGGATACCCATAACTACTCCCACGTAGATGGTTAGTGCGTATAGACCAAATGGCCGACTCGCATCAAATACCAAGATCTCGTTAAGCGTGTTAAGTATCCATGACGCCGACCAAAGGCCAGCCCACCTCTCACCCAGTAGTCTCAACTCGCCTGCTGCCTCCGCCACAAAGTAATCACGAGGGCCGTCAGAACCTGTGCCCACCTCTACCGGGATGGAGCCACCGTCGCTTCAAATTTCCCCATCTCCTAACAAAGATATCACGAGTAATGTAACAAAGGTAAAGTATATAGTATATGCCCGTGATCACCTCCGAAGTGATCACAACCCAAAGAGTATAGCATGGCGTAGCCGGACAAGAGTGTAGGGCCACCGGTGGAACACTATTATCCTATACTAAGCAAGTAGGAATGCAGTAAAGGTATCAATAGAAGTAGCAGGACGATGTGCTATGCAAAGCAAGATAGGATTAATCGAAAGCGATAACATGCTATACTACTCTAATGCAAGCGATATAGAGAAGAGTAGGCGATATCTCAGTGATCAAGGGGGCTTGCCTGGTTGCTCACGGCAAGAGAGAGGGGTCGCCAACTCCAGAGTCGAACTGGGGCATCAAAGATCACGGGTCTACCAAGAGAAGAGGGGAGAAATAAAGAATACATAGCAAGCAAGTGCATAACAGATAACAGCGAGAGCTAGATGTGTTCTAACGCGGTATGAGCTGATACCGGTGAAGGAAACATCCGGAAAGTATTCCGGTGTTCCGTGTTTTCAGACGAGATGAACCGAGGTGAAATGTTGCGGAGTTCACTATGCGAGGGACGTGGCGGACAAACGGTCACAGATCCTGGATTCGTCTCGTTGTTACGAGCAACTTTCATGTAGAAAGTTTTTCCATACTGAGCTGCGGTTTATTTTATATTAATTTTAAAGTTTTAAATCATTTTAGGATTAATTTAAATATTTTAATTCAACATTATCCGATTAATGCTGTCTCGCCGACGTCATCATGACGCCGTAGTCAATGTGAGGTGTTGGTCGTCAACTGGCGTGTGGGTCCCGTTAGGTCATTGCTCAAGACTAATTAACAACAGAGTTAGGTTATCTTAGTAGGTTAATTAGGTTTAATTAGTTAATTAACGAAATTATTTTAAGTTAATTATTAATTAATTAATATTATTATTCTTTTATTATTTTCATTTTACGCTCTGGGCGTGGGGCCCTAGTCGCTGGGCTCAGAGGGCCACAAGCCGATTCGGCATCACCGGTATGCGGTTGCTGGTTACGGGCCGCAGCACCCGAATCTGGATTGGCAAATGCCTGATCGACAGGGGGCGCTGCACGCAGAAGCCCGGACGACGCAGCGGCCGGCTGGCGAGCACGGCAGGCCATGTGAGCCTCAAAGACGGGCGTCGTCGAGTGTGCACGGAAGTAGCACTGGCGACGGACGGCGAGGCGCGATGGCAGGGCCGATGCCAGTGGCGTTAGCCAGTCCTGTCAGCAGAAGAGCAAGACGAGGGGGAGCACGGGGCCAACATGGCAAAGGTAGCAAGGGCCAGGGGCGAATGCGGATCGGTGCGGTGGAGGCAGGCGACGGCGAGGATGACCTTGCACTGTGTGTGTGGTGGGGGCTCAGCACAGAGGGAAGACGGGGGCACGGTGAGCGCTGCTCACCGCTGGCGTGTAGAAGCGTCCTCACTGTCGCGGTGACCATGAGCGAGACGGAGGCGAGAAGGGGAGAGGCCCAGGCCTCACCAGCTTGATGGGGAGAGGGCGCCGAGGCTTCTGGGTCAAGGCCGGCGGAAGAGGCCGAGGACGCGAGGTCCCAGAGAGGGGTCGAGGTGGCGTCCGACGCGGGGCAGGGCGTGGCGACGCCGAAGACGGGGCGTTCTCCGTGAGTGGCGTCGAGGGAGGACGAGGGCGCCAAGTGGCGGCACCCGGCGACGGGGCCGGCGCTATCAATGCGTAGGCGAAGCGATGGGCGGATCCCCGATCCGGACTGGGGAAGTGGGAGGACGAAGGATAGGGCTAGGGTTTGGTGTGGATCGAGGATTAAGGGGAGTGGGGTGAGGCGGATGGGCCGGGTGGGCCCGGCTTTGGTCCAGGTGGGTCGGTGGGCAGGGGGAGGAGGTTTCCTTTTTATTTTTTTGTTGTTAATTTTAGTTTTTATTTTTATTCCGTTTTATCTTATTTATTTTCTGTTTTAATTCCTTTTAAATATTTAGGCCTTTTATAAAAGCACGGTTCCTTCACCATAATTACCTAGGCATTTATTTGCACACACCGAACATTTTTGTTTTAATGTTTGAAAACTTTTGTTGTTTGCCATATTTCGAATTCAATTTTTGAACCAACTTTGAACTAACGAGATATTAGCAACGGTAACGGAGGTGACGTGGCATCATTAGCAAAGTTTCACTGTAGCTTAATTACCCGGGCGTCACAATGCTAAGGACAAAGGATTGGCTCAAGCTCAAAAGCTCAAGACTCTACATGTTTTCCATTTTAGTGATCCAAGATCACATTGAGTCTATAGGAAAAGCCAATACTATCAAGGAGGGATGAGGTGTTGCTTAATGAGTTTCTTGCTCCATGATGCTTAGTGATATGCTCCAAAAACCCTCAACTACTTTCCCACATCCACATATGTCCTAAAACCCAAAGTCAAACTCGGCCCCACCGATTCTTTCTTTCTATCCGGCGCCACCGAAGTTCGGGGATGTCTTAGCCACTGCCACAAACCCTAGGCAAATCAGTCTTACCGATAGGGATCTCGGTCTCACCGAGATGGGATTGTAATCTCTCTGTGTATGTCCATTACCAAAATCGGTCTCACCGAGTTTGAGCAATCGGTACTACCGAGATTACAATGCAAACTTTCTGGTTAGCTTATTACCAAAATCGGTCCCACCGAGTTTGTGTAATCGGTCTCACCAAGTTTGCCTGACCAACTCTCTGGTTAGCTTATTACAAAAATCGGTCTCACCGAGTTTGTGTAATCGGTCTCACCGAGATTACGTTATGCCCTAACCCTAACCATATCGGTCCTACCGAGTTGCATGTCGGTCCCAATCAAAATCCTAACGGTCACTAGATTTGCTAAATCGGTCAGACCGAGTTTGTTGATTCGGTCCCACCGAGTTTGTAAATTGTGTGTAACGGTTAAATTTTGTGTGGAGGCTATATATACCCCTCCACCTCCTCTTCATTCGTGGAGAGAGCCATCAGAACAAGCCTACACTTCCAGCATCCTATTTCTGAGAGAGAACTACCTACTCATGTGTTGAGGCCAAGATATTCCATTCCTACCATATGAATCTTGATCTCTAGCCTACCCCAAGTTGCTTTCCACTCAAATCTTCTTTCCACCAAATTCAAATCCTGTGAGAGAGAGTTGAGTGTTGGGGAGACTATCATTTGAAGCACAAGAGCAAGGAGTTCATCATCAACACACCATTTGTTACTTCTTGGAGAGTGGTGTCTCCTAGATTGGCTAGGTGTCACTTGGGAGTCTCCAACAAGATTGTGGAGTTGAACCAAGGAGTTTGTAAGAACAAGGAGATCGCCTACTTCGTGAAGATCTACCGCTAGTGAAGGCAAGTCCTTCGTGGGCGGCGGCCATGGTGGGATAGACAAGGTTGCTTCTTCAGAGACCCTTCGTGGGTGGAGCCCTCCGTGGACTCAGCGCAACTGCTACCCTTCGTGGGTTGAAGTCTCCATCAACGTGGATGTACGATAGCACCACCTATCGGAACCACGACAAAAACATCCGTGTCTCCAATTGCATTTGAATCCTCCAAACCCTTCCCTTTACATTCTTGCAAGTTGCATGCTTTACTTTCCGCTGCTCATATACTCGTTGCATGCTTGCTTGATATGTATTGTGAGTGTTAAACTTGTGCCTAAACTCCACTTAAACCTAAAGAAGTTAAAAACTGCAACTTTGGTACTTAGTGTCTAATCACCCCCCCTCGAGACACCTCTTCTCGATTCCTTTCAATTGGTATCAGAGCTTTGGTCTCCATTGCTTTGGTTTAAACACCATTGGAGGAAGATGGATGAGTCTACTATTGGGAGTCTTAGACATAGAGTGCCTATTCTTGATGGAGAATATTTTCATGAGTGGAAAAATGAGATGCTTGTAATTTTCAATCAATATCATTTGAACAAGTACATTGCTAGCCCTTGTGCACCTCATATTGATCCCTTGCATCCCACACCCAAGGAGGATCTTGACATGATTCACAATCTTAGAACCATCAACCTTATCATAAGAGGATTGCCCAAAAACTTGATTGCTAGTTTGCCTACTCTTGATTGTGCCTATACCATATGGAAATTTCTTGAGGAATGATTTCCAGATTATTCCTTGAAAAAATTAGATGAAATTCTCCATAAGTCTATTGCCTTGAGTAAGATGAATTCTAGTGATCCTATGTTTGGTGATTGTTTGTTTGAGCTTACAGACCTTATGCGTGCCGAAGGAGATGTTGGAATTATTAGTGATATTATTTTCGAAGCTATAAAATTCATGAGCAAGATCATTGTCAAACTCACTCTAACGAATCACCCTCTCTAGGATTTGATCCACCACATGACGATGTTGAACATGGATACTATGATGAGGATGATGATAGTGACTTCGATCTTGATGATGCAATGAGACACTTTGGTCTTATGGCAAATCTTGAGGATATATGGCAGGTGGAAAGGAATGGGTTCTTGATAGTGGATGTACCGATCACATGACCGGAGATAAAGACATGTTACGTGAGCTTGCTGAAAAGCGATGGTCCTCGAAAGTATGTCACTTTCGGTGACAACTCAAAGGGTAAGGTGGTTGGCCTCGGTAAGGTGGCCATATCACCACGATAGCTCCATACAAAATGTCATGCTCGTTGAATCTCTTGGATACAACTTACTTTTCGATATCTGGACTTGCTGATTTCGGTTTCAATGTCCTATTTACTCAAGTAGATTGCCAAGTGTTTCATAGAGATAATCATAAAATGGTCTTTACCGGTGTGCGTGAGGTGATCTATACATTGTTGATTTCACTAAAAGCGGCTCAACCTAGAACTTGCTTTATTGCTAAATCCTCTAAAGGTTGGTTATGGCATAGACGATTAGGTCATGTTGGCATGCTAAACCTTGACAAGCTTATTAAAGGAAATCATATCCTTGGAGTTAACGATGTCATATTTGATAAGGATAGACTTTGCAGCGCTTGTCGTGCAGTGTAAGCAGGTTGGAGGAAGGCATCCCGTGAAGAACATCATGACCACAAGGAGGCCACTCGAGCTACTTCATATGGATCTCTTTGGTCCCAACGCTTACAAAAGTCTTGGTGGAAATTCTTTTGGTCTAGTTATAGTTGATGATTTTTCAAGATTTACGTGGGTGTTCTTTCTCGATGATAAATCACAGGTTTAAAAGATCTTCAAAAACTTCGCTAGGAAGGCCCAAAATCAATTTGAAGTGAAGATCAAGAAGGTTCGCGGCGACAACGGGCGGAGTTCAAGAACGCAAATGTGGACACCTTTCTTGTGAAGAAGGAATTTCACACGAGTTCTCGGCTCAGCATACACACCTCAACAAAATGGAGTTGTTGAGAGGAAGAACCGACGCTCATCGAAATGGCGAGAACGATGCTTGATGAGTACAAGGCGCCGAAGCACTTTTTAGGCGGAAGCGGTTGAGACAGCTTGTCATGCAACAAATCGCTTGTATCTTCACAAGCTACTCGGCAAAGGCTGACATACGAGCTTCTCACGGTAACAAACCCCAAGTTGGATACTTTCAAGTATTCGGCTCAAAGTGCTACATTCTTGATAAGCATCGTCATTCTAAATTTGCTCCTAAATCTCATGAAGGTTTCCTAATTGGTTATGGCCCAAACTCTCACACATACCGTGTCTACGACAATTTCACCCGAAAGGTTGAAGAAAGCGGTAGATGTGAAGTTTGATGAATCTAACGGCTCGTAAGTAGAGCAATTGCCAATTGATGTAGGAGACAAGGATTTCTGAAGCAATCCAAGATTTGTCTATTGGCAAGATTCGCCCAACTGAGGTGAAGGAGAGTACCTCGTCCGTCAAGTGGAAGCTTCTACCTCCACGACAAGGTGAACCAAGAGTTGATATGGAAGCATCCACAAGTGGGACACACCAAGATGAAGAAAAGCGAGGAAGTGCACCAAGATGAACGTCAACAACCTCCTTCTCCACCACAACAAGAGAACGACAACGCCAACAATGAAGAAGGCCAAGAAGAAGAACAAGATGAAGAAGATATTCAACCAAGACCCAAGCAAAAGCTGACACGAGTTCGAGCAAGAATTGCTAAAGACCATCCCGTCGAAAGGCAAATCTACAATGATATCCAAACCGGGAGAATCACTCGCTCTAAAACTCGTTTAGCTAACTTTGTGAACACTATTCATTCATCTCTAGCATTGAACCTATGAAGGTTGAAGAAGCATTGGAAGATCCGGATTGGATAAGCGCCATGCACGAAGAGCTACACAACTTTGAGAGAAATCTAGTTTGGACATTGGTTGAGAAGCCCGGACAACAACCACAACATCATCGGTACCAAATGGGTGTTTTCGCAACAAGCAAGATGAAGATGGACAAGTAGTTTGCAACAAAGCACGTCTCGTCGCCCAAGGCTACACACCAAGTCGAAGGTATGGACTATGGTGAGACTTATGCTCCCGTTGCTAGACTTGAGTCCATTTGCATCTTACTTGCCTATGCTAATCACCATGATATCACCTTGTACCAAATGGACATTCAAAGTGCTTTTCTAAATGGTGAAATAGAGGAGGAAGTTTATGTCAAACAACCTCCCGGCTTTGTCAATCCTAAGAAACCAAATCATGTTTACAAACTTCACAAAGCCCTTTATGGTCTTAAACAAGCTCCTAGAGCGTGGTATAAACGCTTGACCAAGTTCCTTATCGAAAAAGGCTTTGAAATCGGAAAAATTGATTCTACTCTTTTTACTAAAAGGGTCAACGGAGAACTATTTGTGTGCCAAATCTATGTTGATGATATTATATTTGGTTCTACTAACCCTCATTTTAGTTAAAAGTTTGGAAAGCTAATGGCGGAGAAGTTTGAGATGTCTATGATGAGTGAACTCAAATTCTTTCTTGGTTTGCAAATCAAGCAAACTAAGGAGGAACCTTTGTCTCTCAAACGAAGTACACCAAGGACTTATTCAAGAAGTTCATATGCAAGAATGCAAAGGTATGACTACACCCATGCCTAGTAGTGGACATCTTGATTTGACCAAAGATGGTGAACCGGTCGATCAAAAGGTTTATCGCTCTATGATTGGTTCATTGTTATATCTATGTGCTTCACGTCCCGATATCATGCTAAGTGTGTGCATGTGTGCACGTATCAAGCTGCTCCTAAAGAATGTCACCTTAAGGCCGTGAAAAGGATAGTGAGATACTTAATTCATACACCAAATTTTGGCATTTGGTATCCTAAGAGGGCCTCTTTCGATCTTGTTGGCTACTCCGACTCTAGAGTATGCCGGAGACAAGGTTGATAGAAAGTCCACTTGGTGCTTGTCAATTTCTTGGTAGATCTCTTGTGTCTTGGTCTTCCAAGAAACAAAACTCGGCATCCTTATCCACCGCCCGAAGTGGAATACATTGTCATTTGGTTCATGTTGTGCTCAATTACTTTGGATGACCCAAACTCTTAAAGATTATGGGATATATCTGAAACATGTTCCATTACTTTGTGACAATGAAAGTGGTATCAAGATTGCTCACAATCCCGTGCAACACTCTCGAACTAAGCATATTGAAGTTCGTCATCATTTCATTCGAGATCATGTTGCTAAGGGTGAAATTAATCTTAAGCATGTTCGCACCGAAAAGCAATTAGCGGATATATTCACTAAACCACTTGATGAGAAAGTGTTTTGCAGGTTAAGAGGTGAATTGAACATCATTGATGCTTCAAACTTGGAGTAGGAACTCCATTGGATACATGCAAGACATGAGCCTATGACTAATCCTTGATATTTCTCTTACAATGATAATCTTATGTCTTGGATATATTTGCATCTTGCATGTTATCTAACCCTTGTAGGTACTTGGATGAATCTAAGTCTATGAGATTGCAACTCACTCACATATTGAGCAATCTCTACATCACCAAGTCTCTACACAATGGTGGTTGAAGACAAGGAAGCACGAAACCATTCGAACATATCCTTTGACAAATTCTATGTTGAGTTTCATGATTGTCATTTTGGATACACAAGTGCTCTTTCTTGCAAGAACTATCCCATGTAGGTAGATGAACTCAAATTCCAAGTGGTGCTCCCAACTCTTGATGAGCTACATCAACCTTGAGCAACCCACACAAGTTCAACTACATGATCACGATCAACACCACCACCCAAGGTATGTTATTCCATCTTAGAGAAACTTTACTCCAAGACATGAGTCAAAGCAACTCGACAAGATGTGAATACATCAAGATGTTAAACGAAAATGGTAACCCCATTTTGAGCTTAAGCGATGAGTATGACCTATGATCAAGTGACCTCACTTGACTCCTAAGTCAATATACTCTAACATAGGTGACCTTGTCACCGCCCAATTCTAGATGAAGTTCTCTTGTGTTTTTCTTTTGCATTTGTCTCATGCATATTTGTTTCCCCTTTCAAAAAAAAACTTCACCTAGATTTCTTTCTTTCTTTTCTATCTGCTCGCATTCCCTGCATCCAATTCATTGCAAATCTTTCAGTTAATTCATTGCAAATCCTTGTGAGATTTTACTTGTCTAGTGAGCTGAGGTGACAAAGTTTTTCTCTGCAATGCACTTGGTCTCACCGGTTTTCTGTTTTCGGTCCAACCGAAGCAAACCACTCGGTGCCACCGATTTCACTACGTGAAAAACGATTCGCCACTTGTTTCTGCTTACTTTTGATCCAGCTCCACTCAATGAATCTTGTCCTCTACAAGCATCACATTTTTATCCAGTGCTTTGTGTTGTGACTCAAGGACCAAAACCCATTCACAACAAATTCCAGAAGGCTCTTCTTGGAAATTGATGTCAAAGGGGGAGAGAGAGATCACATCAAAGCTTATCACTTAGAGAGATCACATCAAAACTTATCACTTCCAAAGGGAGAGAGAGAGAGAGAGAGAGAGAGAGAGAGATCTCCAGGGGGAGAGAATACTCAAGCAGAGAGTAATTCTCAAGGATCCCAGATGCTTGATGTTCAAGAGGAGAGATGCCACATGTCTTCTTGAGGGGAAAGAAAGACATGTTCGTATGTGCCTATTTGCATTAGCTCTGATTTTACTTTTTGCTCTGATTTTCTGTTCCCTATCTTCTCCCAATATCCCATGCTAGATTCAGGGGGAGCAAGACATCTAAGGGAAAGAAATGATTTAAATTCTTTGCACATCTTTACCTTTGGGGACATGTCCATATTAAATGTGGTACTTAGTACTCACTCTCTACATGTCATCCCAGTCTTGGTATTCTTGTGGTTTCTTCTGTTTGCTCTGGCTAGTAAGTGTATCTGTGTTATCTAACCTTGTTTACGCAGGTTCATTCCATCCTAACCCAACTCAAGACCACAAGGTAAGTATATGCATCACAGTCATGTGTATGAGAAATTCTTGCTGATGTACATATTGTTTTGCAAGAAGGACTCATGAGCATGAAGGTACATTTCCCACATACACATCTATTACTATCTTTTGCTCTGATGCATATAGCCAAGATACATGTAACACATTGCTTACTTTGTCATGTTCATGCATTCACATGCTTCTATATTCCATATTCACATGATTGCATACATGTAGGGGGAGCCTATGCATGTTACAGGTCTTTCCAAAGCTTTACTTGCTATTCTCTATATCTTTATCTAAAGCTTTGATGTATGTTGCCATCAATTACCAAAAAGGGGGAGATTGAAAGCACAAGTGCTCCCTGGGTGGTTTTGGTAATCAATGTCAACATATCTCTTATTGGACTAACACTTTTGTCTAGTATGTTTCAGACAAGTTCAACAATGGAGTGGCATGGACTAAAGGATGTGGAACCCCTTCAAGATGCTAAGGACAAAGGATTGGCTCAAGCTCAAAAGCTCAAGACTCTACATGTTTTCCATTTTAGTGATCCAAGATCACATTAAGTCTATAGGAAAAGCCAATACAATCAAGGAGGGATGAGGTGTTGCTTAATGAGTTTCTTGCTCCATGATGCTTAGTGATATGCTCCAAAAACCCTCAATTACGTTCCCACATCCACATATGTCCTAAACCCAAAGTCAAACTCGGCCCCACCGATTCTTTCTATCCGGCGCCACCGAGTTCAGATGTCTTAGCCATTGCCACAAACCCTAGGAAAATCGGTCTCACCGATAGGGATCTCGGTCTCACCGAGATGGGATTGTAATCTCTGTGTATGTCCATTACCAAAATCGGTCTCACCGAAGTTTGAGCAATCGGTACTACCGAGATTACAATGCAAACTTTCTCGTTAGCTTATTACCAAAATCGGTCCCACCGAAGTTTGTGTAATCGATCTCACCGAGTTTGCACGACCAACTCTCTGGTTAGCTTATTACCAAAATCGGTCTCACCGAAGTTTGTGTAATCGGTCTCACCGAGGTTACGTTATGCCCTAACCCTAACCATATCGGTCCTACCGAGTTGCATGTCGGTCCCACCGAAAATCCTAACGGTCACTAGATTTGCTAAATCGGTCGGGCCGAGTTTGTTGATTCGGTCCCACCGAGTTTGGTAAATCGTGTGTAATGGTTAGATTTTTGTGTGGAGGCTATATATACCCCTCCACCTCCTCTTCATTCATGGAGAGAGCCATCGAACAAGCCTACACTTCCAAAGATCCTATTTACGAGAGAGAACTACCTACTCATGTGTTGAGGCCAAGATATTCCATTCCTACCATATGAATCTTGATCTCTAGCCTACCCCAAGTTGCTTTCCACTCAAATCTTCTTTCCACCAAATTCAAATCCTGTGAGAGAGAGTTGAGTGTTGGGGAGACTATCATTTGAAGCACAAGAGCAAGGAGTTCATCATCAACACACCATTTGTTACTTCTTGGAGAGTGGTGTCTCCTAGATTGGCTAGGTATCACTTGGGAGCCTCCAACAAGATTGTGGAGTTTAACCAAGGAGTTTGTAAGGGCAAGGAGATCGCCTACTTCGTGAAGATCTACCGCTAGTGAGGCAAGTCCTTCGTGGGCGGCGACCATGGTGGGATAGACAAGGTTGCTTCTTCGTGGACCCTTCGTGGGTGGAGCCCTCCGTGGACTCAGCATAGCCCTGCTACCCTTCGTGGGTTGAAGTCTCCATCAACGTGGATGTACTATAGCACCACCTATCGGAACCACGACAAAAACATCCGTGTCTCCAATTGTGTTTGAATCCTCCAAACCCTTCTCTTTACATTCTTGCAAGTTGCATGCTTTACTTTCCGCTGCTCATATACTCGTTGCATGCTTGCTTGATATGTATTGTGAGTGTTAAACTTGTGCCTAAACTCCACTTAAACCTAAAGAAGTTAAAAACTGCAACTTTGGTACTTAGTGTCTAATCACCCCCCCCCTCTAGACACCTCTTCTCGATCCCTTTCAGCTGCTCCTGCTGCTGCTCTATGATGAATTGCTATGAGCTGCTCCTGCTGCTGCTATATGATGAATTACTATGAGCTGCTCCTACTGCTGCTATATGATGAATTACTATGAGCTGCTCCTGCTGCTGCTATATGATGAATTGCTGTGAGTTGTTGCTGGTACATGATGAATTGCACACTGCTGCTGCTGTATGATGAGTTGCTATGAGCTGCTGCTGCTGCTGCTATATGATGCTTTCAAGCGGTGCTGCTATATGATAATAACCAGCCACTTGGACCATCAAATTTCGATAAATAATTGTTCTTCATTTAAATTTAGGTCATGCGTTCTTCGTTTAAATTAGGCAATGGGATCTCTATGGAAGACATTGACCAAAGTAGATTGTGCCAAGTAGATGGTATCTTTGTATTTGCATTTTGAACAAATATTGATGGTGCATTTTTCCTACCATATTAATTCTTTGCCTTTGGGTTCAATTTGTGATGTTTGCAAGTCAAATTAATTTTCATATGGGCAACAAAATGACAAAATATAATGCAATCTAGACTTTTCAACGATCATACCAAAGATAATTTGAAAAGGAAGGCAATGAAAAAGAACTGGTTGGCCTATTACCTGGAGCTTATATTCACAGGTGCTTATTTTCTTAGGATAACTCGTAATAACTGTCCATAAGAAACTTGGCCAATAGAACTGACATACAAATAACATGTCACGATGCAATGGAGGCCCAGTTCTTTTGCCAGATTCTCCCAGAATCTTTGAGCCCCATTTGTTTTACAATCCTATCTAGTTAGGGTCTAGTTAGGTAGGATTGTAAAACAAAAGGGGGTCAAAGATTCTAGGAGAAACTAGAGAGGCAGGTCAGGTGAATCCTGCAAAAGTACTGGCCCAGAGTGACCTACCATAGCACACTGTATAGGCTCACCACTGCCTCTCCTTTTTTTGCGATGTTCCATGAGATCGCCACATACATCTTGTACTTTTTCATTGCGTAACCCTATCTGTAAGTTGACACGGCTAATTTCAGACATCTGTACATGGTAATACATTGCATATCCCTTGCGCATATTTAAACCACCAATTAACGATTGTGTGCGTAGCATAAACTAGCCATGACTCTGTGTGCTGGATTAGCAGGCACTCTAAGGGAGCCTAATGTAGTGCACTGGAATTCCTACATGCCACCTATGATTTGTGTAATGTTACTACCTCTGTTCCTAAATATATGTCTTTGTAGAGATTCCAATATGGACCACATACATATGTATATAGATGCATTTTTTAGTGTAGATTCACTCATTTTGCTATGTATGTAGCCTATAGTGGAATCTCTAGAATGACTTATATTTAGGAACGGAGGTAGTATCATGTATGGCATCTACATATCTAATTTAGTAGCCAGTAGTAGAAATCATTGTCTGCACAAAGGGATTACTGGTCGAAAATCCTAGCAAAGCACACTGGCAGGCACAAAACAATACAAGAGAGAGAGAGAGAGAGAGAGAGAGAGAGAGAGAGAGAGAGAGAGAGAGAGACACACACACACTTACAAGATCATAGCAATGCCTCAGTCCAGGATCTTGGTTGGCCAATTGTTAGATCCAGAAGAACATCGTCCTTGTAGTTTTTGCCAACTGCATAACATGTAACAACGACCTGTTAGTATATTTGAAGTACATCGGGCAGGTGATGCTGGACGGGTTTAAAGGTGACAAGTACCTAGGCGTATGGCGGGTGCTTGGCATCTTGCCGACGGTGGGAATCGAGGTTAGAAACGTCATGGGTGATAATGACTATGGCCAGCTATCGAAGTGCGGTAAGGAGATCTAGAACCGTCGAGTAGGGTGTTTGTGGGACAGGCTCGGTAGGAGTGGACAACGGTGTGGCGAAGCGGATCTAAGGCCATGGGACGAGGGCATCAATGAAGCTGCTCGATGGTTGGGTTCGTGGATCGTGTCGGCGATGCGGATCTGCGACCGTGGGACGGGCGTCGAAGCTGCTCGATAGGTTGGACGAGGGTGCAACTGCGGATCTGAGGCCGTGGAATTGTGAGTTGGCAAAGCGGCCCGATGGGGTTGAGAATGGTATGGCGAAGCTACTCCGGTAAGGTTAGCGATGGTGTCGTGAGCGGCTCCAGTAAAGGGTTGAGGAAGGTATCGGCGAAGAGGATCGAGAGGCCGTCGACGAAGGCGTCGGTGGGGCGGCTCGGGGGAGGAAGGTGTGGGCGAAGCATCTCCGGTGGGGAGATCTGAAGAACCGCTTCTGAGATCTTACGGTTGGCGAGTACCGACGAAGCATATCCGGCGCCGTGGACAAGGCCAACACTGAATGGGCTATGGTACAGTGGTGGATGAGCAGTCTACTTGTTTCTAGGCGAGGTGGGAGGGGTAGATGCGGACATGAGCGAATCCGCAAGGTGAACGCCACCGGTAGTGAATGGGCTCGCACGCCCAAATGGGTGAGCAGTCTAGGGTTACGAGAGGAGGGTAGAAAAGGCCGATGAAATGCAGACGACGTGATGTAAGATGCTCTGGTGCTACGGAGTTAGTCATTTCTTGCGGGAGGGAGAGGAAATGGGGTGCCGTGTGGTGGGGGAACCGAAGTTACCGGCAGCCCCGACCTATTATGTAAATGAGGGCGGTATTGTAACTGTTGTTCTCCATGCACCAAGGACAAAAGGGGAATTTCGCATGGTAAAGACTATGTGGCAGAAATTTTAGAAGGAGACGGAAGATTTTGCCGCCCGCGGGATCGTTCGTATCCAGTTTCAACTAATTTTGGACAGTGCTAGAAGGAAGGTCATGCGAGACTGTGTACACGGGGAACGCGTCAACAGTTAATAACTGGTGTGAAGTCCACCCCAGAAAAAAAGACAATAACTCGGGATGATGCATCGATAACTTGGACGTTCACACAGGCGCGGCCAATCGTACGGGTGTAGAGGCGCGTTCACAAAAAAGGGATTAAACGCTCATCCTATGTATTTCTCTTGTAAATAGATAATTTAGTGCCATTGGTTATTTACTTTAAACATAATGCATTGATGTGTTATTGTAGAGGCGCACAAAAAGAAATGGATATTGTAGTCCCACAAAAGAAATGGATACTGTAGTCCGCTACTTAAAAGTGTTACCTCATATGATTACATAGCCTCCATTTCATATGCCTAAGGTTAACTCGAGTTTTGGAACCATATGAATACATACAATGGGATTCCATACACACACACACACAGCATGTGTATGTATATCGCTAAATCAGAGATCATTGTTTCTCTCTTCATTTTTTTCTGGCACTTGCATGCACACCGTCTATTTATCTCCGTGATGCTTTAAGTATGCCTCGCACACATCCTATCTACCTATCCCTTAGTATAGATACGTGTCACACAAACTCCTTCTCCCTATATCTAAGTGTCACTGCCCCCCCCCCCACCCCCACACACACACTTCCCGACACCGAAGGAGTAGGGTGACACCTCGATCTTGATACTAATCTATCTACTGGCTTCTCTCTCAAACACACACACACACACACACACACACACACTACCCGACACTGAAGGAGTAGGGTGGCACCTCGATCTTGATAGTAATCTATCTACTGGCTTCTCTCTCAAACACACACACACTCGCTAGTTGTGCCTCTGTGCCGCGCACACACTCTCGATACGTCTTTCTCTCCCTCCCCCTCCCCACCCCCAACAATGATAGCAGAAGGGTGACAACTCGATCTTGAGGTTTTTCTATGTTTTGGTTTCTCTGTCACACACACACACACACACACACACACAACACACACGCACACACACACACACACACGCACACGCACACACACACGCGCACGCACGCACACACAGACACACTTCCTTCCGCGGAGGACGACATCAAATGCCAGTGGCATACATTTTCACAACTCTAACCAACCAGAGGAAATTCGTGCAAACACGTACTGATTTCATATAAGCATGAAGTATTTCGTATAAAAAAGCCGGATCTTCATATAAACATGATGGATTTCATTACATTTACATGAACTAAGCAGTGCTAATCCGGTTCTCATGGTATAATTTATACTCCCTCCTTCGGAAATACTTGTCCTAGAAATGGATGTATCTAGACTTATTTTAGTTATAGATACATCCAATTTATCCATTTGGAGAACAAATATTTCCGGACGGAGGGAGTACCTAATCTAAATGGCCGCCCGCGGATCCCTTTATCTTCCTCATGTCCGCAGACACTTGCGGGGTCGACCAAGGTCCTCGGAAGAGACAAAGCAGCAAACAAACCACCTAAATATGCAGTCGTCGCCTCGGGGTGGCCTTCATGGGACCCAAGTGGCGGCGGCCTCCCGTGTTCTACTTCTCCTCGACGATGGCGGCGGACACGGAGAAGCTGGCCACCGACTCGTCGCTCTCCATGCACCTAGCTTCTGTCTCTGCCTGCATGGCGCTACGCGAGAACACAGGCGCAGCCACCACAGACACCTTGGTGGCGCTTGATGCAGCCTTGACGACAACCGGCCGATGCCGCCCGTCTTGCGTCATGGAGCAGTCGCCACTCCTCACCGAGCTGAACTGGAGCGGCGAGTTGCTGAAGCACGCGCCGGCTTGGGCGGCAACTGGCTCCGTCGGGCCAAGCGAGGTTGGGAAGGCGTGTATGGTACGCCACATAGCTAGGGAAGGCGTGTTGCCTAGCATTTTCTCTTTCATGTGGGACCGCAGTTGAGCAAACCAACTATTGGCAAACCGCACCCCGCCCGCCATGTTGGAAAACAGAAACGAGGAGGGAAGATCTAGGCAGTACGGAAGCCAAGAAATTTGGTGTCGATGGGGCTCGCTGATAGAGTAGGAGCACTCCGTACTACTACTCCTACTAGTACGAAGTTTGTACTACAACTAGTACTGCCACTATACAACTAGGTATGTGCACGACACAAAATCGTAGGAACAAAAAACGGGAAGATCTTGTTTTGGGTGATTTATCTTTTTTTCAGTCAACGTAGTATGAATAATATGATGTGGAGGGGCACCCATGAAGCTTATGTGGCTTGGTTGCATGGCTAGGAAATGCTAGAGAAAAATAAATAGATAATGTGTTTAGAGTGCACTCCACTAAATAGATATACTTTGGATCCATTGCAACGCACGGGCCGGCACATTGGTAGTAGTAAGAAACAAATTCCGGGTTTGGCACGAGTAAATCGCTGAGAGCACCACAAGGCCTGCCGCAGGAGTTACATTTCCCTCTCGGGGCCCACGGGACCGAGCTTCAGTGGCTGAGTGCACCGACCGATGAGTCAATGACACGTGGACCTTAAATCCGGCTGGCCCACATGTCATTCTCATGGTGGTGGCGTGGTTCGCAGCTCACTCGTTCGAGATGAACCGGCCGGTGGTGGCGTGGCTGTGGCGAGGGTGCCTGGCCCGGGCGTCGGGCGTTCTGGCGTAGATGGCCACCGGCGGTACTACCTGTAATCTGAAGTACTCAACCGAGGATTGATGCAGGACGAAATGTGTCACAACCGCTGGATGAAAATTTGATGGTGTGGGAGTACGAATCAGAGCACAGGAGCGGACCAGGCAAACCGCGTCCAATCGGGTGTGGCTGTGGTAGAAACTTGATGGTCACTGTAGTTCAGCTGGCCCGCATGTCAAGCACACAAATGCAGAGGAGCGGTGGGGCCGAGAGGGATGAAGCACACGTCGGGGGACGTTATGCCATGGGTTGGAGCGGCGTCGTGGGAATCGCGTGTGGCAGTGGTAGAAACATGATGGTCGCTGTGGTTCAACTTTCATGGACAAGCTGTCATGTCTGCTGACACATGCATTGCATACCGCTCCTTTGTAAGGAAGCGATAGTAGAAAACTTGTTCCAAAGATACCATTTTTCGATAAAATTCTCGAGATATCATTAGTTTTTTACACATGGGATTCTTTAACGCAAGGGTCAATCACAGCGGGTGTTTTGTAAAAAATGCATCTTGAGGTTCCCTGCAATGCACCGGCAACTTGCTAGTTATAGAAGAAGCCCACAAGGGCATCTTGCCGCAGGATGTGCCACCGACCCAAACTTAATTTTTTTTCCAGATGCTTAGGTGCACCGGATGCCGTGCCATGCTACAAAATGTGAAAAAACAGCTCCAAGTTTTTTAAAACCCGTTATCTTCAAACCAGCCACACCCATCCCTCACCTCATCAAAACAACCCGAGGAATATATTTTGAGTGAAGCATGATTTATTTTTACTGATATATGTATATCAAAACTAGAGTGTTTATATTTCAAGCCCATGAACAAGTATTATTCTACTACTTTGGATCCATTGCAACGCACGGGCCGGCACATTGGTAGTAGTAGTCTCTATCTCCACTCTTATAAAAACAGAGTTGTTGATGATGGTGTGCCTGCCATCCTGCAATATAGGCCGTCCGATTTATATCTGACGGATAGGAAGGAAGCTATGGCAATTTTGCAAAATGATACCCACACCCTCTCCACATTTGCAAATAAGGCCTTCCCTCGTCCATCCTTTTCTCCCACAAGATAAACTAATCATACAAATGCATCTTGATGTTCCGTGCAATGGACGAGCATCTTGCTAGTCTACTATCTACTAATCTTATAAAAACAGAGTTGGTGATGATGGTGTGCCTGCCATCCTACAATATAGGTCGTCCGATTTATATCTGACGGATAGGAAGAAAACTATGGCACAACTGAAGGACGGTGGCGCGTTGGATCTTCCCAGTGGCACACTCCGTGTACTGCGTCGAGACCGATGACCTTCATCTCTACGATTTGGAGGGAGTTGGATACATTGTTGATCCACTTCCGAACAACCCTTGGGTTGTCGGTGACGGTGGAAACTATGCTCAACGAGCCTTTGACGAAGACATGTTGGACGCTAAAAACCTGCATCTAGATCTCTTTCGCCATTTGGTACCGCTGGACCGGAGGGCTATGGTTTAGAGAATTAGGATTAGATGGCTAGTCTAACTGAAGAAGATGATTATTTAAAGGGGCTTCAGAATTACTCCAGGAGTATGTGAAGAGGTTAAAACAATGTGAATGCAGTGGGGTTTGGATGCAAATGAAGATGAAGGAGAGGTGAAGAAGCCGAGGAAAATCGGTTCCCGATGGAGAAGTATATCGGAGAAGTGGCTTGCAGGCAATTGATTAGATGTCTAGGTAGACTAAAAGAAAAGGCTATGCAGGTAGACTGAGGAGTGGTACATGTCGTTATGCGTGCCCATCCTTCTAGCACTACATGTGCCCTTTGGCTAGTTGAGGTCACTCTTTCAAATCACCGTGGCGAGACATTTTATGATTCCTTTTATTTCGCATCCCTCGGCCAGGTGGGACCTATGCAAACAGATGTAAAAAAATGTGTCATAGCTGGTTCGAGATGGATATTGGCGGCGTGTGTGGAGACATAACATTCTCTGGTTAAGGAATATGCGATTATCCTCAAAAAGAAAAAGACCCTTCTTGGCGCTTCCATGCACGAGAATTTGGTTACGCTTCATAATATGGATGATACACGGAGGATGAAGTGAACCCAGAGGCATGCTAGCACGGAGACCTATTTCCGCTATACAGTACTACTCCTATGTTCCTACTAGTAGTAGTACAACTATGGTACACTTGATGGTCAAAATATTATTCATCCGGTCCTCACAGTGAAGTGACAAGACCCTGCGCCCAAGGTGACACCAGTCCAGGCGGCGTGTTCGGGTTACCAAATTCAGCCTCACCTTGTGCACTGTGCAGTCACTGTCACCACCGCTGTATAGCATGCCTCTCCTCGTGATGCGAAGCATCCTATGGTCATCCCCATGGACCTACCATCGTCTCACCAAGTGCCAAGAGGACCTATGACACAAGCACGAGCTAGAGCTCCCGAGACCGAGGTGACTTCCTTCCTTAGTGATATTCCATATGATCCACTCGAGGCATGGCTACTACCTAAGTCCGGGATGTTGTGCACGATCAGGTACCAAGAAGGCCCTCTAAAATATGCACATGAAGACGGACAAGTCCCCAAGTTCATGGACGAAGAGGAACGACGGAAGGAACCAGAGAAGTCTCCAGGACCGGGACATCCGTACCAAGCCCCGGATATCCGGCCCAGCCCCGGACATCCGGCCCCTGGAGCATCAACCACAGCAGCCGCCCAGCCGCCAAGTACCTACAGGCCTTGGACATCCGGCCTAGCCCAGACATCCGGCCCGACGCCCGAAAATCCGGCCCCTCCTATCCAGAGAGCAACCGAATCGGCCAAGTCAGCCCGGACTGGGCATCAAAGATCGCCACCAGTGCAAATAAACACGCCGACAAAATAATATACAAAACCGACAGCACTTCAATACAGTTCAAGAAAGGTTAGCCCTCTTTGGGAGCTGCAGCAAGCAGCAATGAACAAGATGATGAGACTCGCTTGTTCAACACTTATATCTTCCTCACTCTAAAAGATAAACAAGCGAAGACGGATGACAGGTTTTGCGTAAAAAGTATCGGTCTTGACAATTCATAACATTTCTTATTGTGAATAAAGTGACATGATTTAAAATTGCATTAACACAATATGGTATTGTTCGAGGTCAAGACATGGCAGGAAATGACATTGTGAAGGAGTTGGCAGCTTCACGACAACAACCGGATTACAGATCAAGAACTCATAAGTATCAATGGTTAGTGTCTTTGTCAATTTATACCATTTCAAATTGGCAAATAAAGAGACGGTTTAAATAATAGTAGAATGATATGACATTGTTCATAGTTAAGACATTGCGGAATATGACATTGTGCTTTGTAGTGGGTAGGTTCACCACACCTTTGGATTACGGATGAAGAAACGAAGCATACATGCGGTGCAAAAGAAGATCACTTGCTCTGTATAGTTTAATTTACATGGTATGAAGAAGGAACTTGGTTGTACAACTGAAAACTTAAATTGAGGAAGGACAAACTTTTGTTTATGAACTACATAATAAACTTTAAATAAGCAATTTGATGCAAACACCAAAAATAAACAGTTGTTGCAGTCATGCCTAACCAAATATATACAACAAAGTTTGAAGGCTTGAGATGGACAAACTTACATTATTGGTGAAGACAGGCTCTATAAAGGCCTTGTCCATGCTGATGGGGGGGGGGGGGCAATTCAAGAAGTTTACCACAGAATATTCTTCAAAAGCATTGCCTTTATTCTACATTTTGTTAAGAGTAAATATAGATGTGATAATATACGAAAAAATGGAGAATATTTAAGATAAGATGAAGAGTGATGCTACATAACCAAGTAGCTATAAATGTAAGTGCAGCGATAAAGGCAAAAAGGTACAGCCAAGAGCAATGCACAGCTAAACTTCTTGAGACCAACCTTATGGTAAGAGTAAATATAGATCGATGTGTAGAAAATGGAGGGCAAAGGAAAATAAGCTGCAGAGTGATGGTACATGAACAACTACTGTCATTATAAGTTCAGCGATAAAGGACAACATGTACTTACAAGAACAATGCGAGCTAAAAAACATTGGCATTGGATATATTCTACACTAATGTAACCATTCATACAGATCGAGATAATTTGGGCGAACAATTGATAAGCAAGCTATCATAAATACTGTTGTCACATAATGAACTGTGTATGTATGCAAGAAATACGGTGATACAGACAACATGTACTAACAAGAGCAAAAGCGTTAAAGGCAGCATATTTGCGATATCACATCGTTCTTTTCAAACCGAATTCTTCTTTGAGCAGATTTCCTGCAAAAAGATCCGTAAGGCACATGCGGAAAAGTAGAAGTTCAAATTGTCATGTGATTTCATAGGATTACCTCATCACAGGAGCGAGACGATTGCATAACAAGGTTTTTCCATTCAATGTCTTCTAAATTTAGCACATGAGACTTCACCGGAAATTCGTTTATAGACTTGCCACCAAAGTGTTATTTCCTAAGGTAACACCGATACTGCTGCAATGCTTCCTTGAAAAGCACAAGCAAGATTTGCTCGTCATGACTATCCAGATTGACCCTACTTAGTTACAACAATGTAATGTAAATCATTGATGTGTTCAATCAGCAGAAACAGGAAAATAATAACCATGAATAATAGCACTTACACGTAAGTTGGACAGGAAGATGTGAAAATGGTGTTTTCTTCACAATAATCTTCCCATGATGGGAATATATGCACTTAGTCCCTAACAACATTGAAAGCATTGTCTTTTAAACTGAGGAATAAATGGAATGGGGTTCTAATCTGCGAGAATTGGCTGTCTTTGCAGTTGCGATAGGTCTTGACGGTGGACTTGCTGTACTTTTCTTGGAGTGGGATTTTTCTGTGGTACAACTCGTGCTATGGCAAATGAAATCGGTATACCTTTTCTTTGGAGTGCAGGTCACTGTGGTGGGGCTAGTGGTGTGGCCGATGAAGTATGGAGTGCAGTCTGCTGGAGTCGGTCCCTCGTTTTGTGTCACTGGTTGTACAACCAATATAAGTGGGGTGCTATCTCGATTTGTCCGGCACCACCATGTTTTTCAAGGACTTTCTTTGGTGCTCCTTCGTGTTCGGCAATCACCCTCTTCCTTTTGATGTCGATGCTACGAACAACATTTGAGTGGAAAAACATGGTATGATGCAGATGGAATATGTACTGATAATGGATGGGCATGACATCTCGACATATATGATGAGTAAACTAAGAAGATGGTGGTGCAACAAAGAGAAGAAATGCAAGACAACATATGCAAGATACCCACAATCAATAAAACATTGCCAAATTAGAACATGCACCTTGATGGGTGAACAGGACAGGCCATCTGCCTTTGACTCCTCGAGGTTAGAATAGTCATTAGGATCATATTCTCAACAAGAGTCAGCGGTGGGGAGCGTATGAGTTTCATTGCATCCAGAATGGCACTCAATGCCTTGGTGCCAATTTTGTAAGTCATTGCAGTGTTTAGCTCCAAGAGTGGACTGCTGCTAGTGTGGCACAAAGCAGATACACAGATCATAGTGTAGATATCACGGGAAAACCTTAAGCATCAGAGTAAAATCGGCAAAGTGGAACTTGCTAGAATATATGTGCTAGTATTGCCGGTACGGCTAGAAAGGCTTCGGTACCAGCTCTCTTCAAGTGAAGGTGCGGTAGTGTTAATATCAGTGTAACTCTCAAAGGCGACACAGCTCCGCGCATTTCCTTGCTATTCTTATAGGATTCAAGTGGGCAGGCCACTACAAATCCTATTCCTATGTTTACAAGATCCTACGAATCAAAGAGGCTCAAAATGTCCATCACAACCGACCATATAGACCTCTACACTGCAAATGTCCCTGCTCATCGGAACATACTGTACTACTAGCATACTCCCTCCGTTCCAAAATATAAGTCTTGGTAGAGATTTCCACTATGGATCACATACAGATGTATCCAGATACATTTTAGAGTGTAGATTCACTCATTTTGCTCCATATGTAGTCCATGGTGGAATCTATACAAAGACTTGTATTTAGGAACGGAGAGAGTACATATTAAAGAAGAACGGAAGAGGAACATGGTAAAGAAGAGCAATCAGATTTTGGATAATAAAATGTTGGTTGTGCGATTGCCCACACAAGATGAACGAGGCGGATTAAGAATGCAACTCCCACTGTCTCGACCATTTCAAAGTGGTTGGATGAAGATCCTATGTCTCCTAACCCTTCTTCTTCCTCGTCTCTTAATTCTTCCCCTCCCTCTGAACACCTTGCGGGCCGGCCGGACCACCGCCCCCACCACTGTGTTCCTCCGCCACCCCCACCCCCACCAGCCGAGGTTTTCTTACGTTCGTGAGGCCCCACAACCACCGAGCCCCTTGGATCGCACCGGCGAACTCCGTGAAGCTCTGAAAAATCGACCGACCCAATTTTGAAATTTAGTCTCTTGTGATTTAACTAGTGTGGAATATAAAAGGGAAAACCATAAGCATTGGGAGTATAGTGTTGAGCGTGACATAGCCGGATCTGAAGGTGCAAACCGGACAAAGGCAACAGCAACCAAGATAAGAAATCGAGTAAAGTAGTGGCGATCTATTTTCTTGCTGCGATAAATAACTTGAGCAGAATCTGAAGAGTACCGCCTCAGTGCGACCGATATGATCTGTCTCTTTGAGAATTTGTGTGCTTTCATGTAGCGATGGCTGTCGGCGGCGTGGAAGCGAGATCAAGGAGGGTAGACGGTGGCGGCGGGCGCGGTGGACGAGACGATCGTAGGAGTAGCACCGGCAAGGTGGACGGCGAGGATGAAGCGAAGGGACGGGATGCAAGGTTCCCGGTCCGAAGGCGTGGATGAGAGAGGTCGATCTCTTGTAATGGAGGGCGGCGACGGGGTATCAGCTCCGGCATGGTGGAGGAGGACGGCGGTGGATGGGGTGGCAGATGACGGCGTACGGAGGATGGTGGGGTGGAGAGGGTGTTTTACGCCAATGTGAGTCTGAATGGGGAAAAGGAAGGTAGAGAGGAAGGTGGGGGGGACCATGTATTCGTATGCGCTTGTCTCACATTCGAGGAAATTTACAAACTTAGCCCCCGTTTCCAATTTCTACTACATCACAACAACATTAGTTGGTTGGGGATAGGACGGTAATCTCGCATACACCGAATATTTGCCGACAAGAGTTTGTTTTTGGCGCCCACCGTGTATGAATATGAATCGGGGAGGGAGTCGATTTCAGCCGAGGGCACACTGTGTTTTGGCGCCCACCGTGTATGAATCCGGGTGAGAGGCGGTTACGTCACGTTTGGGTGAAATTACAAACCTACCCCTATCGAAACCTATAGAAATCCAGCAGATAGGCTTTTGCGTGGCGAGGATAGGCGGTAGTGATTTCCATCTCGCAGATTTTGGTTTGAGGCGGGAGTTCTTCTGCGACTTTCCTCGCTTCGTTCAAATTTTGCACAGTGCACGTTTACCGTGCCAACTCAATTCGAATCCCGTTTGTATTCTACTATTTTTTTCGGGCGGGATCCATTTTCAATTGGAATTACATTCTATATACATCATTTTTTATATATACTTTCAAAAGCACAACAAAGAATTCTGCTCCTGTATATGTATAATATGATTTACAAATACAACGATCTCAAGTCTTAAGGTTGAATTCGAAAATTTTAACCAAATTATGTTCTACTAAAATGTATGGATCGATAATATCTACATATTAAATAACATAGATGTGCATGAATTCATATGAGTATGCATGTTTGATAGATCAATTTTGGTTCGAGTATGGATTACATGTATCATCATCTCGAAATCAAATATTTGAATCCTTTTTGTTCACTCCTTTCACGCCCATCTCTCGCATATGCATGCTCCTTCAGGTAGCTATCACTCTCTTTTCTCCAGCTCACCCCATACGCTCACTTCATGTTTCTCCTATCCTCGCAAACATGGTCTCTCGGCGTCTCCCTTGAGAAGTGTCACACTCTCCCTATCATTATACATTACACGGTTTTCATTATCTCTCACGTCTCTCTACTGTTCACCTGGTATCACTCGGTACCTAAGCTTTCTTTTCACCGCCACACACAGTCTCCACTCGTCTTTCACTTTGTCTTTCTCTCTATGGGATTCTCTCACACACCTTATATGTCTCTACATATGACTCATACCACTAAAATTACTCTCTCTCTCTCTCTTGTAGACACAACATTTGTTGCGGTCTCCTCTTCGCCTCCATCCTGCATCGACATTATTCATTTGTTTACCGATCGCAGACAACCCCGACTCATCTCCTCTCTCTCTCTCTCTCTCTCTCTCACACACACACACACAACTCCTGCTTCCCCACCCCTACCCGACTACACTCACTCTCTCTCTCTCTCACACACAAAACTCTCGCTTCCTTTTGACTCGTATTTCTCTCACAAACATTTATCGACCGCTAGCCTCTAGATAGGTTTATACACCCGCACTTTCGTGCTTCCACCATCGCATACATGTCTCTCTCCCGCTACTTGTATATATGTAGTTTTTTCTTCCCTTCTTGAGACACGCCCTCTTGATCGTGCACACACACACTATCGCCTCATTTTAAGCTGATACCTATCGCACACACTACTTGTGTCTTTGTCACACATGCACTCCGCCCTCCTCCACTCTCCCTCTCTCTCACACACACATGGGCCTTTTGCAACAACTAGCAAGATGCCCATGCGTTGCACGGAACATCAAGATGCATTTGTATGAGTAGTTTATCTTGTGGGGGAAAAGGATGAACGAGGGAAGGCCTTATTTGCAAATGTGGATAGGGTGTGGGTATCTTTTTAAAATTGCCATAGTTTCCTTCCTATCCGTCAGATATAGATCGGACGGCCTATAATTGAGGATGGCAGGCACACGATCATCACCGCAATGCTTTTTATAAGAGTAGGGATAAAAATAGAGTTTGTGATGATGGTGAGCCAGCCATCCTCAATGTAATTCGTCCGATTTATATCGGCGGATAGGAAGGAAAAATATGGCAATTTACCCGCACTCTTCACCACATTTGCAGATAAGGGCTTCCCTCGTTCATCCTTTTCTCCCACAAGATCTTGATGTTCCGTGCAACGCACGGGCATCTTTCTAGTAAGAGTAGAAATTAGACATATACCACTTCTCGAATCTTGAAACCAACAACATTACTCCCTTATCTCATCAAAACCGCCAAAGGAATATATTTTGAGTGAAACATAACATATTTTTAGTGATATACATATTTCAAAACTAGACTTTTTTCTATCAAATCGGTGAATATGTATTAATCTACTATGATCGTGTGGCAACGCATTGGCACATTGCTAGTAGTTATTATAATTTTTTGGACAGCAGACAAACGGTGGAGTACATATTCGAAGAGAAGAGGCGGCAAGACGCGATCGCCTCTCTCATTGTCTACTCGCACACATGAGTGTTACGTAAAGGCGACGTTAACAAATAAACCCTAAAACCCTAGGCGCATGATTGCTGCATTCGGGTACCGCAGTGCGTGGTGGAGCACCTTTGTAGGAGTTGATGGTCAGGACCACAGGTGAACGACTTGGAGCGCGGTGGCTCGCCAGTTGCCACAGATCGAGTAGCCACGTTTAAAATATTGTTTTTTAGCGGGGTTAAGAGATGTTGAACCTGGTAGTTCTAGGGCAAATACTATGGTTTAGATTTAGATGCTGGTTTTACATGTCGGAAGGAAACCCTTCTTTGATTAAAAAACTACTACCTCCATTCTGGTTTACTAGTCCCCATCGTACTTTGGGTCAAAAGTTTGTCCACGAATTTTACTTGTAAAATGTGAATGGAAAACGAGATTTTGTTATACCCATACAAAAAGGACTGGAGGGAGTGATTGCTCGACGACTGCAGACGCGACCTCTCATAAGCGCAGGCATTGAACGGCGCCCGGCCAAGAGGGTCGCACTCACTGCGAGCCGGCCGAAACCGCCTCCTCGCCGCGTGCAACCAGCTTAAGACTGCCCTTGCCTTCATTGAAACCGCAGCGTGTCTGTGCTTACGTCCTTCCATGAGCAGCAGGCATTTTAGAACAGAAAACATGACTAAAATATACTCATGGTCTTGACTTGTTGTGCTCCCAGCAGTAGCGAGGGAACTAGTAGAGGTTTTTCTTTATTTATAACTCTGCTCACTTTTTTTGGCTTTGAAGTGAATCATGGTTGTGGACATTATGTATGAATGTGCGGATATCTGTGAACATGAGTTTGATGTGGAAGTTGAACTTGGAATGTCGGGACTTCTGCGCGTGAACTATACCATGTCCAATGCTTCGCCTCATTATTTTTGGAAAGTAATTGCTGTTATTATATGACCCGAAAAAACATTTTGTGCCACATCGGTAGATGCACGAGACATCTAACAGGCATGCTTGTTGGATAAACATTTGAACCTAGCTATTATGAAGGAAATTTTGTATTGACAATAGTTTTAGATAGTAGGAGAGCGCCCTAGCACGCTGCTCACCTCTGCTAGCTTATTTACGGCTTCTTCCATCTCTTCTTTGGCTTGGGTGAAGAGAGCATCCGATTGCTCTTTTAAACTTTCTTCGTGAACTCAGCTACATTCTCAAGGGCTGCTTTGCACGCTTTCTTTCAAACTTTACTAATGCCACGAGGACACGAACAGTGGCGACTCCACACGGCTTGTGTGTAATCCAGCATCATCTCGGGAATTTGCACCTTGTGTCTAATCCAAAGATCATTAGGGAACGGCACCTTGTGTGTAATCCAGCCTCATTTTGGAAACATGATCTCGAGGTTGACCATACTTCCCTCCTCGCAGAACTGCATCCGACATGAAGTTACTTCTTTTTAGATCAATACTCGAGAGAAACCTAGATCCATTTAGTAGAAGCGGATAAAATGTAACTCGGAGAAGTGAATTCAAAAGGAAAATAAATATAAAACAGACTACAAGGTGAGAACACCCACTTCCTACATCAAGTTAAAAAGCGAAAGCATTAGGACGATTAAGACTCTTCTTATTACACATCGAAGAACACCACGCTTAAGAGAAACAGAAACTACAACATATACACATCGAAGAACACGAGGCTAAACGAAAGTAATTGAAAGGGTGTTACTTACCGAAGCTCGTTTTACAGGTTCTGTGCAGCTCCTCTTTAACTTGCCACGCTCCTTGAAAATGTCCCGAATATCCCGTGTTTGGTCTTCATTGCTCCTCTGCATGTTCACACTCGTGGTTTTAAAATCTCAACATGGCAAGAAAAATACTACTAGTAATACTCGCGCATCTTGTGGGCAACATTAAAGCACTCGTCTGCCATGTTAGAGCATCTCCAACAGAATCGCAACGCATGGCGCTTTAAAAAAGCGTTTACAGTGCTGAGATCGAGAAATAGATACTAGAGAGTAGAGGATAGTTCTCAACATATATAGATAAAAAAAGATAATTCAACTACTCCTCGTCGTCCGACTCCTCCTCGGTGATGTCCTCCTCTGACGTTTGAGTGTAGGCGTGAAGATACCGATCGTCGTCGGATTCCCAGGGCGATGCTGCTCCTAGCCTCATGTTGAATTGAGCGTCCGCTTTTATCTACGCTTGTCCTCGCGATAGGCGGCTCGCTCCGCCTCCTCTTATCCCTCTCCGCCCTCCTTTGCTCGTAGAACTCGCTGGCCGTTGATGATGTCCTGCGGGAAGTGTTGGCGCCACAACGCCATGGCTTCCTCGTCGATCTCGGCGATGCCTAGACGGTGCTCCCACCTCCGGTTGTCGCGACGATCCTCGTCGGTGCTAAGCCGCGGCAGAGGCGCGAGCTCCTGCACCCGCTCCCGCGTCGGCACGTTGGGGAAGTTCAATGTTCTATGAGGCCACCGAAGGTGCCACGCCGCCGCGTCATGCTGTGGCGGCCTCGCTGGCGATGTCGAAATTGCCGAGGCCGAGGCGCATCCTGCTGAACCGGATCTCGGCGGAGAAGCCGCAAGAAGAAGCGTAGCGTCGCCGCGGTATCCCCAAAGTCAATGACGGCGCGGCATGGTGGCGGCAGCAGCGGCGAAAAAGAGCGGGAGAGAGCGGTGGCGAGGCACAGGCGGTGGCAAGGCACAGAGCGGTGGGAAGGCGTTGATTTTATAAAGCGCGTCGGACGCCCGTAGCGCCAAAACTAGCGCGCGCTGGCGCTTTTCCCAGCAAGGCATCGCGATCCTTTCCCGACGTCTCTGCTATCTCTACTCTCTTCTCTACTGTTATATTTATTTTATATTTAATATTTAATATTTATCTCTACTTCCTTTACTGTCTACTTTTTTTCTTTGTACTTTTTTTTCTTGCAATATAGGCCGTCCGATTTATATCTGACAGATAGGAAGGAAACAAATGGGAATTTTGCGTAAAGATACCCATACCCCTCTCCGTGATTTGCAAATAAGGCCTTCCCTCGTTCATCCTTTTCTCCCACAAGATAAACTACTCATACAAATGCATCTTGATGCGTGCAACGCATATGGGCATCTTGCTACTTCTAAAAACCTTTCCATCATTTGCCACACTACGAGTTGCGATGAAAAACCTACCAAGCACAAATAGCGATACAGGAGCGACGCACAATTACCACCTGATATTCTGTTGGACAATGGAGGCTATAACCAATTACTTTTACGGGAACAATAACACCCAGGAAAATTGAACGGTAGGTATGAACAAAATTGTAACTGCACATGTACTGCTAAGTGATTCAATAGATACATTACCAATCGAGGAGGAGAACGATGGTCGCGGGCGGCCTCTGTGAGTCATGGTCGGCAACGGAGTCGATTCATTGTCCACGACGGTTGTACTTCTCGCTTGGCGTCGGCTTCCGGAAGCAGATCCGAGACCGTGGAAGACGATGCCGGAAGAGGCTCGTCTCACGACGACGGTGGACCGACTCCGATGGAAGCGTCGAGGTCGTCGATGAGGCAGATGCGCTGGGGTGGACGAGTGCGCCGTGGGAGGTGGGGAGGAGCTCGATGGCTGCGGTGTCGTGGAGAAGGCTATTTTGCGGTGGGGATAGAAAATGGGGAGTATTCAGGTGTACTACTCTGGGTGCCGGGGTGGGGTTGGCTGGGTAGGGCGAACCTGAAGTTACGAAAACAGCCCCCTACCAAGCGTCGTCCGTAGGCCTGTTCTGAAGGCTATGATGGTAACTTCCCACTGCTCGAATCAGGGTCGCGGGAGACTTTCCCGCCGACCTCAAATTTTGTGACACTGGACTCCCCGTGTGGCGTGTTGACTGATTCGGCTAAGCAACTAGGTAGTAGTAGTAGTAAACTCTGCATATTAGGTTTGACCGAAGTCAAACTTCCTAAAGTTTGACCAAGTTTATATAAAAATATAAACATTTACCATAACAAATATGTATGATGTGGAAGTACATTCAATAATGAATCTAATGGTATTTATTTGTTATTGTATATGTTAACATTTTTTGATAGGGAAAACTTTGTTTTTGCCACTCTAGTTTTTGCCAACTTTGCTTATGCCACTCTAGAATTTGACATCTCACTTTTGCGACTGTTAGCTTTTGATAATATATCACAAATGCCATTCCGTGGCAAAAACGATAATTTTTCATTTCACTTTTGCCACGCTTGGCATTTGACATGTATCACAATTGCCACTTGGAAAATTTTGTTTTTGCCACGGAAGGGCAAAAGTGATATATTGTCAAAAGCTAAGAGTGGCAAAAGTGAAATGTCAAATTCTAGAGTGGCATAAGCAAAGTGGGCAAAAACTAGAGTGGCAAAAACTAGAGTGGCAAAAACAAAGTTTTCCCTTTTTGTTATAAGCTTTCTGAGAGTTTACAAAACTTGACTTTGACCAATGCTAATACGCGGACTTAAATAAAAATGGAGGGAGTACACATTTGTTTTCTTAGTTTGTAGTGAACTAATCATTTGTTGAAATTGTGAAATAAATATATTAGGCTATTGACTTCGAATGTAATGGTTTATACGATTCAATAGTTACAATCATTGTCGAATCACAAGATGTATACAAGGTCTATAGTACTTCACAACATGCTCAAACTCACATAATCCCAGTCAAATGAGAATCTAAATGCATTTCATAGTTATTACTTTGTAGGATACAACAAAAACAACCAAAACTCCACATCAGCCATTATAGAAGCAACATTTTGACATATTCCATTGTGTGAATGAAACGTCTTGAGAGAGCTTTTGAAGATGGAGCAGATAGGGCGGGAAAGATTGTATGTATGTGGACGAGAGAGTAGGAGACAAACCTAACGAGAGAGAGAGAGAGAGAGAGAGAGAGAGAGAGAGAGAGAGAGAGAGAGAGAAAGAGAGAGGAAGAAGTTAGGTCTGTGAGAAAGATGGAGACATGTAATATACGTGAGATGCGTGTGCATACGGATTCTGTATACATGGAAGGAGAAGAGACAACATGTTTGATGAGAGAGCTGGAAAAACATGGACGAGAGGGGAAGGATCTCATGGGTTGAGGGATTGACAATTTTGTGTGGGGGAGAGGGATTGGTAATTTTGTGCAAGAGAGAGAGAGAGGGTGGGGAGGAGTCGGGCCACCGTCACACATCACCCTGCTCCAAATGACCCGCATTCTCTAAGCGTGATTGTGGTCGCCGTCTTCGATCTGCTCGATGCCCTCTTTGAAGATTGAGGTGTTGTGCATGTTGGGGTGCAAAGAAGCACAAGCGAGAGTGGTCGCCAGATAACCTTGGATGGGGATGAATTGTGTGCTCGGGGAGTGTGCGTGTGTGTTGTGCTGCGTGTGTGTGTGTGTGTGTGTGCTGTGTGTGTATGTCAGATATTGAGCGAAAACAAGCCTAAGGAGAGAAATGGGTATTCACGAAGAGATTGTGCGGGCCTTGAGGTGGGCGGGGCCAGTGAGGGTGTCAAAATGTGCGCATTGATGCATGTGTTGCATGCGATCGTGCGAGGGACGGACGAATCGAGAGAGATGGTTGTTGTGTTACGGATGCTCCTCTCTCTCTCTCTCTCACACACACACACACACACACACACACACACACACAAGTAAACTAGAAGACCGTTCTCTCATGTATACACAACGTATCGGCATCTGTCTATGTCTCACTCATGCATGATCATTTGCACATTCACACCTCTATGTCTGTATCACACGCACACCGTCTCCACATTGCCCTTCCGCCACAACACACATATGGACACATACACACGTTCTCTCTCAGTCACACACACAAAATAAGTATTAAAAAAAACTAGGGCACCTAAAACGTCCAAATCCAAATAAACACAAACTGGAGCTAAATTCATATATATGGAAATATTGCAGCGTCAAGAACTTTCCCAGGAAAAAAAACTTGAGTAATATTGGAGGATTGTTTTCACACACACAAAAAGGTTCAGTGGATGTCCTTCGAGCGTGACACGGTGACGCACCATTCGATCGACCACGCGGCCGCGGTTCACGCGCTTGCACAGGATTCCATATCGTGGCTGTGGTACTAACTTAATTTTTTTTAATAAAAGCGCTGCCTAAGTCTAATGTTTACGTGTACTAGTACGGTTTTCTTTTACGGGTTTGCTATTTCACATCTAGATGTGAAATATTATCTCACATCTAACTCACTCACGCTTGATTTTTTTTAAAGTCTTCCACTCACTCACCCATGAATTTTTTTAAAGTCTCCCATGGATTTTAAGGGTGAGGGAGTTAGATGTGAGATAATATCTCACATCTAGATGTGACATAGGCAGACCCTTTCTTTAAGTTTGACCAACCTTATATAAAACTAAAGTAAGCTCCCATACGCGCACTCATCAATATGCCGCCCGCCCGTTCTTGTCATGCGGCGCCCGCCGCTCCGGCCAACAATTTCTCGCCCATCACCACCGTGTCGCCGCCATCCTCTGTGCCATGAAGCGAAGGCTCGCTCGCTCGTCGTCTGCAGTCCCTCCTCGCCATGCCGCCAAGGCTGCTGCCAAGCACGCGAGCAGCCGGTGGAGCTGCGTCTATGCACGCAGCGTCTGAAGAGGAGGACGAGCGCGTGCTCCAAAGACACCGGGCGAGGAGGAACTAGCGTGTCATTGTTGTCTCCGCCACGCATGGAGGAGGCGCATGGTGGTGTCATGGCGGCGGAAGCTTGGTCAGCCAGCGTCGAGCCCGCAAACCGGGTGCGGACGCAGAATCTACCTTTGAGACCTTGAGTGCCACGTGGATCCTGCAATCTGAAGGAGCAATTTGGGTCTGTCGACTCATGTGAGCCGTTTGATGCAACATGGATGGCTAGAAGGGCTTCTTCCACCTCTTCTGTTGTCTTCTTCCTTCGCTCCGTCGAACTTCTTTCACAAATCGACTGACCCAAATTATACTACTAGTACGAACGTATTAAGTACAGTAGGAACACGAAGATATGAGCAGTAGTACCAACTGCAAGAAGAACAATAGTAAGACATAGTACTAGTACTACTGTACGTACTAAAGAGTTCAAATAATGAGAAAGAACATAAACATAGTTCTGCTGGGGCCTCAGCACAACACACCTGTCGGTGTCAAAACCGGCGGATCTCGGGTAGGGGGTCCCGAACTATGCTTCTAGGCGGATGGTAACAGGAGACAAGGGACACGATGTTTTTACCAAGGTTCGGGCCCTCTCGATGGAGGTAAAACCCTACTCCTGCTTGATTAATATTGATGATATGGGTAGTACAAGAGTAGATCTACCACGAGATCGTAGAGGCTAAACCCTAGAAGCTAGCCTATGGTATGATTGTTGTTCATCCTCACGGACTAAAACCCTCCGCTTTTATATAGACATCGAAGAGGGCTAGGGTTACGTAGTCGGTTACAATGGGAGGAGATCCACATATCCGTATCGCCAAGCTTGCCTTCCACGCCAAGGAAAGTCCCATCCCGGACACGGGACGTAAGTCTTCAATCTTGTATCTTCATAGTCCAGAGTCCGCCAAAGGTTATAGTCCGCTATCCGGACACCCCTAATCCAGACTCCTCGGTAGCCCCTGAACCAGGCTTCAATGGCGACGAGTCCGGCTACAGCAGATTGTCTTCGACATTGCAAGGCGGGTTCCTCCTCCGAATACTTCATAGAAGATTTTGAACACAAGGACAGTGTCCAGTTCTGCAAAACAAGTTCCACATACCACCGTAGAGAGAATAATATTTGCATAAATCTAATCTGCTGACGTATTCCCTAGCATGACATCACACCACAGCCAAGTCTTTATTTGAATCGTTTTACTGTCCCACCTCAGCACGTTTAGCGAGGCAGTTTCCTTGGCACGTCTTGTCGAAGCAGAGATCGTGTCCCCTTATTCCGGGATTCTCATCAATACGGGCTTGGGTAACCCAATTGTGCCCGTTGGTATGTCTCCTCAATCGAAGGTGAGTCCCAAACGGTCACGGGGAGGGCTCTTGGTATTCAACCTCTTTATAAAGAGACCAAGGCTCTACTCCTTTCTTTCAATCTCAATCGAATCCGCCTCTCACCTCGAGTTCCAACACCCAAAGCTCCAGATTCAGCGCTTGGACCTTCGATGATGTCCGCTCCGACCTTCAAAGGCGGTGGATGCCTTCCTCCGTTACTTCTGAAGAAGACGTGCTAAAGCTAAGAGATGCCAGTACCTAACCGGCGAAATCCCGCATAGGCTGCCTGCTCAAGGGCAGGTTATTCCCAATCCCAAGCCTGGCGAGAGCATGGTGTTCGCGCCTCATTTCCTTCGGGGGCTAGGCTTCCCGACGGACCCCTTCGTGAGGGGGCTCCTGTTTTATTATGGGCTGGAATTTCACGACTTGGCTCCGGAGTCCATCCTCCACATCTCATCGTTCATTGTCGTGTGTGAAGCCTTCCTCCGTATTACTCCTCACTTTGGATTGTGGCTTAAGACCTTCAAAGTAGAGCCGAAGATGATCGAGGGCAAGACGCAGAAAGTGGAGGTGTCATAAGCAAGAATGCTGATGCTCCATGGCACGAGGGCTCTTTTCAAGAGGAGTTCAGCTTATGGCAATGAGAGTGGTTTTATATCACAGCTCCCGTGGGCACCAAGTGGGTGGCGCCACCTGCCTTTCGCTTGGGTCCCCACCATGCCTAAGCGTCATGGGTCAATAAAGGGTTTAACGGGGGCCGCCCAAGGAGGTGCCCTTGTTGCGAGTCGCATTCGGATCTCCTAGAAAGAGACATCAATCTGGTTGTAGTGACGCAGGTCATGTTGATTCGCCGCACCCTGCCTCGCAAACGCCCCCTCCGCTGTGGGAGTTTAATCCGGAGGACCACGAGCCCTCCAACATTTCTGGCGCGACACCCATGGAGATGTACAAATTGTTCTTCGGATCACAAGCAATGTGTCCGGACTCGACGAGGACGCAGGTCTGAGCTGCACTGTCGCCCGGATCTTCAAGTAAGTATCCCTGCACCCGGACACGCTTATCCGTATATTTATCATAAAATTGCCCTTAAAAGAGCTGTCCCTTAAACAGGAGTGGATAGCGAAAGCAAAGCTAATCAGGTGTCCGGCCCCCCTCCCGAGACCACGCCGTATCCCGTGTTAACCAGGATGCTGGAGGTTGCGCCTTTGGAAGAAGGTGAAGGGGGGAACAAGGAAGCTACCGCCTCCCCGAAGGAGGCTGTCAGGAAAGGAGGAATCGAGAATTCCTCTATCCAGGGGAAGAAGAGGACCGCCTCTAAAGACCCGGAGACCATGGTCTCAAAGCGGGGGAAGAAATCTTCGTCAGAGGGTCTTGCACCGGGGGATACCTCGGCCGCACTGTGCCCCCAAGGGGATCAGCCCTCCACCGAGCCGTAAGTAGATAGGGGAGTTTTAAAATGAGAGACATCCCTGTTCTGTTTATGAGGAAGATAACCAAAATTTTACCTTGTAGTTCGGATCTCAGCCCTTCTCAGCAGAGCTCATCTTCCAGGGATCTTCGTCCGGAGATGATGGAGAGAGGAACGCCGCCCCCTGCCGTGCACGCCTTGCGGTAGGCGACCTGAATTAATAAATCACGGAGGGTTCTCCGAATCCAGCAGGGCTGGAAGGCGTCGTATAGCCCCCCAAAGCCCTCCGTGTCCGCCTTGAAAAAGGCCATCGGACGAGTCCCGTGTCCGGTGCATGGTAGGAGGAGTCAAGGATCTGCTCGGGTGAGCGTCTATCTCGTAAGAACACCGTGGCGTTGATGGGTACGGTGATTGAAAGGATTTCATCCGGAGAGCGGGTTGTATGAAAGGCCGTCGAGTTTACATGATAGGTTTTGAGGTACGCGAAATGATGTACCTTTTGACAGTTCGCATATATAAGATGCGCCTGTGTAGATAGTAGCCCCTGAGACTCTGCGTTGTCAAAAATGACAAGCGCCGAGGATCATAATCCCAGTATAATATGTCACCCTTCCTATGTAGGTGGCGGCGTGTCCGATGGCTAGCGGATCGATGGATTTGCCGAGCTAAAGCTGCAACTTGACGTGGCAGATGCCGACATCGCGCTTTGTCAACAAGCGGCTTGACGAGGCACAAGGTATGTAATTTCTCCAAGACACTCCTGGTAAGAGGAGCTTGATGCTCCGTATCTTACAACATGTGTGCTTGAGGCAGATGGTGCCGCCGACATGGAGAACCTTCTGCGGAACTTGCCCGAGCCAAGGAGCAGGGCCAGGAAAGCGATGTGGCTGCCTTAAAGGCGGTCAAGAGCTGAAAGCGAACAGGCTGCTCATGCCGAAGCAAGAAGGAAATGGCCGAGATGGCTGTGAAGTTGAAGAATCTTGCCGACCGCTGCAAGCTTCTTGAAAAAGAAGATCGGGCGAATGTAAGGACACTGGAGAAGGCCACTACCGAGGCCAAGGATACTCGCCTGTGATGAGAGCTATGAAGGAGGAGCTACGTCGGGGCCGAGATATCGCGGCCGAAAGCCCTTTATGCTGCGGATGAAGTTCGGGGATCCTAAATATGCTCCTGGACCGGCCGGTGGAGTCTTGGCGGACACTTATCTGGATTTGGCGGTGAGTGCCGAATGACGCGTCAACACTTCTGAGACTCAAAGGATCACGAAGTGGAAAAGCTTTTTGGTCGCAGTTCCACAATCTAGAGCGCACACTTCCATTAACCGATCGTTTGGCGCGCATGGGCGGAGCTGAATAGGTTATCCGGACTCGCCATGAAGTATGTCGTGAGTCATCTGTGGCGGAAAGGCCCGAGCCGAAGAGTTATTTTAGCTTGGTGCAGCAGTTCCTTGGTGCGGTGCCGCATATCAATGCAATGGAGAGGTCAGCGTGCATAGAGGGTGCACGGATGGCTCTTGCCCGTGTGAAGACATATTGGGCGGAGATGAAGGCCATGTTGGGGAACGTAGTAATTTCAAAAAATTTCCTACGCACACGCAAGATCATGGTGATGCATAGCAACGAGAGGGAAGAGTGTTGTCCACGCACTCGTGAGACCGGCGAAAGCGAAGCGTTATGACAACGCCGTTGATGTAGTCGTCGTCTTCACGATCCGACCGATCCAAGTACCGAACGTCTGGCACCTCCGAAGTTCAACTGCGTTCAGCTCGATGGCGATCCCGGACTCCGATCCAGCAGGGTGTCGGGATGAGTTCCACAAGACGACGGCGTGGTGACGGTGATGATGTTCTACCGACGCAGGGCTTCGCCTAAAACACCGCAACGATATGACCGAGGTGGAATATGGTGGAGGGGGGCACCGCACACGGCTAAGGAACGATCACGAAGATCAACTTGTGTGTCTAGAGGTGCCCCCTGCCCCCGTATATAAAGGAGCAAGGGGGAGGCCGGCCGGCCCTAGGGGCGCGCCAAGGAGGGGGGAGTCCTCCTCCTAGTGGGAGTAGGACTCCCCTTTCCTAGTCCAACTAGGAAGGAGGAAGGGGGAAGGAAAGAGAGGGAGAGGGAGAGGGAAAGAGGGGCCGCGCCCCCCTCCCCTAGTCCAATTCGGACTCCCCATGGGAGGGGGCGCGCCACCTCCTGGGCTGCTTCCCTCTCCCTCCTCTGAGGCCCACTAAGGCCCAATACTTCCCCGGGGGGTTCCGGTAACCCCTCCGGCACTCCGGTTTTCTCCGAAATCACCCGGAACACTTCCGGTGTCCGAATATAGTCGTCAATATATCAATCTTTATGTCTCGACCTATTTCGAGACTCCCCGTCATGTCCGTGATCACATCCGGGATTCTGAACAACCTTCGGTACATCAAAACTTATAAACTCATAATAAAACTGTCATCGTAACGTTGTTGCGTATGATTCTACGGTTCGAGAACTATGTAGACATGACCTAGAACTGTTTGGTCAATAACCAATAGCGGAACCTGGATGCTCATATTGGCTCCTACATATTCTACGAAGATCTTTATCGTCAAACCGCATAACAACATACGTTGTTCTCTTTGTCATCGATTGTGTTACTTGCCGAGATTCGATCGTCGGAATCCAATACCTAGTTCAATCTCGTTACCGGCAAGTCTCTTTACTCGTTATGTAATGCATCATTCCGTAACTAACTCATTAGCTATATTGCTTGCAAGGCTTATAATAATGTGCATTACCGAGAGGGCCCAGAGATACCTATCGGACAATCGGAGTGACAAATCCTAATCTCGAAATACGCCAACTCAACAAGTACCTTCGGAGACACCTGTAGAGCTCCTTTATAATCACCCGCCATTCGCTTGTGATGTTTGGTAGCACACAAAGTGTTCCTCCGAGAACGGAGTTGCATAATCTCATAGTCATAGGAACATGTATAAGTCATGAAGAAAGCAATAGCAACATACTAAACGATCAAGTGCTAAGCTAACGGAATGGGTCAAGTCAATCACATCATTCTCCTAGTGATGTGACCCCGTTAATCAAATGAAAACTCATGTCCATGGCTAGGAAACTTAACCATCTTTTATTCACGAGCTAGTCAAGTAGAGGCATACTAGTGACACTATGTTTGTCTATGTATTCACACATGTATCAAGTTTCCGGTTAATACAATTCTAGCATGAATAATAAACATTTATCATGAAATAAGGAAATAAATAATAACTTTATTATTGCCTCTAGGGCATATTTCCTTCAGGCCATCGCTGTTGCATCCCAAGATTCGGACGGGAGCCGAGTACCTGCCGAGCACTATTTTCAGGAAGTTCTGTAGGGCGCTCGTTTAATAGAGACGCAGTGCTCGAAGGATATTATGTTCAAATAACATGTATTATTGTAAAACAATGTTTGAGGAATATAAAAGCTTTTTATACTTGTGCCTTCAAGAATTAAAATACCTCTTGTGCGGCCGTTAATGTATATGTGTATATAACTTTGAAAGATGGCGCTTTTCGCTATTCAAATTTCACGCATATAATGCGGTGGTGTTTGCAAAAGGCGCATTTTCACACTTGATCCAACATCTTGGTCCTATTAAGGAGGTGATAGCGCAGCAAACTAGGCAACCGGACTATAATGCTTTATCACTTTCACTTAGCCATAGGAGTTTGACAAGGGGGCTACTATATAGCCCCTAGGGCACCAGCGCTCACCCGGTCGGGCGTGTGTGTACTGGCCGAAACTTGATTCCCGCCGTTATCTTGCGAGGAATCCTAAAGATTCCGGCGGGTCATCGAAAGTGGTTGACCAGTCTCACGCTATATCATGACAAATAGTTTGGCTTTCTCTCTTTGAGGTGCTTTCACTTTGGCGAACCGGGGCACAACGCGATAGTTCTCCTGTGCCGCCTTAGCCGATAGAGCGGAACGTAAGGCAGGAAAACACAGGAGCCGGGCAAACCCAACATTTGACCAAGGACATGATTCGAGCTGATGCATATAAGGCCAAACTGCGACGCCGAACACTCCCTAAGGTATTCGGTCTTTATGAAAATGGGCTGAATAACGCCCTTGGTAATAAGCCCTCGTGTCCAGTGCAGCCAGAAATTCGACGCGTGGCCACATGCCAAGACGCCAGCCTCCTCCTCGGTTATACCAAGAAACCGGGGATGTGTATCAACAAGAGACAAGTGAAAAATGTTTACGCAGGTCTTAATCTAAAAGAACTTTTGAACGGGTCCTCACCGCACGCTCACTACAGCCGTGTCTCCTTTATGCCGTATCCTGGACGGGTGTAGCATGGTGTTCATCTGTAAAAGAGAGGAAATTAGTTGAAAAATATCGTGCGAAAATGTATGTTATATTAAATAAACAAAGTATAATTCAAAAAAATGGGTAAAATTGAGCTTTATTGTCTCTTGTTGTACATGTGCGGAGCCCGTTGTACTGGGGTATGCGGCTAGTAAGCCCTTGTATGTTTACGCCGAACTCGTCTAGCCATGTCCGGGTCTGAACGACATGTTTAGGTGCTTTGATTAGTGAGGCCGGTTTAGTGTGTGGCTGTCAAGGCAGCCGCACAGTCTTCCGCGCTCGAGGAACACTCGATATTTCCCTTTAATGAGATGATGCCTCGCGGACCGGGCATTTTAAGTGTAAGAGATGCATAATGCGGTATTGCCTTAAAGCGGGCGAAAGCTTCAAGGCCCCAGAGAGTGCTTGATATCTATTTGTAAATGGGGTGATGTGGAAGGTTAGCTTTTCACGGGCGGAAGTTGTTTGGGAGCCGAACAAATCTTCTAGCGTGAGAGAACCCGTACAATGGGCATCTGGGCCTGGCGTTACCCCTTGAAAGGAAGTGTTGCTATGGCGAATTTTTGTTGGGTTTATCCCCATTTTGCGGATTGTGTCCTGATATAGCAGGTTTAGACCACTGCTGCTGTCCATTAGGACTTGTGTAAAGTGGAGTCCGTCAATTATCGGATCTAATATTAAGGCAGTCCATCCTGCGTTCCGGATACTTCTAGAGTAATCCTGATGGTCGAAGGTGATTGGTTTTAACAACCAGTGGCGGGACTCCCTGCAGGATAGGCCGTATGGCGCTGTATCTCTATAGGCGCCACTCTGCTTTTTCCCTTTTGTCCACGTGAAGTGAGTTTACTGCTTTGACTTCTTGTGGGAAGTTCTTTTGTTTTCCGGTGCTTTCTGCTTGTGGGGTTCGTCATCGCCCTCGCTTGGTGTGTCGAGCCCCTTGTGTTCAGCGTTGAGTTTGCGGATTGCTTGAAGACCCAACAATCTCTCGTGGGTATGGTTTGCAGTGCTTCCTGAGTACTGTGGATTTGGCATATCTTGTCCAAGATTTTGTTTAGGTTAGATAGCTCGTCCATGTTATCCTTGAGGGGCAGCTTTTTCTCGATTCTCGCCGAGAGCTTTTGAATCCAGCGTTATTTGCCGTGCTTTCGTTGGGCTATTTTCCTTGGTCCGGCGCTGGTCCTTACTTTGCGTCATGGTTTTCCGTTCCATCCCTAACTTTGGATGTACTTTGGGTCATTTGGTGCGCATCTTGCCAACCAGCTATCCTCTCTGCAAAAGCGGGTCATGAGGTTTGTTAATGTCGGCCATTGTTCTTGGCTTTTCTTGGCCGAGGTGTCTGGCGAGCCATTCATCTCGAACGCGATGTTTGAAAGCTGCTAAGGCTTTGCCAGTCCTGACAATGACTATCTGGTTCTTTTTAGTAAGAAATTTGTTCCAGAGTTTCCGGGCTGACTCTCAGGGTTGTTGAGTTATATGACTTAAATCGTCTGCATCCGGAGGTCGGACATAGGTCCCTTGAAAATTTGCCCGAAAAGCATCCTCGAGCTCTTCCCAACTTCCAATTGTGTTTCCGGAAGGCTTTTAAGCCAATCGGCCGGGCTGGCCCTTTGGGCTTGAGGGTAAGTATTTTATGGTGTGGAGGTCTCCTCCGGGCCATGTGTATGTGGAGGATATAATCCTCAATCCAGACTCGAGGTCTGTTGTTCCGTCGTATGCCTCTATGTTTACGGGCTTGAATCCCACCGGAAATTCATGGTCCGCACCTCATCGCTGAAACATAAGGGGTGTCGCGGCACCTATACTTGGGTGTGCCGTGTTGTTCGGATATTTGTTGTGTTGCATTGCTTTCTAGAGCTTGCTTTCTTGGCCCGTAGATAGATCTGGCTGGGCCATCTTTTGTGATGCTTGAATCCTTGGATGGATCGCGTCTTTGGCTTGGGTGCGCGCCGTTTGCCGCTCTATGTTGGCCATGGGGTTGTTTATCCGACCGGGTGGCTTCCTTATTTTTTGATTGCGGGGGCTCTAAGGCCTCCTCATCAACTTCCGACAGTAATTTTTGCTTCGGATAGCTCTTTGTGTGGCGACTGTTGCCGTATTTGTCTGCGGTGTTGAGTACTTTGCTCCATCTAATTCCGAGTGCATCTTCCGCTGTTTTGAGCTTCCGCTTATGCTTTTTCACGCCACGCCAGATGGCGACGCAAGCCTTTTGTGGAGGTTCTTCTGCTCCAAAGAACTTGTCCGGCGTGAGGTCATCCGGATCGTTATCTTCGCCGGGGCCGGGTTGTTCGGTTTGTTTATCCAAGTTGCCTGTTCGGACGGTTGCTTGATGGCATGTTCATAAATCGCCCGGTTCGCCCCGCTCTGTGGCTGGGTCTGTATGGCTGCTGTCTCTGCCGAGGTGGGGTTTGGGGCGGCGCTTACGCCGCCGCTTTGATCAACCTTTTCGAGGAACGATCCCTCGCGCCCCTTTGTTCCTCGTCGTCGTTTCTTTTAGGTGTGTCCACCATGTATACATCGTGAGATGAGGTGGTTGTCCGGTGCCCTATAGGCGCTGGTTCTGTTGTCTCCTACATCGCCGCCCATACCGCCGATGTTCTTGAATCAAAGTCCAAAGCATGTCGATTAAATCGCCGACAATGGCTATGAAGTGAGTGGTGGGTGGGCGCCAATTTCTTCGCCGTCTGTGATCCCAATCTTGCCGGTCATAATCCGCCAGGACTCTCGACAAAGAGAGAGACCTTAGTGAATTCGAGAATGTCGCCAAGGGCGAAGTCTTTGAAAAAGATGTCCGCGACGGCGAACTCCATGATCGGCGCCCGATCGGATTCGATTGGCGGGGGCGGAAGGTTCGGAGTCCGGAGAGAGTCCGCACCTTGAAGTCACGGGCTTCGCAGAGGACAAGGCTGGTATTCGGCTTGATCACCAGAGATTGCAGCCCCGAGGCGGTGTCCAGCCACCCGTCCTCGATTAGGCGTAATCGGCTCGAGCTTAAGGTCGGAGGCGGTCCTGGTGCGACCTCGAGGGAGCCTTTGTTGGTGGCGGCAAGAGCTAAATCATGCCCCGCTCGTGATAGTGCAGTCGCTTCGCTCGGCTATGGCTCGGATCCGTCGAAGGTCAAGTCTCCGCGGACGTCGGCCGTGTAGTTTAAACTTCCAAATCTGACCCGATGGCTGGGGCGTAGCTTTCGATCTGCTCCAGATGGCCAAGCAAATTGGCCCGCAGTGCAAAGCTGCCGAATACGAAGATCTGTGCGGGGAGAAAAGTCTCACCCTGGACCACATCGTTGTTGATGATCGGAGGAGCCATCGGGCCTAAAGATGATGACCATGTAGGAACTCCCAATGAAAGCACCAATGTCGGTGTCAAAACCGGCGGATCTCGAATAGGGGGTCCCGAATCGTAAGGCGCCTAGGCGGATGGTAACATGAGACAAGGGACACGATGTTTTACCCGAGTTCGGGCCCTCTCGATGGAGGTAAAACCCTACTCTGCTTGATTAATATTGATGATATGGGTAGTACAAGAGTAGATCTACCCACGAGATTAGAGAGGCTAAATCCTAGAAGCTAGCCTATGGTATGATTGTTGTTCGCCCCACGGACTAAAACCCTCCGGTTTATATAGACACCGGAGAGGGCTAGGGTTACATGCAGTCGGTTACAATGGGAGGAGATCTACATATCCGCATCGCCAAGCTTGCCTTCCACGCCAAGGAAAGTCCCATCCATTACAGGACGAAGTCTTCAATCTTGTATCTTCATAGTCTAGGAGTCCGCCAAAGGTTATAGTCCGCCATCCGGACACCCCCTAATCCGTGACTCCCTCAACACCCTTGAAAATAAACTAAGCAACTAGTCCGCTTGACATCGTAGTAGAACCAAGATGAGCGACGGCAAGACCTGCCACCTACCGAGTTCCGAGTCCACGTCCTCGACTTTGTCCTCGCCCCTCTTCATCTTCCCTCTTCGCCCGACGCCTTCTTTGCTTGAACCGACACTGGGCTCTGCTTCTTCATCCAACCCATGTAGATATTTAAACAAAGGTAGGCATCCATTGCTGCGTGCAGGATGTGATCTTCATCTAATGTCTTCGACTCCCATGCATGATGAAACTCGTGATGATGTTTCTTCAGTTTAGCGTACGAAGGATCAATCATGGCTGCTGCCGAGTCAACATTGAAGGTTGAGAGGAGGACACCGAGATTGCCTTCGGAGATTGAAGGGCTGGCCTACAACGAGACCTATCCGGACGCAGGACATCTCTGTCGTTCTTAAAGCCCTACAAGAATTAATTTCACTCTTTTGTCCTTGAGGAAGTTCTTAAAATCCTGGCACTCAACGTCGGCATGGCATATGTGGTAGACCAAGCAAACATTATGTACGCAAACCTGGATCACGGCGGGCTTCTTCCTCTCTTCGTCCTTTAGATCCTTCTCTCGCCCCAGACTGTGGTGTACTCAACATCTAGCCCAAATGACCCACTCATCCGTTGAACTGTTGAACATGCGTAGGAAGCGAGCAAGCCATGCTTTCACCGACGCGGATCCACATGTGTAGATGACGATGAACTGATCGCCGGTGACGGCTCTAACCTGGTACTCAGCGGCGACCATGGAGATTTGGGAGGCCATGGATTTTGGAGGAGGTTTAGGAGAAGTTGAACTGTTGTACCCCGCAAAAAGCTGGAGCGAACTAATGTGAAAGGACGGACGACTGGGAGCGAACTGTTGTGAGGTAGAAGACGGGGAAGTAGAGCGCGGCGAACGGCGTGGGGTTGCCGGGCTTGCCCGGTGGATAAACGGCCGCAAGCCCCCAAAGAGTTCTCGAGAACTATGCGGGACCCACTAGATGTCATGTCTACTAGACCCATATCGTAGGCCTGATGGTATAGCTTCGCCATTGCTCGCACGCCATGCCGGGCGTGGATGTAACTTCAGTTAATTTCATCAACCGTCAAGGCCCCACGACCTTCGCTTTCCTCGCTACGGTCGCGCTCTTTGAGACTTCGACCGGCTATAAATGAGCAATTTTTTTGCCTACTCCGCATGCATGATACTCCTCTCGTCCTTTTTACTCCGTCAACCGCTTGCAAAGTGTTTGACCAAATATATACTTTTTAACACCACCTTATATTAATTAACCAGCCACACCAAAGACACTCATTCGATACAATATTCACCACACAAGGCGGTACATTATTTACAAGAATACCATCTAATCTATTGTCAAAGCTATACTTAGCGATTAAGGGTGCCACCTTATTGGCCGAATGGCTAATCTTTGATAATTGAAGATTGTTGATCAACTTCGAGATGCTCAACGATTTCATCCTCAGGTCACGCATAGCAGACCTGTCATAGTCCCCCGATGCAAGAGACGCTACCACAAAAGCGCAATCAGTCTCTAAAATTACAGGATTATGAAGAGAAATACCTATGTAGAGACCGGCAATGCAAGCCCTAAGCTCCGGTTCCTCCACGCTTTGTCAGGCATCAATGAAATCCCACGACCAAATTTATACTGAAAATATCAATATCTACAATATTTATTATAATGAGTATAAGAACTATGTTTTATAATGAGTGTAAAAATATTGATTTGACATTGTGAATGTTGATACTCCCTCCGTCTAGGTGAGTAAGTCATCTTAGGCTGTACTGCTTTTGTGACCAAGGAGGAGGGAAAACGAGAGACATTAATGTTTATTTGCTAATATAGTATTGCATGCAATGAACTAACCATCGCATGTCATGTTTGATAGTCTCGGTCATTAAAAGCATGCACACCCTCATCTCTTATTGGTTGATATGTCAAGAAACAAGAAATGAGGTAGAAGTTAATGCACCGCCTACGTGTTTTGGGATTATTTGGTTTACGTAAGATGACTTACACACCTAGCTATTAGAGTACCACTACCTCCCTTCTAGTTTACAGTAGGCTCGACTAAAAAATTTCACCTACTCTTAGCAAGATAGTAGAGGCGGTGGAATAGTTTTTGAGAAGTCCGCAAAGTACTCAACTAATGCCGTCGTTCTTCACAAAAAAATGTGTTTACCAATGCATGCATGAACACTAGTTACTCTAACCCCCCTCTCTTCTTTAATTCTTTGCCACATCAGCATGTTTGCTATTCTCGTGTGCATGATACCAGCTAAGATACCACCATTATGTCTAGCCTTAATCATCGCATGCAATAATTTAGTGCACCTTGAAATATGAACATGTGTGTGTCGGTGTACAAAAAGAGGGGTACACTTTTTGTACCCCTATAACTGTGCACGGGCAGTCTGAGCCACGGGCACCACCAAGACCGAAAGCAAGGCAAGGGAGGTGAGCCAAGGTAAGGTCAAGCTTCGAACGGAGCAGAGCGACGCCAAGACCAAGACCACAAAGAGCAATGGGACGAAAGGACTTCCCGGCAAGATCCTTGCCGGAGGCGGTTTTAGCAAGCCCGGCAAGACCCTTGCCGTGGCAGCTCACCCCACACCCACGGAGCGAGTCACCCTTGAGTCCACCGCCCCATGGGGCAAGGATTCGGGAGACATCCCCTGGTGGTATGCAGATCTTTGTGAAGACATTCAAGATCGGATACACACTATAGAAGATGACAACCCTTGGCGGGATCCCAGCCAAGGAGGACCACAAGGCCCCGGCAAGAGCCTTTGCCGGGATGACAAGAAGCGCCACGGCAAGACTCCTTGCCGGGCTACGGCGAGGCCCTTGCCAAGAACACCCGTAGGAGGCCACCATCAGGCCCACGCCAATCAGACCTCCACCACCGTCCGCATGCAGTGACCCAACCCAGTTGGGCAGGCACCTGCGTGGCGGCAAGCCGGATCTTCGTGGAGACCCACCACCTGCACCACCTCGGCCTGCCTGCCGCCTACATGGCACCATGGGCGCCACGCTGGCTGTATGCGCTGCAGGTCGACATGAAAAGGGAGCGGCAGACGAAACGAGACAGGCTCTCCCCGCCCCGATAAAGCAAGGACACCTAAGCAAGACACATTTAAGGCGCCTTGTCATGTAATGCGAGGGATAAACTCGCATCATCGCACCCTTTCCACCTCCCTGTGTGCCACCGTGGCAACCCCTTTCCCCATAAAAAGGAGGCCCCAGCGACCGGGAGGAGGATTCGCTTTTTGGAGCTCCTCACGCCCCATTGCTAGTTCAAGAACACAGATAAACAAACCACCAAAGCAGGAGTAGGGTTTTACACATCCTCGCGTCTTAACCTCAGATAAAGAAACTGCAGCTTTCTGCTTGATCCGCTCTTCTTCACGACTTCGCTACCAATTGACCGTAGTAGGGATTCTTGTGATCCCATAGGTGTCGCTCCCACCGACATCTTTGGCGCGCTGTAGGGGGCGATTGTGAGAATCGGCTCTAGCAGTTAGTTCGACACTCCTTCATCTTACGCGGACCTTGAAGAAGAAAGGAGGCCAAGATCGACACTGAGCGATCGCAAAATGTAAGCTAAGTTGCACGAACTCTTATTTGTGCTACCCTTCTTATTTTAGGTTATCCCCGAGATGTCACGCCTTTGTATGAGAAACCTGCACGCCAGGGGCTCTCCCACGATCGGCAACGCCCTTGCCCTGTTTCGAGTCCGGCCAATACTCAAGCAACTGCGTCGAGAATGGCGTAGTAACCTTCCGCGATCGACAAACGCCCTCGATTCTGACTCGAGTCAAGCTCGGCGATTCGAAAGGCCGCGTTTTGGAACGGAAAGGTGGGTCGTCCGGCAAGACGTGCCGGCGCAGGCCACGGGGATCCATCCCCAAAACGCCGCTTAGGGCTTCGCGGCACGGCAAGCCTACCCGATCGACGTGGGCACACATACAAAGAGGAATTGAACAGGAAATAACATGCATGAAAATTAAGAGTACTTCAAAGTTATATTACATCACGCCATAGCTGCGGTTCTAACTAAAGATAAAATTTGTCTTGGTCGGGAACCCACAGCGGCGAAGAAGAACGGGATGCCTAATCCCGGCGCTGGCCTTCCACCCTGTTGATTTCATCGATGTAGTCGGTGATGGGCTTGATGCGCTCCTTGAGCCCCGTGAGGCCAACACCATCTGGCAAGCTCTTCATCGCGGCCGCGAAGTCAAGGTCGGGATTCCAGTACGCCATCTTGGTGAGGACCTTGGTCACGACCCTCGGCAAAGTCGCCGGGCCTCCTCGGCCAGCGTGGCTGCCCCTGCTGGAGTGAAGATAGGCCAAGGCTCCGAGGGACGCCCTCAAGAACTGGGTCAGCTTAGCGTTGACGGTCCTCCATTGCGCCGGGAGCGTACCTCACGTTTGGCATCCCCATGGTGGCCAATTGCGAGGTGACCCTGCCGGCAACGACCTCCGGATGGCTGATCCACCTGTTCTCACCCACCACATATTCCTCGTGGGAGGCGGCCTCGTTTGCCCGCAGCTGCTTCTCCTCCTCGAGGCTCCTGGTCAAGGTCTCCTCCCGAGCCCCCGCTTCTCCGACAACATCTTTCTCGAGATCCTCCAGCTTCAGCTTGAGGTCTCGATGGAGTATCTGGCGTCGGGAGAGCTCCCCAACCGCTGATGACTGCTCCTTGCGCCTCTATCAAGGCACGGTTGAACATGTTCTTCTCGCCGGACAGCTTGAGGGCCTGCTCCTTTAGCTCGTCCCACTCTGCTTCCAGCTCCTTCACCTTGCCGGCATGGGCCAGAGCTTGGGCATCGAGTGCCTCTTTGTGCCTCCTCGGCTCCAGCCTCGTGAGTCCGTCACGACAAGGGCCTCGAAGCTCCTCATCCTTGTCATGCTGAGCTGCTATGATAAGCTTCGCTTCACGCAGCGGAGAGGTCCTCTTCCTGGAATCCAAGGCGGTTTGATGCTGGTTCCGGCTGTCACGCAAATGCCAAGTTCGCCGCTTTTCCTGGGCCTTCGATGTCAGCCATCTTCATGGTGAGCTCCACATTGCGCTTTGGCCAATTCCTCCGGAAAGGCCCTCTCGCTTCCTCATGAAGTCTGGTGGAACCAGGTTCACGCCGACGCCGCACCTTTGAAGTCCACCTCGTTCCACCGCTGCCATCCTGGACTTGACCTTGTCCAGCGGTCCGCGATGAAAGCACTTGAGCTTCCGGAAATCGGCCCCTATGGCACGGAAAAGCTGCTCTTCTGGAGAACCATCGCCGCCAACGCCCGGCTCATCAACCACCTCAAGCCCGGTGGCGGCAAGCACCTGCGCCGTCAAAAGCTTCCCTTCATGGGCGCCGCTTGACGCCCTGGAAGATGGACGAAAAGTTCGCCGCCCACCTTCGTGATATCCTGTCGGGGCCCGAGGTTGAGGAGGAGGGAGGCTGGTCACCCGCCACCTCTTCCTCGGCGGAGGCCTTGCCAGCCTCACCTACAGGTCCACCATGGCGCGCCTCGGCAGAAGCCTCACCGGCCGCCTTTGGCGGCCTCAGCTCAGCCGGGCGTCTCGGCAAAGACTTGGCGGCTTCACAACAAGCGGCCTCATCAAAGCATCTTTGGCGGCCTCCTCGGTGGCAACTCTGGCCTTGGCCATGGCCTCCTTAGCAATGTCTCCAACAATAGTGTCCACGTCCTCCATGTCTCTTGAAGGAGGGCACAGGCAGCAATGGGAGAACAATGAAGCCAAGAAAAGAATAAGGGAAAACAGACGGCGACTTAAGGATCGACTCACCGCTGCCAGTCAGAAGCAAAGTCCCTCTCTCCGCCAAAGATTCGACGCCGTGGCGTAGTCACGCGCCAAGTTCCCTCTTCCTCCATGGTGTGGGCTCGTGCACTCGATGCCCTTGCCGGGACGCCTCAAGGGCGGGCGTAGTCGCTGGGGTGGTGTGTTAGGAGTAGCCTCCTCAGTGGCTCCTCCCGCTACGCCTCCCTCCCGCAAACCCAAGCAAAGGTCAGCATCATAGCATCGGCGCCTACCACATGTCGAGTAAGAAGAGGGTGACGAACTTACGCCTGGGCTGCGCCAGGGCTGCCGGTCTCGGGCTGCTCAAGACCACCAAGTGGTGTCTTGAAGCCCAGTGGGCTGATCACGTCAGCCGAGGTCCTCGCCCTCTTCAACCTCTCCGCCAACGCTCTGCCTCCTGCAAAAGCAAAAATGGATCAAGACAAGCGACCCGATTCGGGAAATGGAAATGACAAGAAGGGAACTGAGTACTTACTGCCATCCGCCTCCTCCTCTTCCACCAGTTCTTTTCCTCTCCGGGCTGAGAGGCCCGAGATCAAAAGGGAGCTCCACATCATCATCCGAGTCGACGCCTGCTGGAGGAGGCGAAGAAGGCGGCGGGGTTTGTGCGCGCCCGGATGAGGAAGGGGCTGTCGCCTTCTTCTTCTCAGCGGCCTTCGTCAGCCCCTTCACGCCATGGCCCTCGTGGTGGCGCCTGACCCATCCAGGTCAATTGAGTCCGTAGCCCCGCTGGCCGGACTGCTCGCCGCTGGAGCGAGCAGCCGCAGGACTCGCTTTCTTCCCCTGGTCGGGCATCGAGCCCGCGGGCCACGTCCTCCTCCTCCTCCGACGACTCGCCGCATGGAGCTCCTCGACAAGCGGAGCTCAGCCCGATGTTGCCGACCTCCTCGGTGGCCGCCACCAGTGGTGAACTGCTCCTCCTCCCGCAGCTGCCGCGGCCTTGTCTTCACGCCCGCGCTGCCGGCCTCCATGGCAAGTTGTGCCTCCCTCGCCTCATGGCGATGTAGTCCAGCTCCGCCTTGGTGGTGTCCATGACAAGCCACCGCCGACGCCGCAAGATTGACGATACCTCAATCAAGGAGTCGAAGAATTGCTGCACATCTGCGTCCGACGGCTCCTTCCAAATGGGACAGGGCTGTGCAGCGTTGCAATCCGCATCATAGCAATGATCTCGGACCGGGCGTGAGTTATTGCACAACGGGACCACCTCACCGGCAACTTGAAGAACGGGCCTCGACGGCCTTGTTGACCTTTGGCGGCAGCCCTCGCGCCTTGCCGGTCCGCTCGACCGCCGTCGCGACTCCACATCAAGCCGGAAAAGCCGGGCAGAAGTGGCGCATGCGCCATCACCGTGAAGTTGTGGTCGAGGCCGTATGGAGCCGCATAATGTCAGCCGGGTTCGTAAAAAGCCAAGCTGGCCTCCCTTTATTATGCAACAGATGCGATCCGCTACGGCGAATGAAGTCCGCCCGATCATCTCTGTGGTGAGCCCAACCCGGTCAGCCGAGGATCCCTGGTGGTGGCGACAGAAGTTTCCCGCCGGCAAAGCATCGACATCACTCCCACCGCTGCCGGGACCGGCGGCGCCGCGGACCTTGCAGAATTCCGACGGGTCTTCGCCTTCAATCCAGCACCACTGCCACGCCATTCCTCCCACCTCTCCTTCATGGCACCGTCTGGTACGCCTTTGGATCTTGGGATCCAGCGACGATCTCGAGGACGGCGCCCGGCTGGATTCGAGGGAGAAATAATGGCGAAGAGTGCCGTGTTGGGCTGCACTGCAAAGCCTTCACAAAGATGCGCGAAGAGAGCTGTGCATGCCACCGCATTCGGAGTGAAATCCAAGAGGCGAAAGTCAAGGTGTGCATGATGTCGCAGAAGAAATCGGAAAAGGGGGGGCATAACCCGCAAGAAAGGTAATCGGCAAAAAAGGGATACCGATTTGGAGCAGGATCGCCAAGAAGAGGCAGGAATGACGCGTCAGCTGGTGCCCTCAATTCTCTCTACCATCTTCACTCCCCATAAGGGCTGAAGGAGGTCTGAGCTCGGTGGAACATCAACCGATTTAGGGAAGAAGAAGGCGGACTTCGTCCGATCCCCCGACAAGCGCTCTCCAACGGCTCCACGGTCCCATAGCCCTTAGCCACCCCCTTGCCCTTTGGCCTGGATTTAGCGCCATGGCGGCCGAGGAGGTCTAGAGGATTGAGGAAGAGGGTGGCGGCGGCAAATACTGGCGCCACGCATGCTAAAGCTTATGTAGGAAGGAAGAGAGAAAACGGGCGGCTCTGAGATTGGAAAAGGTACAAGGAAGAGGAGAAAGTGAGCAGCGCGCTCCACAGTTATTCCTTCTTATGGGGGAAAACGCTGGCCGCCTCCTTTTCGATTAATCGCGACGTGACGACATGCGTCAGTAGCTCAGTCCCACGCATGCTGCCCACGTCATTATTACCGCCTCCTCACGCCGAGTCGCCATGGAGGCGTGGGAAGCGCAAGACGAAGAGACTTACCATGTAAAAACCAATTACCGCTCACAAGACATTTTTGGGCCTAGCCCAACGACGCTGATTGCGCTTTACGTGTGGCCCAGTCTGGGCTCCTGTCGGTGATAAAAAGAGGGGTACACTTTTTGTACCCCTATAACTGTGTCGCACGGGCAGTCTGAGCCACGGGCACCACCGCACCGAGCAAGGCAAGGGAGGTGAGCCAAGGTCGAAGCTCGAAAAGGCGCAGAGCGACGCCAAGACCAAGACCACAAAGAGCAACGGGACGAAAGGACTTCCCGGGCAAGATCTCTTGCCGAGGCGGTTTTAGCAAGCCCGCAAGACCCCTTGCCGTGGCAGCTCACCATTACACCTACGGAGCCAGTCACCCTTGAGTCCACTGCGCCCCCATGGGGCAAGGATTCGGAGACATCCTTGGTGGTATGCGATCTTTGTGAAGACATTCAAGCATCAGATACACACTATAGAAGATGACGACCCTTGGCGGGATCCCAGCCAAGGAGGACCACAAGGCCCCCGGCTAAGAGCCTTGCCGGGATGACAAAGCAGCGCCACGGCAAGACCTTTGCCGGGCCCCCGGCAAGACCCCTTGGGGGCTACGGGCGGTAGGCTCCTTGCCAAGAACACCAGTAGGGCCACCATCAAAGCCCACGCCATCGTATCAGGACCTCCACCACCGTCTGCGATGCAAATCGACGACGCATCAACCAGCTGGGCAGGCACTCGCGTGGCGGCAAGCGGATCTGTGGAGACTCCACCATCCTGCTACTACCTCAACACTGGCCTACCACATGAGCAAGGCATGGCGCCGCTGGCTGTGGCGCATGTCGACACGAAAGGGAGCGGCGATTTTGACAGACAGGCTCTCCCCGCCTCGATAAAGCAAGGACACCTAAGCAAGACGCATTTAAGGCACCTTGTCATGTAATGTGAGGGATAAACTCAGATCATCAGAATTTTTCCACTTCTCTGTGCCACCGTGGCAACCCCTTTCCCCATAAAAGGAGGCCCCAAAGCGACTGTGAGGAGGATCTCGCTTTGGAGCTCCCTCACGCCCTCATTGCTAGTTCAAGAACATGTATAAACAAAACCACCAAAGCGGTGGAGTAGGGTTTTATGCATCCCTCGCGTCTAACCTCCGGATAAAGAAACCGTGGTGCTTTTCTCGCTTGATCCGCCTCACGACCTCCGCTACCATGGCACCGTAGTAGGGATTCTTGTGATCCCATAGGTGTCGCTCCCACCTACAAGCAGGCGCAAAGTATGTTTTTAATGACTTGAGACTATACCTAGCCCGGCATGCAAGATGACTTATTATGCACTGCTCCCCATACCCGCAGGAAGCCCGTTCGTCTCCAAATCTTTTCCTCTCCATGTGTGGAAACAATATGCCTGCCAAACTCTCCTTCTCCTCTCAAGGACCCACCACTCCACCTCCCCTGTGAAAAATCTGCATGCATGACCCTCCTCCCCACACTCGGCCCAATCCGTTGTGACCAAGAATATTTCCACCTTCGCTTCCCCGCACTTACTCCAACAAATATGCCCACGTAGCTTTTACTTAACTTCAGCTTGCATTGGTCACCGACATACGGGCTCAGCAGTTGTACTGCCCACATGTCAAGGATTTAACCGGACCTGCAGCTAAGTCATTGCAGCTCACCATATCTTACGTAGGTGTGCCATTGCTCGCTATAAATACTCGCGCTCCCACGTAAATCGCTTATCTCCTCCTCACGCTCACGCTCATCGCCATATCTCCTCCCTCCCTCTCACGCCGACCACCATGGCATCGCCTCCTAAGCCCTAAGGGAGCCTTGCTGCACCGCGGATGGTCACGCCGCCTTCCGTTCCTCGCCGCCACTAGTCGAGGAGGACGCGGCCGGTGTTCCGCCTTGGCACTACGCGACGCTGTCAGCTGCCTGCTCGCTGCCACTAGTCGAGGAGGACGCATCGGCGTTCCGCCTCGCCGCGACGCGACAAGGCTGCCGTTCTCTCGCCGCCACTAGTCGAGGAGGATGCGGCGCCTGGCCTCGCCGCGACGTGTCGAGGTGGACGCGCCGGGCGTTCCCTAATCTCCCAAAGACGCTGCCGGAGGACGCGTCGGCTCCCCGCTTCTGAGGAGAACGCTACGCGCCGCAGCCCCCCAGCCTTGAGGAGCTTTGATGAAGAAATGGATGTCGCCAGTGGGAGGCTTTGGCTCTCCAGCAGAGCGCCACCAAAATAGAGGCAGAGAAGAAGGCCGAGGAAGAGAAGCGCACCGCAACAAGCTTTCTCGGGAGATCTATGTCGCTACCGAGAGTCAAGCAATTGGTTCTTTGAAGCGTATACTGCGGCGAGGGCCGTGGAGGGTGGCGGAGATCGCCGGTGCCGACGCCCGAAAGTGCAGTGGGCCCAAGCGCCTCATCTACGCTTGGCGGCACGTGACACTGTGCACGCTTCCAGCCAGGAGGAGTACTCATGTTAGCCGGATCACCAAACCGGTGAGATCGCCGCCTTCGCCGGCAAGTCACTAATCAAGACTTTATGAAAGTTGCAAGGCCGAGGAAGAGGCGTTGTGTCAACAAGGGGAAACGGGCCACAAGCACTGTGGCACTTTGCAAGGCTGCAAGCGCCTCTCATGAAAGGCCGTGGCTTTTTAGGAGGAGTATAAATTTTGTTTCGTAAGGCTTATCTCATTAGTTTTGGGACGCAAATGATAAATCCCGAACGTTTAGGAATTTTTAGCGTCCTTAATTAAGTATGTAAAAGGGAAAGTTTGGAAACGTTGTGTATTATTACGCATTTTTCAAGTTCGTGCATATAGCACAAACTTTACTATAGACTATCGGACTACATGTCTCTCTCGATATCTGCTTGCAGACTTTTCTACTCCCCTCCGTCTGTGTCAATAAGTCATCTTTTGGTTGTGCAGGCGCACCAAGAAGGGGAAGATTTGTACATCTAGACGGAGGGAGTACTACTATTACTTATGTAATGCAGTGCAACTGCACGTTTAAACATTACGATGCGGTTTTTGTAAAAGTAGAAAAACAACACTAGTCAAGCTTGTGAAACGATTCCAACGTGAGTACTACTACTAGTTGGAGTACCATGGGCTAGTTCTTTTAGGCTTCTAGATTAGTAATCCCATAACTACTACCCGGCCCTGGTTTATTGGTCCCCATTGTAACTGTGGTCAAATTTTGATCATAAATTTAACTAATGAAATGTTAGTGCATGTCACATGCACTACTCCATCCGTCTAGGTGAGTAAGTCATCTTAGGTCTGTGCACCGTGACAAAGGAGGAGGAGAAAACGAGAAACGTTAATGTTTATTTTCTAATTAATAGTATTGCATGCAATGAACTAACCACTGCATGTCATGTTTGATATCTCAAGTCATTAAAAGCATGCACACTCTTTATCTCTTATTGGTTGATATGTCAAGAAACAAGAAACGAGGTAGAAGTTAATGCACCGTGCCTAAGTGTTTTGGGATTATTTGGTTTTCAGAAGATGACTTCATACACACCTAGATGCACCGCGCTTCTAAGTGTTTTGAGTAACATTTTATCATTTACATCTTTGGTCAAAATTTAGCACAAATTACAATGGTGAGGAATAAACCAGGACGGAGTAGTAGTTTAGAAGCCCTAAATAAATGAGTGAGGCGCCTTATTGTTACCGGTCCACCGTGACTAGTCTTGTGGGAAAAGCCGGGAAGCCGCCAAAAGAACTGGCCCTAGGAGTAGTAGCTAGGGATCAAGTGTGGGAGATGAACCGGAGAAAGTAAATGCAGAGAGATGGAATGCAAAAAAGACGGAGGGATGTGATGGTTGCTTGTCCGCTTATTTTACCAGGCCACTTATTACCGGGAGTGGTTGGGTTTTGTGGATATGACTTTTATCACGCTTGGGCCACGAGTGAGAGGTGAGACTCCCGATGCGCCGCCCTCTACACTTATACTACATCGGTTGTGTGTTTATTAGTCCCCATTGAATTTCAATCAAGATTTAATCGACAAAATGTTAGTGCATGTCAACAAAACTATATCGTTGGATTCAGATTTGAACATAGTTTTGAATGATATAATTTTAGGTGACATGCATCAGTATTTATCGTACTATATATAATGTTAGTTCAATTTTTGGTCGCATTTAATCTATAGTAGTAAGGTGCCCGTGCATTGCACCGAAGAGTGAAATGCATTTATCGGGGAGTTGTTTATTTTGATAAAGGATGTGGGGGTCATCTCATGTGTAACAGGTATCGATAGGTTTCTTCAGATATTATCTCATCTCTAGAGCTCACAAACATCCGGGTGAAATAGGTAAAAAGGTATCTTTTGCAAACAAAAGCGTTCAACTGTTCATCCTGCATCCAAAACTTGTGAAGAAATAACACTTATTGTGCTTTGCAAGAAATGATCTTTAAGAATTAGTTTTTGAGTATCGATTGTTATACATGTTGGCTACGTATGACATGGCACTTTCTTATAGTCAACAGCTATTATACTATTAAGTAATATTAACCATGCCCTTATACACCTAGACGGAGGGATTAAATCAGATGACTTGCAAGGGGGGAGGAGATGTAAGAAATGGTTCATCGTAAGTCTTTCACCAAAGATCAGTAGTAAAAATTCATACATGGAAGATTCTAGACTAAACCATAAACGGATACACTTTTATTCATGCGCGATACTCAATAGAGCAAGATCCTGCATGGAAGTCTCCACATGCTTAGACAGCGGATTACACTGAGCGAAGACTAATGATCAACATTTAACTTGATAATGCGTATTTTTTTAGAAGAATAGGAGGCTCCTCCCGGTTCCATTATCAAATGAAACCCAGTGTCTTACATCAGCTCACCGAGAGGAGCAGTTCAAAGGAAGGATCAAGGGCGAAAGCCATTCAAGTTTAACGACAAGCTTACGTAATCAAAAGCGGCAAAGACACGGGCCATAAGCGCCCACACACACACTACATGTTTTCTAAGTGCACTTGATAATGCGTATGTCCGTGTGAACCTCCTTGGAGTCCTGCACCGAGTCGGCGGGTAAAGGATAGAACGGATGCCATGGGTTTTCCAAGTCCACATTGGCGGATAGTCCCAGCCCTCAGATTCCAAGTTCATCCGATGAGGCCGGGTTTCGGCTACTTACGCGACCCGGAGGGTAGTAACATTGACCGCACCGAGACATCTGCCTCAGAAGTGTCAAGTTGCTCGCCACATGGCGATACCCGACGCGACGCTTACAAAGACGGGCGGCGGTTCACTGCGCTGGACTCGCCAAGTGCCCACGATCAAGAGGAAGACGCTGTCCTCTCCAAGACTAGCAGGTGGCGGTGATCCTCCAAATGGATTCGCATGGTGAACTGCCAAGAGTAGCATCGTGTCGCACTTCTGATGTTCTCCACCAAGGGCCAGCAGATGACCGCTGCACGCATCCGTGAGGTGATGCACCATGTCCGCCGGGCGTGCCACAAAACGGCATCGGCACTCATAGCAAAGGGACGAAGGACTCCTTGAGGCATCGACCAGGCCGCCCATGAAACGGGAGTGGCTGTAGGGACATTGCGCCATTGAATATGTGAGCAAGTTACTACGAGATTTAATCCGAATAAGCACAAAATAAATCATGACGGATATAACAGAGATGAAACTAATCATGTGGACTAGCATAGTAGTAGGATACAAGAGTAGAAACATGAATTCTACCACGATTTCAATAGGAAGGACAGAAACACATACGGTGTATGGAGCAGCACCATTGGCGCGGAGGTTGTCAGCCCATGTCGCCTGAGGAAGAGGTTGCCGAGGTCAGTGGAAGAAGTCGGTCAGCCGGTGAAGTCGCGTTCTGCCAGAAGCCGAGAGTGCGCTTCCCCAGATTTCAACAAATACCACTTAATGGAGCGCAGGATGGGGTCATTACTAGTACTCCCTAGTCTCTATCTATCTACAGCTATAGACCTCTTCTCTTATAGATAACCGAGTTGGTGTTGATGGAATGCCTGACATCTTGGAATCTCGACCGGCCGATCTATATCTGACGGATCGAAAGCCAACTATGACAATTTTACAAAAGATACCCGCACCTCTCTCCACATTTACGTATAAGGCCTTGCCTCGCTCATCCTTATCTCCCACAACCTCGTGCTCCTCCCTATGTATCTAACACTACTACTTTTTAATAACAAATCGAATAGTGTTATACGTCAACAGACGTACGCCTGGCTGAAAATGCTTCCTCGCCTCCATCATCACTGCCAACCGAGTCTTTATAGGAGTAGGAGTAGAGAAAAACCAAGTTGGTGATGATGGTGTGCCGTGCAATGCACGGGCATCTTGCTATTTTTTTGCATATAAGTCCAAACACCACGTAGACACGGTCTTTGAGCACGGTTCGTAGTCGTTCCATGCTCGAGCATTGAAGTTTGTAACTATTTTAGATTAGATTATACTAGTCCTCCGGTGTTAGTAGTAGAGCAGAGTCCTACTCTACTACTCTACTCTAGCAATCTAGGGCATAGTACTGTGATCACTCAAGCAAGTTGTCCGCATCGATATGACCCTACGTCACCGGTATGTGTCTCCCTAAGTCAAGGGGCGCCGTAGTCATCATCACTTGTCCACTTCACGCATCACATATTCACTTCTCCATCTTTGTCCGCACATAATCTCGCCCAAGCTTCCATCCCCGCTAAGCGCCCCCCTCGTCCGAAACCCAAGCACTAACAATGGCAGAATCGGGCAGCATCCGCCAAAAGAATGGCTGAAATTCGCTCCCAACAGAGGTAATCAAGCTCATTGTTTCGCGTGTGGACAATATCAGTACCACGCCGCTCGCCACAAGGCTCGCCGGGCTGTACTCGCTTACTCAAAGCCCTCGTGCCGGAGCTTTTTAAGCTAGCTCCTTGCTTGTCGATGTCACCGATCTTCGTAAACGGCGTGTCACACAGCATAATGATCGTAGGGTGGTGAGCATCAACCCCTTCATCAAGCGATCCGATCCCCGCCACCTCTCGCTACATTAACGGTATGTACCGGGTCGGCATGAACACGCCTTGGATGGTGTTTGCTCGTCAATACGGTCGCGTACCGGATGCTCGTGGAGGTCTACACCGACGATTGATCCCCTTCCTTCACGATTAACGACCTTTGCTTTGGCACCGCCGCCCGTAATACTGGAATCTTACAAGAGCCAACATGATACCAAGTTTGATTTGCTCAAGGTTGTAATCTGCCAAGTGCCCACAAGATCTGCGAATTATAAAGATTTTAGGCTAATTGCATTCTTCAACCGCTGATCTCGCCTATCTCGACAGTCACCGCGTAAGTGGATAAATCTGCACGTCCATCACAGGATCATACATCCTCCATGGTTCTCTCGATGCCATTGAACACAAGGGCTTCATTTACGATGTCGACTCCTTCTATGGCTGGACGTATTGCTTGGCCTACTCCAAATTATCACTACAACGCATACATAAAGCAGATGTTACTTTCCTATGATATCATGATGGCTTGCTTATATTATCACAACATTTATCGAAAAATATTCATGATCATAAAATGTCAGTTTCTTAAGATTGACTAAATCAAGAGCCCTTTTTATTTGACTCCAACTTGATATGATGTTGTAGGTCACCGCTGGTGTCCCTACCCTTCTTAATCCCAAAACCTTTCAAAGAAAAGTGGCATGGCAGGTTGCAGGTGGTTCCTCGGCTCGATCGTATTTACTTGCGGCGAAGATTGATGATCGCTCGCACGCACGATATGTTGTTTCGCTGAATACGATCACGCCACCGCTGTGTCTTTGAGCGTGATCCTAGCTTCTCCGGCCTTCAGGAATTTTTGGATGGAGGCTGGTAAGTAGCCTTCGGTACACGCTCTCTCGCTTGTAGGACTGAATTATCCGATTAACTGTGAGATAACCGATGGCAAGGATCATGATGGCAGCGCTGTTTCGTTCATCGTGCAAAATTGTGTGTACACAGGTACCATCCGTCTCGCATGCACCATACCTCGATATGTGCCACGCCTGCAGACCTTAAGTAGGAGAGAGAGTGCAAGTATCGGAACTTCGACCTGCTGGTGGAGTTTCCCCGTCGAGCACCCATCCGGGTTCAAGCCGTCACCAATCTCCACATACTAATAATAGTAACGCCTAACTGAGCCAGTTAGTTAGATGCGCATACACTTGGTGTAGTAGGATCTTTATTTAGTTTGATGCATACACTTGTTCTTTTTTGGTAGCCCTTTGTAATGATGGTCGATGTTTGGTTTGGAAGAGAGAGCTGCGTCTTCACTCTTTCCGGCCTGCTTTATCGCTTTCGCTTGCACCCCAACCCCTGGTTGCTGTCACGCTGTTTTTCAATGTACAATCAGTAGTATATTTCGTCTGTTGGTTCAATAAATGTGTTGTTTTGGAAGTCGTTGCACGATTCGATCCTTTAGTGCCCCGTACAGTACGTAGCTCATACTATTTTTCATACGGAACACATTTTCCACTTGTTGATAACATGCAGCCCAATCGATGAAGGCCCAATAGAGAAGCCCATAATTAATCGGAAGGGAGGCTCACATGAATCCGGCCCGGTACATGCTCATGGTCCCCTAAACATAAATAAGTAAATAAATAAATAAAGCTAAATGCTCATGCACCAGCTTCTTTGGGAAAATAGGTAGCCCAAGATTTCTTTTTGAAGAATACCCAAGCTAGGCCTATTTGTTTTCTCCTAATCTTGGGCTGCAAATCTTTCAAGACGAGGAGGGATGCATTCCGTCTCTGGCCAAAGAGTATGGTCAATGTCTCGTTAAAACTAATATCAAAAGGAGTTGAAAATTCCAAAAATTATAGCAAATGGGATATTAGTTCTTTTTGAATTTTGTTCTTCACCGATATCTTATAATGTATTTCATTGGATTTAACATGACATAGTACTAATTTATTTTTAAATTTGTTTTAGTATGGCTATTAATTTTTGGATTAAGAATGTTTCGCTCCCAAAGAAAAATTTGCGAATTTTCAAAATTTACCACATATTTAGTTAACTTTTTTACCTCGGCTGACTCGAGGAAAATGGCCGCAATTCTAAAAATGGAAAACGGGCTGCAATAAATTCCATATGAATTAGAAAATGAGTAAAATTATAAAAATAATAGCAAATGGGTTGTACACGCCACCGATTTCGAGGTCGACTTGTTTACGCAAGGCTTTGTCGCTGAACACATCGATTCTAGCAGCATTGACTGTTGGATGTCCATCCAACGGCTGACGTGCTTCTTCAATCTCTGATCTTCCTGCTCCAGCCGCCTAAACTAGCGCCGACGGGACTGCCTGCTCCCTCCTCTTGTTGCCCGATGTGATACCGCGCAGGCTTCCCTGGCCCACCCTACTCCCTCCGCTGGCCTGGCCGCACGCAATCAATCGCCTCCTTATTACGCTAAAAATGATTCCTCCCATCGACATCCGGGCGCACGGTTGGGAGGCTGACTGTGGGGCCCACTATGTTGACGCTGCACGTAGGGCTTGTCAACTTAGTCAACAAACGATTCTAGCAAAGAAGAACTGCTGGATTTGAATCGAGCGGTCATCTTTGCTTCTTCAATCGCTGCTCTTCTTGCATCACCCGCCCAAACCAAAGCGCCGGGAAACCTGCTCACGCTCGCCTCCAGTGGCGGGTCAGCTACCGTTGAGGCCTCATCGCCTCATTTACTCCCACCCCTAGCTGTGCCCTGCATGGCGGCACGGGCAAATTTCACACCGCAGCCAAACCAGTTAACCCTCAGATTTCTATGCGTAGGCATCCATCGCCGCTGGTTTTCCCTGCTCTCCGTGTCGTCCCCTTCCTAGGCCTCACTGTCACGCCCACCGCCTTGGTGCTCTCGGCGCGGCGTGGTCCATGTGGTCAACAACATTCCATCGGAAGAGTACTATACGTGGAGAGGCTGACAGCTGGGTCCATGGCCACAACCCAGTTTTTTTGTGATTTGCCAAGTAAGTCGCTTTGTTAGGCCTGTTGGGCTGCAAATCTTTCAAGACGAGGAGAGCTTTCATTCGGCTGGCCAAGAAAATGGCCCATCAGTAATGAGAAATGGGCTGTACATTTTTAAAACACATCAAACCGGCAATTAGTTTCAAATATCTTTTTTTTTTATTTCGAGATTTTAAATTACATTAATTTTTATGCGTGGAGAATTTGTTGGATTTTATATTGATATACATTTATTTTTAAAATCAGTTTGAATGTGAGTCGAAATTTCGGGATTAAAAACAGTTCGGACCGCACCGGAATATGCAAAATTTCATATAATTTTTTAACCGGACACAATATGGGCTGTAATGCTAACAAAAGAATATGGGCTCCAAAAAACCTTAAGAATTAGCAAATGGGCTGTAAATTATTAGAAATAATGGCAAATGGGTTGTATGTTGTTTTCCACAGATTTGAGGCTTTCCTAAAAAAGGTTGACGCCTTTAAGCAAGTGGACTGTTGGATGTCCATCCAACGGCCGTCGTGCTTCTTCAATCTGCTCTTCTGCTCGGCCCAGCTCAAACAAGCGCGCCAAGGACTGCTTGCTCCCTCCTCCCCGTGGTCGGGTCTTTGCCGCAAGCAGCCTCACCGCCCACCTACTCCCATCAACTGCCTAGCCATCCATCTACTCACTCACACCTGCTGTTATTCTCCGCGAAGGGTAAACGAATTAGTAAACCTCAGACAATGTGCTCCCCTCCGTGTGGGAAACAATCGCTGCCAGTCTTCCTCGCCTCTCGCTCCCTTCCTAGGCCTCGCCGTCGCCCACCGCCTCGGGTGCTCTCGGTGGCGTGGTCAACGTGGTCAACGAATCGACATGCATCTGAAGTGGATCAGACGTGGTGAGGCCGATACTGGGTCCATGTACCGTATGCAAGGAAATGCCTCCTTGTTACGCGCAAAATAATGATTCCTCCAGCTGACATCAGGGACCCATCGAAAGGGCCTCTGTATTTCGCGAAAAAAACGTTACCGCCACTGCAGCTCGGACCCATCAGCTATATCTTCGCACGCAAGGAAGTGCCTTCTTATTACGCACAAAAAAAATGAATACTCCCCCTGTTAGCTGGGACCCAAAGTATAGTGGCAGGCTGACTTAGGGCCTACTAAGTTTGACGGGACGGAGGGCTTTGTCAACTTAGTCAATATGCACGATTCTAGCTCCTGTGACCGTACGATGTCCATCCAACGGCCGTAGTGCTTCTTCAACCTCTGGTCTTCTTGCTCCAGCCGCACAAACCAGCGTCGGTCGTGCCTCGTGCTCCTGCCTCCCGTGGTCGGGTCTGCGATGCGGCGGAGGCCTCACCCGCCCCTACTACTCCCATCACCGGCCGTGCCATCCCTCTACTCACCCACACCCTCGTTATTCTCTGCGACGGCAAATTTCACACCGCAGCGAACCGTGAACCCTCGTACTCCTCACGCTGCGGCATCCACTGTCGCTGTCTTCCCCGGCTCTGCGTCGCCCCTTCCTAGGCCTCGCCGCCCAGTCCACAACCACGGTGCTCTCGGGCCCGGGCGTGGTCAACGTGGTCAACGAACGGCCTCCATCGGACGTGGATCAGCACGTGGAGAGGCCGATACCTGGGTCCACGGCCGCTGCAAGGAAGTGCCTCCTTATTACGCCAGAAATAATTATTCCTCAACCTGACAGGGGGTACCCACCGGACGGTCCACCATATTTCGCGAAAAAACGTTTCCCCCTGACTGCTGGGACCCACCATCTACATCTTCGCACGCAAGGAAGTGCGTCCGGGCAAAAAAAAAACGATTCGCCCCCCTGACTGCTGGGACCCACCAGCTACATCTTCGCACGCAAGGAAGTGCCTGATAGTCGGGACCCACCTGGTCGAAGCGTACGTAGCATTGTCATTCTGGTCGCGAACGTGTACGTACATATATACTGGTGGATGTAGAGGCGCGCACGTGTCATAGTAGGCGCCGACGTAGTATGTACACGCATTTACAACGGCGAGGGTGCAAGAAAGAAAATACGCCACGCACGTACATACGGGCAGGGTCTCGAACGCCTACTCACGCATACGCATATGGCTGGGTCGGAATGGAGGAACAACGCTGCTGTCGCCGTGTTCATGGGGAGCCAACCGGCTGGGTCGAACGGAATGCGTGGTCGTGTTCATCGGGAGGGCTTTGGACGTAACAGCGATGGAACGAGGCTGGCGCATCGCACAACGGAGGAAATGGACCTCCTACGCTCGTAACAGGTCCCGTTGATCGGGAGGGTGTGGCGATCGCAAAACGGAGGAAACGGATGTCCTACGGTCAAACGGGGTCCTATTGATCGGCAGGGTGTGGCGCATCAAGAAACCGGAGGAAACGGACCTCCTACGGTCGAAACGGGGGTCCTGTTGATCGGGAGGGGTGTGGCATACCGCAAAACGGACGAAACGGACTTGTGTTGGAGCGCTACGGTCGAAACGGGGGTCCTGTTCATCGGGAGGGGTGTGGCGTACCGCAAAACGGGACTCCACGGATAATCGTTTCATCTCCACCGTCGACCTCCTCCAGCCTCCACGGGCCATCACGACCTCCTCCAAAGATCCACGGGCTCCTGCTCATCCAGCCTCCACCGCTGCCGCTACTCCACCGGCCACATCGCTCAACCACCCCTCCACGGGCACCCCTCCACCGCCTACTGTTCATCCAGCCCTCCACACCACACGGGTCCTGTTCAACCACCCTCCACGGCAACCCCTCCACCGCTCCCGCTGTTCATCTAGCCCTCCACACCACGGGTCCCTGTTCATCCAGAGGCAACGCCACTGCTCAATCGCTCATCCAACCCCCGCATAACGCCATCGCTCATCCAATCGATGGGCTTCAGTTAGCAGCAGGACCCAAGGAATCGCTCCATCGGGTTCAGTTAACGACCATCGATCGATCGCTTCGGTTCAGCTAATAGCCATCGATCGATCGCTTCCGGGTTCGCATAATGCGTGAGGCTGCAGTGCAATCGCTCGGGTTCAGTTAGAGCCCAACGCCTTGCTCGGGTTCAGTTAGAGCCAACGCCTCGCACACACGCGCATACGCGTATCGCTCGGCCCCTGACCTTCCACCGTAACCGGGAACTCCCCGAAATTTTCCTTGCCCTTGCTTCTACCAAGGTTTTTTCCGTCATGTACGGCCCAAAGAATGTCATGCAGTTGCGTCTCCGGCCCGCCCAGGACGAAAAGCCCATTTTCTGTCATGATTTTTTGTCATAGAAGTAGGAGCCCACCACATCTATGATGATACCGGGTTTTGTCACAATTATCATCATAGAAGTGTCATATGTATGACAGAAAACTTTTCGTTTGGCCCAAAATGTCACGGATGTGTCTTTTTTTTGTAGTGTCTACTCCACTGAGAGAGACCGCCGCCTCTTCAGAGAAGATCCACCTTGGATTCAAGACCCCTAACGCGAAGACCTCAAGACCTCATGGAGAATAACGTGCTACTTGTATCGTCCCTTGTTGATCCCGGATCTTGTATCTCTTTTGTGTTTCAGGGATCTAGCATATGTGTGACCGAATCTTGTTGGTTTGAGTGATTCTCTCGTGTTTCCCCACGTGTTTTCGCCTTGTGTTCTTCGTGTTCATCGCAGGATCCGCTCCTTTCATGAAAGATAGGCCATCTATGGTTCCACCCTACATCATCTTGGTATCATGAGCCACGTTGATCACGATTTAGGAGCCTCCCCTCTTCGTTTTCTACCTTGTTTTGTTGATTTTGTCCCAAATTCAAAAATTCCCCACGAAAATAGCCCCCCCAATTTTTATTGTGATTTGTTGGTGTGATGAAGTTTTGTAGGATTTGATCCGCGGATTTCATGTGTAGCAGGTAGATCTAGCTTCTCCTAACTTTTCTCCCAATTACATCCACAAAAACTCTCAATTTTGCCCTCAGAATTTCGGATTCCCCATGAGTTCATCAAGTTCATCCACGAATCCAGAGCCCGGACATTCAGCCCGACCCCCGGACATCCGGCCACCCCGGACATCCGACCCGCAAGCCCGGACATCCGTCCCCTAACAGCATCATTTACATCCACCGCCCTGTTTTCCGCCTAACTCTCGCCAAATTTTGTTCCGGTGCCCACTTAAACTTCCGCATACCACCACCGCTTTTCGCAAACACCATCGCTTACCCGCCAACAACTCCGACAATTTTGAGACGTTTTGCTTTTAGAATTTGAGTTGCGGTTCCCGTTTCCTAACATGTTTCGGCTACTTAGGGACGCTTCGACATCAACATCACCGCCGCTCATCTTCGCCTCGGAATCGTCATCGACAACGACCACTTCACCGTCATCCCCTATTGATTACATTTGACATACCACGAATGGTAACATCAATATCATCTTGGTAACGTGACATCCCATCATTGTACATTCTTTCCATTGCATTGATAACCCCATAGCCCATTTTGCGTAACTTACCCATCGAGACTAGCCTTTGAGTATTGCCGGCAACGTTACTTGTCCACATTAGTGATCATACTTCCCATAGCATACATACCATATCATCGTGGTGCATATCTTGGTATCATCTCTTGTGTCACAAGGTTGTCATCGCATATACACAATTGCTATCTTGGTTCGTGAAGTTTTGCATGAGAAAGAGCTCAAAAGTGAAAGAGCCAAACAAGCTTTTAAGCAAAAGGGAAAGATAAGCAAAAAGCTTATAAGCAAGAACCATAGCATCATACTACATTAAGATTGTCATACTCGATCATCTTGGATCATATCATCGAAAACCATACATATAGCATACTTGGGATAGAAGTCGTTGCATTTTTGCTTAGTAGGTTGTGCACAAGTTTCATATCTGCCTATTGTGCAATCGTGCTAGCGTCTCTCTGGTGTTGTGCAACAAGAGCATTTTCGTGGATTCCACATCTTGGCTCATTCCTTGGTTGCATGACCCAGTTTATCTATCCGTGTGTGTGTATCCGTGTATCATACCTTGCTATTGGTCTACTTGTTGCATTTGCAAATTTGTGAATCTTTTCCAACATTATTGAAGCGCACTAACAATTGCATCAAATTTTGTGCCACCATCCTAACCGAGCTCCACCATAATCTTTTACTTGTGTAGGTGTGAGAACAGACAAGAATTGGTACCAATTGTGCTATTCGCTTGTTACACATTTGAGTGATCATTGATCCATGTTCAACATCAGTCAAGGTACATTGGTATAAGTTCTTCTCTTTCTCCCACTCACATATTTGCTTGGAATGATGGATAGGCCAAGTTCTTCTACCAACCACTCTTCATCGAGCAAGACGACGATATGTCTTCCTACGTCACCAAGAGCCACCTCTTTGGTGTACAACGAGCTTTGCGTCAAGAACAACAAGCAATGAGTGACTGCATCGACCACCTCCCCACGTACTAGCGACTCTCCGAGCAACGTACAGGAGACTACTTCGACAACAAGCTCGGTGAACAAAAACAAGAGAGCAAAGCAAGAATGGACGAGATTTGTGCCTTGTTGATCAACCGCTCCTCTACCTCTTCGTCCTACTCAAGACGGGGCCGCTCGAGTTGACACTCCGACAACACTACCTCCGGTTCAACATCCAACACTCATCGACGAGTCAAGGCTGCTAAGACCGCCTAGCAAACCGCAATCCTCTACACGACAACAACTCTCAAGAGCACCTTCAAGATGCAAGAACATCGACACCGTCAAAACCAAGCTACCTTTGCGCAAGCACAAGAACGACAACGCCAACGCCAACAAGAAGAGGAATAGCGAGCGCGACAACACCAAGATGCACAAGATGGAGAGGCACAACGTAAAGAACAACAACAACGTGAAGCTCAAGCACTTGAGGCGCAACGTGCCCTCCGAGATTCAAGTCGAGCCGTAGCCACGCGCAATCGGCAAACTCGTGAACAACAAGAAGGCGCTTCATGAGGAAGTTCAAGAACGAATATATCAAGCTCGCGTGCATCGTCAAGTTCCTCAAGCTCCTCCACAAGCTCGACAACAAGCTCGACAAGAACCTCAAGTTCACCAAGAGCAAGAAGACAATGGAAATCCTCCACGACAAGAGCAAGTTGAGGGAGATAATCCTCCTCGTCAAGGACGTCATCACCCTCGACCCCAACACAATGAAGAGCAACGCTACGACAAGCTAAATTTCACCATGCCCAAGTTTTCTGGAAGCAATGATCCCGAAGAGTACCTATCATGGGCATTGAAGGTTTACGAAATCTTCCGCTTGCACAACTATGAGGAAGAGAAGAAGATCGCGATGGCATCCCTTGAGTACCAAGACTACGTCCTCATTTGGTGGGAACAAGTCATTGAGCGCCGAGAAGCAAGAGATGAACCACCCATCACAACCTGGGCGCAAATGAAGGATGTCATGAGAGCACGTTTCGTGCCAACCTACTACAACCGCGACCTCTTGAAGAAACTCCAACTCCTAGAGCAAGGAACCAAGAGCATTGAAGAGTACTACAAGGAAATGGAGATTGCCATGATAAGAGCCAATGTCACGAAAGATGACGAACAAACTATGACATGTTTTTTGAATGGATTCAATCACCCTATCAAGAAGATCGCCAACTTCCAACCATACTCGAACCTCATCGAGCTAGTGCATCAAGCTACCAAGGAGGAATGGCAAGTGCAAGATGACTTCAAGTATGCCAAGTACTCTTCCAAGAGCTACGACTTCTCCAACAACCAAGCTTCAACGACTCCAAGACCTTCTACCTCAACCAAGCCATCTACAAGCAACGGCGACAAGTCAAGTTACAAGAAAACTTTGACAACCTTAAGTCGTCCTCCTACTACAAGCAACTTCAAGCCGAGAGCTTCATCATCATCTACTCCAACCGATGAGACCATCAAGACAAGTTCCTTCAAATGTTTACATGCGCGGCCGAGGCCACAAGTCCTTTGAGTGTACCAACAAGTGCACCGTGATCTTCAACGCATTTATGGTACATACGACTCCATGAGTGAAGGAGAAATTGAAGCCCTTGAGAATGTTGCCATGCACCGACAAGTGAACGAGGATGAAGATGATCAAGTCTTTTGTGACGAGGATCCGAGCCCTGCTCTTGTTGTCTCCAAGGTCTTGACACTTCAACATCAACAAGAAGAAGACCAAAGATGCCATATCTTCGATACCAAGGCCGACATCAATGGAAGGTCCGTCAAGGTCATCATCGATGGAGGTAGTTGTCATAACTTGGCAAGTGAAGAACTTTGCTCCAAGCTCCAATTGGTCAAGATGAAGCACCCGCATCCTTACAAAGTCCAATGGCTAAGCGACTCCAGCACTATCCAAGTCGAGCATATGGTACAAGTTTCCTTCAAGATCGGAGCTTACGAAGACACTTTGGAGTGTGATGTCGTTCCGATGTCTGTTTGCCACCTCCTTCTTGGACGACCATGGCAATTTGACCGAGGCATCATCCACAACGGGCGTACAAATCACTATAGCTTCAAGATGAAAGGAAAGGAGTACGTCCTACGACCTATGTCTCCAAGCCAAGTGATCACCGACAAGCAAGCCACCTATCGTGGAGAGAAAGGTGAGAGAGCGAACCACCCAAAAGAGAGTGAGCGCCACAAGCCCAAATTGAGTGCCTCCACGATGAGCGCCAAGAAGAATCTAGTCCTATTTGCCGGCAAAAGTGAGATGAGAGAAGTGTGTGAGAACCCATCAAGTGTCATGCAGTATGTCCTTCTGTGCAAGGACGAGGCACCAAAAGCTAACACCTCTCACAATCTACCTTTAGTGTTATCTTCTCTATTGCAGGAATTCCCAGATGTTCTCTCCGATGAGCTACCTCCGGGTCTACCTCCACTACGAGGCATCGAACACCGAATCGACCTCATCCCTGGAGCACCCCTTCCTAACTAGGCTGCCTACCGCGTCAACCCCGAGGAAACAAAGGAGATCCAATGGCAAGTACAACAACTCATCGACAACGGCCATGTACGAGAAAGTTTGAGCCCTTGTGCCGTCCCGGTAATCCTTGTTCCCAAGAAATATGGTACATATCACATGTGTTCCGATTGTTGTCCTATCAATCGTTATTACATGCCGTTATGGTTTCCCATTCCACGCCTAGATGATATGCTAGATGAGCTTAGCGGAGCCACCATTTTCTCTAAAATTGATCTTAAAAGTGGCTACTATCAAATACGCATCCAAGAAGGTGATGAATGGAAAACCGCATTTAAGACTAAATTTGGCTTATATGAATGGCTTGTTATGCCAATGGGTTTATCCGAAGCACCCGGTACTTTCATGAGAATCATGCATTTTGTTCTTCGTCCCTATATTGGCGTATTTGTTGTGGTCTATTTTGACGATATTCTTGTGTTCAGCAAGTCTTTCGAAGATCATGTCACCCATCTTAGAACCATGTTGCAAACCCTTAGGAAAGAGCGACTTTATGCTAATATGGACAAATGCCTTTTTGGTGTTGATAAGCTTGTTTTCTTGGGTTTTGTTGTGTCTTCTAAGGGTGTTCATGTCGATGAATCTAAGATCAATGCTATTAAAACTTGGCCCCAACCAACCAACTTGCAACAAGTGCGTAGCTTCCTTGGTTTCGCCGGTTTCTACCGTAGATTTGTTAAGAATTTTAGCACCATTGCGTCTCCTTTACATGCATTGAGCAAGAAGAATGCAACCTTTGTTTGGGGACCATCTCAAGATAGCACATTTAATGAGCTTAAGAATTTGCTTACTCATGCTCCCGTGCTTGCATTACCCAACTTTGACAAACCTTTTGAAATTCATTGTGATGCTAGTGGTAATAGTATAGGAGGTGTGTTAACGCAAGAGAAGCGCCCAATTGCTTACTTTAGCGAAAAACTTCCTGGAGCGCAACTCAATTATCCCATCTATGACAAAGAGCTATATGCTTTAGTGCGAGTTTTGCATGAATGGGAACATTATCTTCACCCTCATGAATTTTTCATCCATACCGACCATGAAATGCTTAAATATATTAAGGGTCAAACTAAGTTGAACAAGCGTCATGCTAAGTGGAGTGAGTTCGTCGAGTCATTTCCTTATGTCATCAAATACATCAAAGGTAAGGAAAATGTTGTGGCGGATGCTCTTTCTCGCATATGCATGCTTGTCACCAAACTTGAATCGAATGTCATTGGTTTTGAGAACATTAAAGACTTGTATGTGCATGATCCTACTTTAGCTATCCCTTATGCCAAACGTTTGACGCATACATCTTGGGAACACTATTACATCGAAGATGATTATCTTATGAGAGCTAACAAACTATGCATTCCCGAGTCTTCTATTTTTTTGTTACTTTTGTAAGAATCTCATGGAGGAGGACTAATGGGACACTTTGGACGCGACAAGACATTTGCTACGCTCTCCAAGAACTATTTTTTGCCCAAGATGTTCCGCGGCGTCTCACGCTTCACCAACCGATGCTCTACATGTCGCAAAGCTAAGTCTAAAGCTCAATCTCATGGCCTTTATATGCCCTTCCAATTCCATATCACCCATGGGAAGATATTAGTATGGATTTTGTGCTTGGTTTGCCTAGAACTCGAAACGACAAAGATTCCGTGCTTGTTGTTGTGGACCGATTCTCTAAGATGGCACATTTCATACCATGCAACAAGATAGATGATGCTTCACATGTTGCAAATCTTTTTTGTAGGGAAATCTTGCGCCTACATAGAGTGCCAAAGACGATTGTCTCAGACCGCGATGTCAAGTTCTTGAGTTACTTTTGGAAAACTTTATGCGCAAAGCTCGGAATCAAGCTATTGTTCTCTTCGGCATACCATCCACAAACCGGCGGCCAAACGGAGGTGACCAACCGTACGCTCTCCACTCTCCTATGCGTGTTGATCAAGAAGAACATCAAGGAGTGGGAGGAGTGCCTACCCAGTGCCGAGTATGCATACAACCGCACAAGACATTCGACTACAGGCAAGTCCCCCTTCGAGGTCGTCTATGGTTTCAACCCGTTGTCCCCATTGGACATTCTTCCTCTACCACTACAAGAGCGCATCAACATGGATGCGAGTGCTCGAGCGAGCTACCTCAAGAAGTTGCATGAAGATACAAGACACACCGTCGAGTGCCAAGTACAACGACTCGCGACCAAGTTCAACGTCAACAACCAACCCATGATATTCAACATTGGAGATCTTGTGTGGCTACACCTTCGCAAGGACTGCTTCCCCAATGAACGCAAGTACAAACTTATCCCACGAGCCAATGGACCCTTCAAGGTGCTTGAACGCTACAACAACAACGCCTACAAGATCGACATCCCACACGACAAGTACTCCGTGAGCAACATCTTCAATGTAAAAGATCTCTCTCCCTACCATGGTGATGAAGATTTTGATCCGAGGCCGGATCTTTCCCAAGGGAGGGGAGCTGATGCGGAGCATCCTATGGTCATCCCCATGGACCTATCATTGTCTCACCAAGTGCCAAGAGGACCTATGACACGAGAATGAGCTAGAGCTCTCGAGACCGAGGTGACTTCCTTCCTTAGTGATATTCCATATGATCCACTCGAGACATGGCTACTACCTAAGTCCGAGATGTTGTGCACGATCAGGTACCAAGAAGCTCCTCTGGAAGATGCACATGAAGACAGCCAACTCCCCAAGTTCATGGACGAAGAGGAACGATGGAAGGAACCGGAGAAGTCTCCAGGACTCGGACATCCGGCCCCAAGCCCCGGACATCCGCCCCCTGGATCATCAACCACAGCAGTCGTCCAGCCGCCAAGTACCTATAGGCCCCGGACATCCGGCCTCAACCCGGACATCCGGCCAATCCCAGACATTCAGCCCAACGCCGGAAAATCCGACCCCTCCTATCCAGAGAGCAACCGAATCGGCCAAGTCAGCCCGGACATCCGGCTCTTCCCGAGCCACCAGACATCTGGCCTCCACCCCGGAAATTAAGACACCGCCTAACCAGAGAGCTTCAAGACCGACCCCGCCAGCCCGGACATCCGCCCCCCAGCACTGACATCCGGCTCCTCCCGAAGGCCCGGACATCCGGCCCGACGCCCAGACATCCGGCCCCGTCTTTCTGCGCACAGTAAAGGGCCGAGGCCCATGTACCCCTTCGCCCACCTAGACTATATATACTCTTCCTCCTCCCTCTTTCTAGTGTTAGCATTGTGATAGCTCATATGTGAGATAGAGCCTCGCTCATCCATCCGGATCTACTCCACCGAGAGAGACCGTCGCCTCTTCGGAGAAGATCCACCTTGGATTCCAGACCCCTAATGGGAAGACCTCAAGAACTCCTCACGGAGAAGAACGTGCTACTTGTATCGTCCCTTGTTGATCGTGGATCTTGTATCTCTTTGGTGTTTCGAGGATCTAGCATATGTGTGACCGAATCTTGTTGGTTTAAGCTCATGTTTCCCCTCGTGTTTTCCCCTCGTGTTCTTCGTGTTCAGTGTATGGATGCACTCCTTCGTGGAAGATTGGCCATCTAGGGTTCCACCCTACATCACCTCGTCTCCCTCTCCCTTAGCACCACTCCATCTCCATCTCCGCCTCACCAAGATCCTAAGGTCGCTTCTTCATCATCTCACCGCGTGCCCCCACGCACTTCACCTCGCCGCCTCCCCAGTACCACTATTCCCTCGCTAGTCGCTCCAAAGATCGAGAGCCTTCTCCCGTAAATCAAGCCCCCAAAAACCCCACCTTCCAAACTCCACCATGGATGAACACGAATCACAAGAATATCCATATGAGCCGCGATTGGAGCAATCTCCCATTGACACCTCGACCTACATTGTTCGTGGTATGGATATGTTGAGCGCCTCATGCTGGCTGCATGCTCGAGGGACATGCACACGGCCATCGTCGAAGTGAGGCCTAAGCTTTTCAAGACACCCTGCTTGCTGCTATCTTGTCTTGCGAGATTTGCTCACCATGATAGGGAGGCGACATGATGCCCCTCGACTTTAATCCGACCTCCCTTAGCCGAAACTTCTTTGCTCGTATGTAGTGGGTCGCCATACATCATTTCCCTCGACTTCGATCCGATCACCATCGCACGAAACTTCTTGGCAGGTATGTACTAGGTCGGCATGAACTCCCACTGGATGGCTGTCGTCAGACAAGGCCGGAAAAAGTTGGTGCTCGTGAACTTCCACTCCTCCCATGAGATTATCCTTCCTACGTTAGATTATATAGGGTTTTACTATCGTGGTCCAAGTCATCTAGATTACGGGTCGGGTTGGACGCACCTTGTTTTGTAGAAGATTGTAACTGCCAAGTGCCCACACGAGATGCGTAATTACGCGAGACTTCAAGCTAATTGCCTTGTTCGACCAAATGAACTCGCCTATCTTTCTGTTGGTGCCTTCTTTAGCTAGAGACACCTCGCAATGGATCGTCAAAGCTGATACACACTTCTGTGATGCTATTGAACACAATGGCATCATCTACGCGATCGACAAAGCAGATGGCACCATGTATTGCTGGGACGACGCGTGTAAGTTCTTTCCGTCTGATGTTAATGATAACGCCATGACACTGTTGGAACTTTTTGTGATGATTGGCATATCCCTGTTTGAGCAGAATTTGAGTAGAACTATGGCAATGTATTAGAGATGCCGTAAATCAGCTATATTTGGAATGAGTTAATTCATGCGATCGTGACCATGTCATTACAACCAATTTGTACCCTTGAATAATCAAACAGTTAGGAAGATATGGATATTCTCCTTGTTTTATAGTAATCTATATACTACTAAATATGAGTGTGTATCAATGGCCATGTTAATTTCCTCATTTTAATGATGTAGAAACATGCATCACACTGTTGGTTTCATCTAACCATACATTAGGGAAGTAAATGTGCATATGGACAACTCTATATTTGGAAGTAGTGAAATCCTGTAATGCTTACTATTTGTACATACCTATATTCGCCCTTCAGCAATCAAAGGCTAGAATAATATCCTCACAAAAATTTTGCCCACAGAACATGAGTACATAACAATGCATGGTCTGTTAGTTTCCTTGAAGAATTTGTTTGTGAGAACAGAACATGATTACATAACATGCATGACATGGTAGTTTCCTGTCAAGAATCGATTGCGAGATAACATGAGTATAACCATGCATGGCACTTCTATATTTTCGAACCCAGTATAGATTTTCCTGTATTTTCCTCCCAGTTCCAATAGGGACATATCAATGTTGTTTCTTGCATTATCATACTCATACTCTGAAAAATGCTGATCTAACATTAACAATGCATCGCCTTTTGATATGATGCAAAGTGTCCCTACGATTCTTGCCCTTTGTAATCAAACCGCCTTTGCCAAAAACAGGGAAGCACAACTAGTTCCTCACTTGATCAGACTACGACAAAAGACTGATGATCATTCGCACACATGAGCTGGAAAAGTTATATTGCAAAAACCCCACTGTGTACAAGCACCGTGAAATACGTGAGTATCCGGACAATGGTTGTTACGTCTATGGGCGTGATACCACTTGTTGGGGCCTTTCAGATTTTTTGAGTTGGAGGCGGTAAACAGCCTTGGTTCACACTCTCTGCTTTCTGACTCAATTATTCGATTAACCAGGAGATCACCATTGGCAAGGAGCTTTATGGAAGAGAGGCTCTGTTTGCTATGGAAAACTGTGTCTACATGACAGCCCTAGGACTTCGGGAGCAAACTCCCCTGATTGTCAATGATACAACCTGCAACCAAAAGAAGGTGAGAATGACAAAGGCATCTAGATTAAATTTGATCCTTGGATGTCTCAAGTCCGACAGGCAGTGATATGGTTCAATCCTTTAGGTTGATAGGTAATTGGGCTGTTGCATCGAAAGGGTGGAGTACTCGCATCTCCAGATCACTGGTCGTTGAAGCGGGGCTGCAAATTAGGATGGTGTTGGATCATCCCTCTTCGAATGACTTGTTGTCTTTGCTGCTTGTTCTGGATGGGTAGTTCTCTCTTTTGTTATGCATATTCCTTGTCATTTGGTCATCCTCGTCTATGTCACTCTTACTATGTAATAGTTGCCTCTATTTAGAATGTCATTCACGTCTGGATCACGAGAGTCTGAGCGTTGCAGATGGGTGCGTTTTGGTGGTGTAGCAAGACTTCTTATGAAGTATCATGTCTTGTTGTTTATGTCAGTAGTAGTCACTAGTCAATGTTCGAATGTTGTATATATCATTGTTTTGAACTGTTTATTGTCTCGAACTGCTGGTGGGCTAAATGAGGGCATCACCATTCTCCTGTGTTCAGAGTATATATCCTTTTTTCAAGTTATAATTTGAGCTCAATGTCTTTTCGATGATGTACACTTGTTTGGGCCAGTGAGGTGTCGTCGAATATGAGTCGAGTAGCAACGCAATGCCAAACAGGTCAATTATGACTCAGGCCGGGCTCTCAAAAGATCCTAAAAAAGGATGGGCTCTCAAAAAAATAAAGGAGTAAGGACTCTTAGGCCGACATGTGGGCGCCACTGGTGTTTTCATGCGCTTGTGCACCGAGAACATATTGGCGCGTGTTCGATATTCATGCTACCTTTTCATCCCCAATCTCCCGCCTCCCCACCTCTGAATCTCGATTCCTACTCAGTTCCCCCAAATCCCCCTCCTGTACTCCCTGTACTAAAGCACACTATCATGTCGCCGGTTAACGCGGATCTCTGAGCAAGAGATCGTGAGGTCCGTCCTGCCTTCGGGTGTTGCGTGCTGTCGCTCAATAGTGGCATGGTGGCGCTTGACGACCAGTTTGCCGGCAAAGTGTTGATGGTAACCATCAATGGTGACCGGCCTCCTGCTCGCTCACGGGACGACCTTGTCAAAGCTCTTGGCATTGCGCACGACATCCAAATAAGTGACTTGCTCGTCGAAGTCGTCCGCCACCGATGTATTTCTTCGTCAGGTTCTGCATAACTTTTCGACCGCAAAGTCGTGTGTTCGAATCTTCCGCTGTTTGTTCTGCGATGGCGGCTGGTGAGCTTTGATCGGTGGCACCTGTGATGGGGCTCGGTGCCCTCTCGAGCTTGAGTTTTTAACAAGGCTTACTCTTCCACGGCATGCCTCGATGTGCTTGGAACAATGAGTCCATGAATGAGCTTATCAACGACCTTGGAGGTGAGCTCTGCTAAGCAAAGTATGTTTGGTCCTCCAGGACATTTGGGCTCTGACGGTTATGGCATGGGGTGAAGAAGCCATCCACCATACCGAAGGTGATTGGTGTTGAGATACCGGTGCAGGAACCGGGGTTGTACTATTCGTGGCCACCAAGGCCGTCGCGGACCACGTTAGGGATGTACCTGTATCGAGTGTTCGTGCATGTCGAAGAAGTGGTCAATCCATCAATCGAAGTCTTGTCGCCGCCTCTGGTGCCAGGGTCCGTCGACGACGTCCACTACAGGAGTCAACGTTAGACTTTCCTCGTGTTGCTTGGAACGATGGATGGCACAGGGCCTACTCCATCGCGCGGCGGAGGCCACTGCCTCTTTGGGAGAAGAGGCAGGGCTAGCTGCCTGGATGTGCTCTAATTTGAGGTAACCACTGAATCTTGTCAGATACTAGTTAAATCTGAGCTATGGGTGTGAAGCACTGATGTGCCAGAACATTTGATTGTGACCTGTTCTATTTTTGTACATAAACTTTTTTTTAGAAAGGGTTGTACGTCAACTTAATGTACTACCAGAACTTATTGTGTTGTATGTCTGTTTTCTTTACACAACATTCAAGATATTTCCTCGTCAATGATAAAGCCGATGAACTGTTATGTACGAGTTCGTTGGTTTCAATATAGCCCTACCCGTAGCGATCCACTGCTTCCACCCTGATTGTGCCGCCTGCGTGAAATTTTTGTATGCAAGTTCAGTGTGCTATGATGTTCTATATGATTGTGTCAACTATATAAGTTTTTACAGAGCATCAACAATGGATATGGCTGAAAGATGTATTTACGAGCATCGACCGATGGGTCTCTCTCTCTCTCTCTCTCTCTCTCACACACACACACACACACGCACAAGTGGGACCTGTTGAATTATTTCTTCGCTCGTGACAACTTTTAATTAGGTTCCACTTTACTCTAACTTTTTCCTTAAGTTATTAATTGAGCTGAGTGACTTCAAAAAGTTGTACAGAAGCGTGTTTGGGCCTTTCCGGCATCACTGAATGTGGGCTGAGTAGCCATGTAAAGTTGTACTGTAGTACACAAGCCTTTTTTGAACATTAGCAATGCAACTAGGCCGACAGTTGTACACAATATCTGGGTCAACTTGTTATTCTCCGCCTACTGGGCTGCAAATCTTTCCTAGGAGGGAAGCATTAGGCTTAACAAGAAAATGGGCTTTAAGAAATTATAAATGGGATGTAATTATAAAAACTGGGCAGTAACTATAAAAAAATGCACCAAACACGTAATTAGTTTAATAAAATATTATTTTTGGATTTTGAAAATTTTAATTTCATTACTTGTAGCGCGCGCAATATTTTGTTGGATTTTTACGTAACACAAATTTATTTTGAAATTATATTTAATCTGACTAGAAATTTCATGATAAAAATATTTCGGATCCCATCAAAATGTGGGAAATTTTATTGAATTCCGTTTTGAGCGGTTAGTTGAAATTATTAATCGTTGTCCTAGCTAGAAAATGAGTTGTACTTTTAATAAACTATAAATGGGTTGTAGTAAATTCCATTAGAATTCAAAAATGGGTCGTACATTCTTACAAATCGCAAATGGGCTATATGTTCTCTGCCACACACTTGTGGGCCTACTAAGTTGACGCTTGCACGCAAGACTTTTGTCAACTTATAGTCAACACACGGTTCTAGCAAACAGCGGGTCGTTGGATGTCCGGCCCAATGGATGCCGTGGCTTCTTCTTCAATCTAGGATATTCTTGCTTCGTGACGCCTAAAAAATGATTCCTCCCCTGATATCTAGGGCGCACCATTTCGGAGGTCGACCAGGCCTACTAAGTTGACGCCAGCATCGAGGGCTTTGTCAACTTAGTCAATATAAACGATTCTAGCTGCAGTGACCGTATGATGTCCATCCAAGGCCGTCGTGCTTCTTCAACCTCTGGTCTTCTTGCTCCAAATTACCGCCCAAACCAGCGCCGGTCGTGTCAGCCGCTCCCTACCTCCGTGTCCGGCTGTGTTGCCACCACCGCCAGGCCATCCTCTATACTCACCCACACCTCCTGTTATTCTCCCATGACGAGCCTCACACACTGCAGCCATGCAAACAACCCATCGATTTCCCTCCGCGTAAGCATCCATCGCCAGATCTTCCCTGGCTCCACTTCATTCCCTTCCTAGGCCTCACCGTCGTCCATCGCTTGGTGCTCTCGGCGCGGCGTGGTCAACATGGTCAATGAAGGACAACCATCGGAAGAGGACTTTAGGTGGTGAGGCTGACAGCTGGACCTACCAGCTACATCTTTGAACACAAGGAAGTGCCTCCTTATTACTTGCAAAATAAAAACGATTCCTCCCCCTGACAGCTAGGACTGACCAGCTATATCTTTGCATGCAAGGATGTGCGTCTTTATCCTCCCTGACCACTGGGACCAACCTGGTCAAAGCATACGTAGCGTTGTCTGTCTGGTCGCGAATGTGTATGCACATACTGGTCGATCGGTCTCTCTGCAAGTATGAACCATGGCTGAGTAAGTAGCAACACATGTTGTTGTAGAGCACCCGACATAGCAGTTCACGCAGTCCCCTCTAGGTCCTGTACACGTACGTACAACCACAGGGCAAAAAATATGGCCACATACGTACATATGGGCGGGGTCTCGAGCGTGTACTCGCAAGATATATACGGACGGCTGTGGCTTGTGTACATGGAGAGGCAACGGACGGCAGCAACAGCGTCCTGTTCATCGGGCAGCGAACCGGCTGGGTCGGAACGGAGAAACAACGTCTTGTTCATCGGGAGGCAACCGACTGGGTCAGAATGCGTCCTGTTCAACGGGAGCCAACCGGCTTGGACGGAATAGGCGAAACGGGGTCTAGCGTACGGTAGAACGGAGGAAATGGCCTTCTGTTCGACCAGCCACGGTCGAAACGGGATCCTGTTCATCGGGAGGGGTCTGGCGTACCGCAAAACGGAGGAAACAGACTTATGTTCGAGTGCCTACGGTCAAAACAGGGTCCTGTTGATCGGGAGGGGTGTGACGTACCACAAAATGGAGGAAACTGACTTGTGTTGGAGCGCCTACGGTCGAAACGGGGTCCTATTCATCCACCGTCTCTTCATCGCCTCGCTCGCCTCCACTTGCTATCGCTCATCCACCGCCGACCTCCTCCAGCCTCCACGGGTTACTGTTCATCCACGACTACTGTTCATCCAGCCTCCACCTGCTGTTGTTCACAGAGCCTCCACAGGGTCCTGTTCATCCACCCCAACCGGGTCAAAAGTGCGGCAGCCTCCTCGGTCATGTTCATCCAGCAGCAATGGCCTACTACCATGGGGTCCTGTTCATCCAACCCCCACCGGGAACTGTTCCTCCACGGCCAACCAACCGGCTCGACTCACCACGTCTCGACTCATTCTACGTACGGCGCGCACAGTAGCAACGATCACTGTCCATCGAGAGGCAACCCAACACTGGCTGGATATGTCTCGCATGGGGGCTCGATCGGCTTCAGTAAGCAGCAACAGTGATCGATCGCTCGGGTTCAGTTAGCAGCAGCAGTGAAGGAATTGCTCGGGTTCAGTTAGTAGCAAATGAATCGCTCGGGTTCAGTTAACAGCCAAGGGATCGATCGCTCGGGTTCAGTAACGTGCGATCTCTCCGGGTTCAGTCAGCCAACGCCTTGAAAAAACACGCGTACACAAGAGAAACGCGCAAACCACAGTGCATCGCTCGGCCCCGACCACCCATCGTAACCGGGAACTCCCCGATATTTTCCTCGCCCTCGCTTCTACCACGGTTTTTTTCGTCGTGGACGGCCCAAAGAATGTCATGCAGCTGCGTCTCCGGCCTGCCTAGGAAGAAAAGCCCATTTTCTTCATGATTATTTTCATAGAAGTAGGAGCCCACCACATCTATGATGATACCGGGTTTTATTACAATTATCGTCATAGAAGTGTCATAAGCATGATAGAATTTTTTTCGTTCGGCCCAAAATGTCATGGATGTGTCTTTTTTTTTGTAGTGGAGTGTGCTAGACCGGTGTGGGACCCAATCCAGGTAGTGGCTTGGATGGGACACTAAAAGGATCGAGAAGAGGTGTCTAGAGTGGGGGGCGATTAGACCCTCAACAAGCAAAAGTGGCAGTTTTTAAGTTCTTCAAGTTGAGGTGGAGTTTTAGCACAAGTTTAAGCATTCACAATACATTTCAAGCAAGCATGGCAAAAGTATGAGCAGCGGAAAGAGTAAAGCATGCTATTTACAAGAAAGTAAAGGGATGGGATTGGAGTGTGCAAACGCAATGAAGACACGGAGATTTTTGGCGTGGTTCTGATAGGTGGTGCTATCGTACGTCCATGTTGGTGGAGACTTCAACCCACAAAGGGTAACGGTTGTGCGAGTCCACGGAGGGCTCCACCCACGAAGGGTCCACGAAGAAGCAACCTTGTCTACCCCACCATGGCCATCACCCACGAAGGACTTGCCTCACCTGGGTAGATCTTCACGAAGTAGGCGATCTCCTTGCCCTTACAAACTCCTTGGTTCAAGTCCGCAATCTCGTCGGAGGCTCCCAAGTGACACCCAACTAATCTAGGAGACACCACTCTCCAAAAGGTAATAGATTGTGTGATGATGATGAAGTCCTTGCTCTTGTGCTTCAAATGATAGTCTCCCCAACACTCAACTCTCTCTCACAGATTTGGCTATGGTGGAAAGATGATTTCAGTGGAACGCATCTTGGGGTAGGCTAGAGATCAAGATTCTTGTGGTTGTATCGTAATGTCTTGGTCTCAACACATGAGTAGGTGGTTCTCTCTCAGAAAATGAGTAGTGGAAGTGTAGGCACGTTCTGATGGCTCTCTCTTGAATAGAGAAGGGGCGGAGGGGTATATATAGCCTTCACACAAAATCCAACCATATAATACACAATTGGACCCATCTCGGTCAGACCGAATAGAAGAACTCAGTGAGACCGATTCAGTTCAAAATGTGAACGCTAGGACTTTCGGTGGGACCGACATGATCAACTCGATGGGACCAATGTGCTAGGGTTAGGGCAAAACCTCATCTCGGTGTGACCGATTGCAGGAACTCAGTGAGATCGATTTTATCAACGAGCAAATAGAGAGTTGGTCGGGCAAACTCGGTGGGACCGATTGCATATTTCGGTGAGACCGAAATAATTACAACAGATAACAGAGAGTTTGCAAGGCCATCTCGGTGAGACTGAGATCCCGATCGGTGAGACCGAATTGATTACGGTTTCTAGCAGTGGCTATCTTAAAGGAACTCAGTGGCGCTGGATAGATCAAATTGGTGGGGTCGAGTTTGACTTTAGGTTTTGGACATATTTGGAAATGAGAAAGTGGTTGAGGGCTTTGGAGCATATCACTAAGCACTTTGAGCAAGTAGACCATTAAGAAACACCTCATCCCCTTTTAATAGTATTGGCTTTTCCTATGGGCTCAATGTGATCTTGGATCACTAAAATAGAAATGAAGAGTCTTAAGCTTTAGCCAATCTTTTTCCTTAGCATTTTGAAGGGGTTCCGCATCCTCTTGTCCGTACCACGCCATTGTTGAACTTACGTGAAATATACTAGATAAAGATATTAGTCCAACAAGAGATATGTTGACATTAATTACCAAAATCACCCAGGGAGCACTTGTGCTTTCAATCTCCCCTTTTTTGGTAATTGATGACAACATACATCAAAGCTTTAGATAAAGATATGAAGAGTAACAAGTAAAGCTTTGGAAAGCCATGTAACATGCATAGGCTCACCCTACATGTATGCAATCATATAAAGATGGAATATTAGAACATGTGAATGCATAAGCATGTCAGAGCAAGCAATGAGTTACATGTATCTTGGCTATATGCATCAGATCAAATGATGTAGATACAAGAAGTGTACCTTCATGTTCATGAGCCCTTCTTGCAAATAATATGTACATTAGCAAGAGATTATCATGCACATGAGTGTGATGCATATATTTACCTCGTGGTCTTGAGCTGGCTTTGGAAGAGAGGAACTTGAGAAAACAGGATTAGATAACACAAGAACACTCTAAATAAAGCAAGTCGAGGTACCCACAAGAGTACCAAGACTGGGATGACATGTAATGAGTGAGTACTTAGTACTCTGTTTGGATATGGACATGTCCCCAAGGATTAAAGATATGCAATGAATTCCAAAGATTTTCTTCCCCTAGATATGAACTCTTTCTCCCCCTAAATCTGATATTGGATAATTGGAGAAGGTAGGGTAAGAGAAAATCAGAGCAAACCAAACATAACAGAGCAAGAAATGGTACAAACAACCACACACTAACATGTCTTCCCCCTCTTGAAGACATGTGACTTCTCTCCTCTATTGTCAATAAGCATCTAGAGAAGCTAGGATGTGCTCTCTCTCCCATGTGATTAGCTTTGATGTGCTCTCTCCCCCCCCCCCCCCTTTGACATTAATTTCGAAGAAGGGATCTTCTGGAGCATGAGTCAAATAGGTTTGGCCCTTGAGACACACTACAAAGCAGCATGTAGTTTAAGATGCGAGTAGAGGATAAGAATCATCGAGTGGAGCTGGATAAGAAATGACATTTGCAATGGCAAACCGTTTTCTCAGCAGTGAAATCGGTAACGCCGATCCGTTTTCATCGGTGGCACCGAGTTGGCAATGTCATAGATGTTGCATATCGGTCAGACCGGATTAGTCCACGTCGGTTGTACCGATGAACTATCTACAAGGTATTCTTGTAGTTCGGTCTAGCCGATAGGCATGAATCGGTGAGGTCGAGTTCAATGTAGAGGAAATTTTTTGTCAACTCAGCTCACTTGGCAATCGAAATCTCATAAGGATTTGCAAGGAATTAGTCAAGAATTTGCAATGAATTAGATGCGTAAAATACAAGAGAAAAGCATACAAAAGGAAATGAAATCTAGATGAAGTTTTTTTTTAAAAAGGGAACAAACAAGCAAGAAACACATGTAAGACATAAAGCAAAGAAACATTAGAGAACTTCATCTAGAAGGGGTCATGACAAAGTCACCTATGTTAGAGTATCTTGTGAGGAGTCAAGTGATAACACTTGATCGTGAGGTCATACTCATCGTTTAAGCTCAAAATGGCGCTTACCATTTTTCGCTTAAGCACATTGATGTATTCACATCTTGTTGAGTTGCTTTGACCCATGACTTGGGGTAAAGCTTCTCTAAGATGGAATAACATACCTTGGGTGGTGGTGTTGATCTTGATCATGTTAAATCCGAACTTATGTTGGATGCTCAAGGTTGATGTAGTTCATCAAGAGTTGGGAGCACCACTTATAGTTTGAGTTTATCTTCCTAGATGGGTTAGTCTTGCAAGGAAGAGCACTTGTGTATCTAAAATGACAATCATGAAACCTGATACCAAATGAATTTTGATATATAGAAATTTTCAAAGGATATGTTGAGTGGATTCATGCTGTCTTGTATTCAACAACCATATAGTAGAATCTTGGTGATGTAGAGATTGCTCAAGATGTGAGTTACTTGCAATATCGTAGATTTGGGCTCATCCAAGTACCTACAAGGGTTGGATAACATGCAAGGGTACAAGTATAGATCCAAGACATATGATCATCATTATAAGAGAAATATCAAGGATTAGTCAAAAAGCTCATGCCTTGCATGTATCCAAATGGAGTTTCTACTCCAAGTTTGAGGCATCAATGATGTTCAATTCACCTCTCAAACGGAAAAATACTTTCTCATCAAGCGGTTTGGTGAATATATCCGCCAATTGCTTATCGGTTCGAACATGCTTAAGTTTGATGTCTCCTTTAGCAACATGATCTCGAATGAAATGATGACGAACTTCAATATGCTTAGTTCGAGAATGTTGCACGGGATTGTGAGCAATTCTAATAGCACTTTCATTATCACAAAGCAATGGAACATGTTTCACATATACCCCATAATCCTTAAGAGTTTGGGTCATCTAAAGTAATTGAGCACAACATGATCTGACGACAATGTATTCCGCTTCGGCGGTGGATAAGGATACTGAGTTTTGTTTCTTGGAGGACCAAGACACAAGAGATCTACCAAGAAACTGACAAGTACCCGAAGTGGACTTTCTATCAACCTTGTCACCGGCATAGTCTGAATCAGAGTAGCCAACAAGATCAAAAGAAGACCTCTTAGGATACCAAATGGAAAAGTTTGTTGTATGAATTAAGTATCTCACTATCCTTTTCACAGCCTTAAGATGACATTCTTTAGGGGTCGCTTGATATCGTGCACACATGCACACACTTAGCATAATATCAGGACGGGAGGCACATAGATATAACAATGAACACATCATAGAGCGGTAAACCTTTTGGTCAACCGGTTTTCCATCCTTAGTCAAGTCAAGATGTCCACTCCTAGGAATGGGTGTTTTCATACCTTTGCTTTCTTGCATGTTGAACTTCTTGAATAAGTCCTGGGTATACTTTGTTTGGGAAACAAAGGTACCCTCCTTAGTTTGCTTGACTTGCAAACCAAGAAAGAATTTGAGTTCACTCATCATAGACATCTCAAACTTCCCAGGACATTAGCCTTCCAAACTTTTCACTAAAATGAGGGTTAGTTGAACCAAATATGATATCATCCACATAAATTTGGCATACAAATAATTCACCATTAACCCTTTTAGTAAAAAGTGTATAATCAATTTTTCCAATTTCAAAGCCTTTTTCAATAAGGAACTTGGTCAAGCATTTATACCATGCTCTAGGAGCTTGTTTAAAATCATAATGAGCTTTGTGAAGTTTGTAAACATGATTAGGTTTCTTGGGATTAACAAAGCCGGAAGGTTGTTTAACATAGACTTCCTCCTCAATTTCACCATTTAGAAAAGCACTTTTAATGTCCATTTGGTATAAAGTGATATCATGGTGATTGGCATAAGCAAGTAAGATGCGTATGGACTCAAGTCTAGCAACGGGGCCATATGTCTCACCATAGTCCATACCTTCGACTTGAGTGTAGCCTTGGGCAACGAGATGGGCCTTAGTGCGTACAACTTGTCCATCCCCATCTTGCTTATTCTGAAACACCCACTTGGTTCCAATGACATTTTGGTTGTCGTCCGGCTTTTCTACCAATGTCCGCTCTTGATTCCTCTTGAAATTGTGTAGCTCTTCATGCATGGCATTCACCCAATATGGATCATCAAGAGCCTCTTCCACCTTCATAGGTTCAATACTAGAAATGAATGAGTAATGTTCACAAAAGTTAGCCAAACGAGTTTCAGAGCGAGTAATTCTCCCGGTTTGAATGTCATCAAAGATTTGTTTGATGGGATGATCTCTTGTGACTCTTGCTCTAACTCGTGAGAGCTTTTGTTTGGGTCGGGGTGGAACATCCTCTTCATTGTCTTGTTCTTCCTCTTGTCCTTTTTCATTGTTGTTGGCGTTGTTGTTCTCTAGTGGAGGTGGAGATAGAGGTCGACGAGGTTCATCTTATTGTACTTCCTCGTTTACTTCATCTTGTCGTGTTCCACTTGTGGATGCCTCCAAGTCAACTTATGGTTCACCTTCACCTCCGCTGGGCGAATCTTGCCAATAGACAAGTCTTAAATTGCTTCCGGGATCTTTATCTCCTACATCAATTGGCAATTGCTCTACTTATAGCCGTTAGATTCATCAAACTTCACATATACCGTCTCTTCAACCTTTCGGGTGAAATTGTTGTAGACACGGTAAGTGTGAGAATTTGAGCCATAACCGAGTAGGAAACCTTCATGGGATTTAGGAGCAAACTTCGAACGACAATGCTTATCAAGAATATAACACTTTGAGCCAAATACTCAAAAGTATCCAACTTGGGGTTTGTTACCGGTGATAAGCTCGTATGCCGTCTTGCCGGGAAGCTTGTGAAGATATAGTCGATTTGTTGCATGACAAGCTGTCTCAACCGCTTCCTCGCCCAAAGTCTTTTGGCATCTTGTATTCATCAAGCATCGTTCTCGCCATCTCAATAAGTGTCCAGTTCTTCCTCTAAACAACTCCATTTTGTTGAGGTGTGTACGTAGCCGAGAACTCATGTGAAATACCTTCTTCGTCAAGAAAGGTATCCACGTTGGCGTTCTTAAACTCCGTTCCATTGTCGCTGTGAACCTTAATGATATTCACTTCAAATTGATTTTGGGCCTCACTAGCGAAGTTCTTGATGGTCTTTTGGACCTGTGATTTATCATCGAGAAAGAACACTCACAGAAATCTTGAAAAATCATCAACAATGACCAATCCAAACAAGTTACCACCGAGACTCTTATAGGCGTTGGGACCAAAAAGATCCATATGAAGTAGCTCAAGTGGTCTTCTCGTGGTCATGATGTTCTTTACGGGATGACTTCCTCCAACTCGTTTTCTTGCTTGACAAGCACTGCAAATTCTGTCCTTGTCAAATATAACATCTTTAACACCAAGGATATGATCACCTTTAATAAGCTTATCAAGATTTCTCATGCCCACGTGACCTAATCTTCTATGCCACAACCAACCTTTAGAAGATTTAGCAATTAAGCAAGTTCTAGGTTGAGCCTTTTTAGTGAAATCAACAATGTATTGATCACCTCTACGTATACCAGTAAAGACCATATTATGATTATGTCTCTGAAACACTTGGCAATCTACTTCAGTAAATAGGACATTGAAACCGAATCGGCTGGTCTAGATACGGGTAGTAAATTATAGCCAAGAGATTCAACGAGCATAACATTTTGGATGGAGATGTCATGTGAGATGGCCACCTTACCAAGGCCAACCACCTTACCCTTTGTGTTATCACCAAAAGTGACATACTTTCGGGGACCATCGTTTTCAGCAAGCTCAAGAAACATGTCCTTGTCTCCGGTCATGTGATCGGTACACCCACTATCAAGAACCCATTCCTTTCCACCGGCCACATAACCACGAAGGTTAGCCATAAGACCAAAGTGTCTCATAGACTCATCAAGATCAAAGTCACTATCATCATCCTCATCATAATATCCATGTTCAACATCGTCTTGTGATTGATCATCACCTAGAGAGAGTGATTCATTAGATTTATGATCATGACAATGTGCATCCTTATGAATTCTAATGACTTGAGAAATGATGCTACTAATGACTCTAACATCTCCTTTGGCACGCATAAGGTCACGAAGCTCAAAAAGACAATCACCAAATTTTGGATCACTAGGATGCATTTTATGAAAAGCTATGGACTTCTGAAGGATCTCATCTAGATTTTTCAAGGAATAGTTTGGAAAGCGCTCCTCAAGGTATCACCATATGGTATAAGCACATTCAAATGTAGACAAGCACACAAGAAAATTTCTAGGCAACCCTCTTATGATAAGATCAATAGCTCTAAGATTGTGGGTCATGCCAAGATACTCATCGGGGGTAGGATGCAAGGGATCAATAGGAGGCGCACAAGGGCTAGTAATATACTTGTTCAAATGATATTCATTGAGAATCACAAGCATCTCATTTTTCCAAGCACTATAGAACTCTCCATCAAGCATAGGTACTCTACGTCTAATACTCCCAATCGTAGACTCATCCATCTTCCTCCAATGGTGATTAAACCAAAGCAATGGAGACCAATGCTCTGATACCAATTGAAAGGATCGAGAAGACGTGTCTAGAAAGGGGGGTGATTAGACCCTCAACAAGCAAAAGTGGCAGTTTTTAAGTTCCTCAAGTTGAGGTGGAGTTTTAGCATAAGTTTAAGCATTCATAATATATTTCAAGCAAGCATGCCAAGAGTATGAGCAGCGGAAAGAGTAAAGCATGCTATTTACAAGAAAGTAAAGGGATGGGATTGGAGTGTGCAAACGCAATGAAGACACGGAGATTTTTGGCGTGGTTCCGATAGGTGGTGCTATCGTACGTCCACGTTGGTGGAGACTTCAACCCACGAAGGGTAACGGTTGCACGAGTCCATGGAGGGCTTCACCCACGAAGGGTCCATGAAGAAGCAACATTGTCTATCCCACCATGGCCATCGCCCACGAAGGACTTGCCTCACTTGGGTAGATCTTCACCAAGTAGGCAATCTCCATGCCCTTACAAGCTCCTTGGTTCAACTCCACAATCTTGTCGGAGGCTCCCAAGTGACACCTAACCAATCTAGGAGACACCACTCTCCAAAAGGTAATAGATGGTGTGATGGTGATGAACTCCTTGCTCTTGTGCTTCAAATGATAGTCTCCCCAACACTCAACTCTCTCTCACATATTTGCCTATGGTGGAAAGATGATTTGAGTGGAAAGCAACTTGGGGAAGGCTAGAGATCAAGATTCTTGTGGTTGGATTGGAATGTCTTGGTCTCAACACATGAGTAGGTGGTTCTCTCTCAGAAAATGAGTAGTGGAAGTGTAGGCACGTTCTGATGGCTCTCTCTTGAATAGAGAAGGGGGTGGAGGGGTATATATATATAGCCTCCACACAAAATTCAACCGTTACACACATTTGACCCAACTTCGTTAGACCGAATAGAAGAACTCGGTGAGACCGAATTAGTTCAAAATGTGAACATTAGGAATCTCGGTGGGACCGATGTGCTTGGGTTAGGGAAAAACCTCATCTCGGTGAAGCCGCTTGCTTGAACTCGGTGAGCAAACAAGGAGTTGTTCAGTCAAACTCGGTGGGACCGATTGCATATTTCCATGAGACTAAAATAATTACATCAAGAAACAGAGATTTTGCAAGGCCATCTCGGTGAGACCGAGATCCCGATCGGTGACACCAAATTGATTAGGGTTTCTAGTAGTGGCTATGTCAAAGGAACTCGATGGCGCCGGATAGATCAAATCAATGGGGCCAAGTTTGACTTTGGATTTTGGACATTTTTGGAAATGAGAAAGTGGTTGAGCGTTTTGGAGCATATCACTAAGCACTTTGAGCAAGTAGACCATTAAGCAACACATCATCCCCTCTTAGTAGTATTGTCTTTTACTATGGACTCAATGTGATCTTGGATCACTAAAATAGAAATGAAGAGTCTTGAGCTTTGGCCAATTTTTGTCCTTAGCATTTAGAAGGGGTTCCACATCCTCTTGTCCATGCCACGCCATTGTTGAACTTACCTGAAATATACTAGATAAAGATATTAGTCCAACAAGAGATATGTTGACATTAATTAGAAAAATCACCTAGGGAGCACTTGTGCTTTCAGACACCGGGCTTTAGGTGTTAGGCTTTTGTGCGATGTATGTTTGGTATTAGGCCCGGACGTTCGACACGCCTTCATCAAGGGGATAGGAGTAGCAACAACGTTGCCAAGATGGTGGCTTCAGGCTTATTGATGTATCCTTGTACGGTCTTTGTGAATAATTAATAATATGGTTGCATGCATCGTCTAGGTGCAGAGGCCAGGGGTACATCCTCCTTTTTTAAAATAATAACAATAATAAAAAATAAAAAATATCAAAATGTCTGAAAAGACTTATATTTAGAAACGGAGGGAGTATCTCGTGAAAAGGTAACTCAATTTCAACCAATTAGTCTATGTGATGTCGTGTACAAGGTAATTTCAGAAATGATTCTGGCCCTTTGAAGAAGATCCTTTTAGATATTATCGGTACATAACTTTCAGAGTGCATTTGTGCAAGGACGAATGATTACAGACAATATCTTAGTGGCATATGAATGCGTCCATACTATAAAGAAAAAAAGGAATGGTAAAGAGGGTCTGTGTGCCATTAAACTGGATATGCACAAAGTATATGACCGAGTAGAGTGGTCTTTTCTGAAGGAGATTATGCTTAGATTGGGATTTCAAGAGAAATGGGTAAATTTAATCATGCAGTGTGTAACCTTAGTGGAGTACCGGGTTCATTTTAACACAGAAGAAACTGAGAGTTTCAAACCTACCAGAGGATTGAGGCAGGGATATCCTCTCTCTCCATACTTATTCTTGCTATGTACCGAGGGATTGACCGCTCTACTTCAAATGTGGGTATGGACAAAAGTGATTGTTTCCAATTCCTGATTGATTGAATTATTATAAAAATTAGTGGATAGAAAGAAAAGTTGTTATTCATGGGAGGAAAGGAAATTTTGCTCAAATATGTTGTACAAGCTATCACAGTTTATGCCATGTCCGTCTTTAAAATTCCTAAAAAAATTGTAAGGGAATCATTGACGCGATGTCGCAATTTTGGTGGGGCGATGAGGACAATAAGAAGAGAATGCATTGGATTGCGTGGTGGAAGACGTGTGTCCCAAAAGACCAAGGAGGTATGGGTTCCCAAGATATACACTGTTTCAATATGGCATAGTTGGCCAAACAAGTGTGGGGTTTGCTTGATAATCCTGAGTCTTTATGTGCTACTATCTTGAGAGCTAAATATTTCCCGGAGGGTGATTTAATAAGTGCAACTCTGAAAAAGGGTTCCTCTTTTACTTGGTAAAGTATTATGGCGGGAGTGAATTGTCTAAAAAAGGGTCATATCTCGCGAGTTGGAAATGGACATAATATTGATGTTTGGAGAGATGTCTGGACCCCTAACTGTGCAAATAGGAAAATTATTACTCCTAGAAGGGGGCATCTTCTATATAAGGTTTGTGACCTTATTGACCCAGTCACGATCTTGGGATGAAGATTTGGTGAGAGAAACGTTGTGGCCAATTCATGCTCAAAGGGTACTCGCAATTCCACTTTCTATGCATAACATGACCGATTTCTTCTGTTATTCCAGTATCGTGTGTACTACCGCTTATTATGGGTCTTCTATTGTCTATTCGGGCCCAACGGCAGTAAGGCAGTAGTACCACTTGCAGTACTTCCACCTCTACCACCTCTATCACCGCTCCACTACCGTTGATCTTGTTGTAGCCCAGAACGCTAAGCGGAAATTGAGCGGCAGTTGAGCGGTACTACCGTCTAGTCACTACCGCTGCTACTACCGCTTCCACGGCGGTGAGGCCGTAATGCTTGTGTAGTAATCTTCTTCTTGCGATCGCCATAAATACTCAGCCCTACCTCCTCTACTTCTTATGTACTACAACCTCGGTAATAGTACCGATGGGGCGAGATGTAGTACCGCTCCGATGGCACTACCACCTCGGGGTGCTTCAGCCATACACTGCACTACTAGAACTACCACCCGAGCGGTAGTACCGCTCCTGGAGTAGCAATACCACTTGTGTGTGGGCTGTGCACAGAAAAAACGATTGTATTCATTTCCAATATATATAGGGGGTCTTCTTCCCCAAGAAGACCTACCTATTATCCTCCGAAACTCCATTTTTGCTCAAAGCTCCATTTTCGTCCGATCTCTCTCCCAGCCAACAAAACTTGTTGATTTTCTAGCGTTTGGTTGAGAGGGCCCCGATTTACACGTCCACCAAGAGATATTTGATTCCCCCCACGACTCCCGTGCAGATCTTGTTACTTTTGGGTGTTTGAGGACCCTAAATGGTAGAGTTCACCTCGGAGCCACAATCCGTTGTGGCGAAGCTTCGTGGTGGGGTTGGGAGCCTCCAATTAAGTTGTGGAGAGATCCTCAACCTTGTTTGTAAAGGTCCGGTTGCCACCTTCAAGTGCACCACTAGTGAAAGCACGACATCTTGCATTGTGCGAGGGCGTCAGGAGAATAAGGTGGCCCTAGTAGCTCCTTGTGGAGCATTGTGCCTCCACACTGCTTCAACAGAGACGTACTTCCCTTCAAAAGGAAGGAACTTCGGTAATACATCCTCGTCTCCACCGGCTCCACTTGTGGTTATCTCTTACCATTATTTTGTGCAAGCTATTATTGTGTTGTACTCCTGGCTTTCTTGTGGTGTTGTTGTTAGCATCATATAGGTTGTTCACCTAGTTGCATATCTAGACAACCTATTTATTGCTAAACCTAATTTGATAAGAAAAGCTAAAAATTGGTAGTTGCCTATTCACCCCCCTCTAGTCAACCATATCAATCCTTTCAATTGGTACCAGAGCCTCATCTCTTTTAAGGGCTTAACCGCCTAAAGAGTATGGTTGATGATGGGCCATGGGTGGATGAACTACCCACGGCCGAGGCAGTGTCCATGGTCACACGAGAGGACCTAAATGAAGCTATTGCCTCACTTCGGACCTCTATGACGACCGAAGTCAAATCCTTGTTTAATTTCCTTGATGGTCTCAAACTTTCTACATCCGCTTCAAGTGGTTAAACGCACTACCACCAGAGTCGGATGCCAACTCACGATAAGGAGGGGTCTAGTAGTGATAAGAATCCTTTGCCCCAAGGAAAGAATAGGGCCGGGCATCCATGCTGCGGTTGCCCTCCCCCGACCTATGGAGGACCGGTCCATGCACCTCATATCAACCCTCTTGGTCCTCCTCCTAACCTTTTGTTAAATGATTTGCCTAATTGGGGTTTTTGTATCAAGTCTCATTTGAATCACAACTCAACACATCTTTTGAGAATCATCGAGCAAGGCTTTTACCTGCATGATCCAACCAACCTCACTCCAATAGAAGAAGCGGACAATCAATTCAACCACTCCGCCTTGTTCATTCTTCAAGTTGCAATGCCTCCCGAAGAGCTTGCTCATTTGTGCCCATTCACTCTTGCAAAAGATGCATGGGAACACATTATCTCTTTGTACAAGGGAAGCTCGAGCATTCAACGCTCCAACTTTGAGGTGATCCTTGATGAATCCTATCAGTTTGTGATGAATGAAGATGAAGATCCTCATGAGCTCTACCAAAGATTAACAACTATTGCGGTCTCACTCCGAGATCATGGGAGCAAGGACACGGATGATAGTTGGATCAAGCGCAACTTCCTCAAGGCCATCATGCCAACAACAAGGCCATGTCCTCCTGATCCGTCAAAGCCCAGACTTATGCACCTTATCATCAAGTGACGTGTTGGATGAGTTTATTTCTATGAACATCTTGAACAAGATCGCCTTCAACGCTCTAGCTCATGTCCAGCGTTCAAAGAAATCCTCACCCAACCTAGCTTTGAAGGCCAAGGCTATCCCGGAAGAAGAAGAGGAAGAAGAGGAGAGTTTCCACGAAGACACCAAATATTCTTACCACGAGCACATGGCTCTTGCGTCAAGGCAATTTTGGGGCAACAAGTGAAACTCAAGGCCCAACTTCTCCAAGAACAACTCAAGTGGCTCCAAGGGCAATCAACGTGTTAGAACTAGCTACAACAGAAGTAATGTGAGTCACTTTGTGGTGGATTGCCCCTATGAGAAGACGGGAGACAATGGTGGCAAAATCATTTGCAAAGACAAGGCGAAGCCCTTCCCCAACAAGAACAACTTCACCAAGATGGTGCCACAAAAGGGGTTGGTGGTGCATGAAGAGTACATCTCCGATGATGATAATGCATGCAAGTGGTGAAGGGATGACGACGGCCTCCTTGTCCATTGCCACCTCTTCTCCAAACTTGGTGTCTCTCTTCGATGCCCCCAACGAGAACCTCATCCCAAAGTGCCTCATGGCAAAAGGCATCAACAAGGTAATGATACGTCTCCAACGTATCTATAATTTTTAATTGTTCCATGCTGTTATATTATCATTCTTGGATCTTTTATAATCATTTTATATCATTTTTGGTACTAACCTATTGACATACTGCCAAGTGCCAGTTGTTGTTTTCTGCATCTTTTTTACATCACAGGAAATCAATACCAAACGGAGTCCAAAAGCAGCGAAACTTTTTGTGGATTTTTTGGACGAGAAGACATCCATTGGGCGGAAGCGCCTCGGGGTGCTCGAGGGGAGCACAACCCACCAGGCGCACTGGAGGCCCGAACGCATACAGTGGGTTCTGCCCACCTCGGGTGCCTCCCGAGCCGACTCTTTGCTCTATAAATACCCCAATATTCCAGAAACCCTAGGGGAGTCGACGAAAATCAATTCCAGCCGCCGCAGAGTCCAGAACCACCATATCCAATCTAGACACCATCATGAAGGGGTTCATCATGCCCATTGGTGCCTCTCCGATGATGCATGAGTAGTTCTTTGTAGACCTTCAGGTCCGTAGTTAGTAGCTAGATGGCTTCCTCTCTCTCGTTTGATTCTCAATACAATGATCTCTTGGAGATCCATATGATGTAACTCTTTTTGCGGTGTGTTTGTTGGGATCAGATGAACTGTGAGTTTATGATCAGATCTATCTTTTTATCCATGAAAGTTATTTCAGTCTTCTTTGATCTCTTATATGCATGATTGCTTATAGCCTCGTATTTCTTCTCCGATATTTGGGTTTTGTTTGGCCAACTTGATCTATTTATCTTGCAGTGGGAAGATGTGCTTTGTGATGGGTTCGATCTTACAGTGCTTGATCCCAGTGACAGAAGGGGAACCGACACGTATGTATCATTGTCATTAAGTATTACAAGATGGGGTCTATCTCTACATAAATAGATCTTTTCTACATCATGTCATCGTTCATATTGCATTACTCTATTTCTCCATGAACTTAATACACTAGATGCATGCTCGATAGCGGTAGATGTGCGGAGTAATAGTAGTAGATGCAGGAAGGAGTCGGTCTGCTAATCTTGGATGTGATGCCTATATAATGAGCATTGCCTGGATATCGTCATGATTATTTGAAGTTCTATCAATTGCCCAAAAGTAATTTGTTTACCCACCGCTATTTTTCTCGAGAGAAGCCACTAGTGAAATCTACGGCCCCCGGGCCTCTTCTTTAATATATTTGCCTTTGCGATCTATTTTCCTTTGCTTTTATTTTCAGATCTATTAAACCAAAAATACAGAAATACCTTGCTGCACTTTATTTTATTTGGCGTTCGATCTATCAATTATTGTCGGATGTGGGGCTCCGGCAAAACCCTTAAGGTTCGAACTCAGGGGTGCACGCGAAGTTCTTCCCTCCTACCGATCTACGCCCTAGCTCACTAAGATCTCGCGGACGAACTCGACGAACTTCATAACCGCGAAAGACCACGAGATTTATATCTTTGGTTCGGGCCACCGTTGTGGTGTAATACCCTACTCCAGTGTGTGGTGGTGGATTGCCTCTTGGTCTGATGAAGAACAGTACAAGGGGAAGAACAGCCTTCTGAGGTTGAGGTGTTCTTGTGCTCTGTGGACTTGTGGATCCGAACTCTCTCCCACTATGGTGGCTAGCTCTACTTACATAGGCCCTGGTCCTCTCCCCAAATATTGAGCGGGAAGGGAGCCAACAACGATGGGCAAATTTCAAAGGGGACAACTAGTACAAGCTATCCTGACAAAAGCGGTCTTCGCGTGCAAAAGGCTCTGGTGGTGATGCCGTCTTGGGCTCCACGGTGACCTCCGTCTTGCCGTCCCGCTGGTCTTGGTCTCGTTGCACCGATATGGCAACCTTTGCCTGATGCCTCGGTACTCCGCGCCTGAGCCTGCCTCCTTAGCACCAAAGAGGAAACAAGGGCCTTCTAGCAAGCTAGCTGGCGCCTACGCTGGTGCAGGTCGTCATGGCTCACGTCCACGAGAGCCTCGCCCCGAGGTTTGCAGCGCCTTGATATCTCCACTCCTCGCCGAGCCTGCACTGGAGAGGTCGCTCTGAGGAGGTCTTGCGTCGTCCGCCTCAGCTTGGCCCCAGCGAGGGTCTTAAATCTTTGTTGATGAAGATGGGCCATACAGCCCACTTGCATATATCCTGTGAGCCTTGACAGTAGCAAGTCTGGGGACCCCGGTTCCCGGAGCAGCAACAGTAGCCCCGGGCCCAAAGGTGCGCTCGGGCTTGGCTTCTGTGGCCAAGCCAAGGGTCAAGTCTTGGGCCATGAGCCCCAAAACTGCGGCCTCGGTCGACGCGTGGCGGTTGATTGGACATGGGCGTCTCCACTTCCCCATGCTGTTGGAAATATGCCCTAGAGGCAATAATAAAAGCATTATTATTATATTTCCTTGTTCATGATAATTGTCTTTTATTCATGCTATAATTGTATTATCCGGAAATCGTAATACATGTGTGAATACATAGACTACAATACGTCCCTAGTAAGCCTCTAGTTGACTAGCTCGTTGGTCGGCAGATAGTCATAGTTTCTTGACTATGGACATCGAGATGTCATTGACAGCGGGATCACGTCATTAGGAGAATTTTGTGATGGACAAGACACAATCCTAAGCATAGCACAAGATCGTGTAGTTCGTTTTGCTAGAGCTTTTCCAATGTCAAGTATCTCTTCCTTAGACCTTGAGATCGTGTAACTCCCGGATACCGTAAGAGTGCTTTGGGTGTACCAAAGCGTCCTGGCGTAATCGGGTGACTATAAAGGTGCACTACGGTATCTCCGAAAGTGTCTGCATTGGGTTGACACGGATCGAGAGACAGGGATTTGTCACTCCGTATGACGGAGAGGTATCACTGGGCCCACTCGGTAGTGCATCATCATAATGAGCTCAAAGTGACCAAGTGTCTACGGTCACGGGATCATGCATTACTGATGCGAGTAAAGTGACTTGCCGGTAACGAGACTAAAGCGGTATTGGGATACCGACAATCGAGTCTCGGGCAAGTAACATACCGATTGACAAAGGGAATAGTATACGGGGTTGCTTGAATCCTCGACGCCGTGGTTCATCCGATGACATCATCGAGGAGCATGTAGGAGCCAACATGAGTATCCGAGATCCCGCTGTTGGTTATTATTGACACGAGGCGTCTCGGTCATGTTCGCATGTCTCCCGAACCCGTAGGGTCTACACACTTAAGGTTCGGTGACGCTAGGGTATTAGGAAGACTTGTATGTGATTACCGAATGTTGTTCGGAGTCCCGGATGAGATCCCGGACGTCACGAGGAGTTCCGGAAGGGTCCGGAGCAACCAACTTGTTGGAAATCATACATACCGATGTGTGCGGTCCAACTAGCGTTGAGGCTCGCGGAGGATGTCGTTATGTTCTCACTCTCACAGATGACTTGAGTAGATATGGGTATGTCTACTTGATGAAACACAAGTCTGAGACCTTTGAAAAGTTCAAGGAATTTCAGAATGAAGTAGAGAATCAATGTGACCAGAAAGATAAAATTCTTCTGATCGGATCGTGGAGGAGAATATTTGAGTCCGCGAATTTGAGTACAGACTTAAGAAAATGTGGAATCGTTTCACAACTCACGCCGCTGGAACACCTCGGCGTAATGGTGTGTCCGAGCGTCGTGTCGTACTCTATTGGATATGGTGCGATCTATGATGTCTCTTACCGATTTACCGCTATCATTTTGGGGATACGCTCTAGAGACAGCTACATTCACTTTAAATAGGGCACCGTCTAAATCCGTTGAGGCGACACCGTATGAATTATGGTTTGGGAAGAAACCTAAGTTGTCGTTTCTAAAAGTTTGGGGATGCGATGCTTATGTCAAGAAACTTCAACCTGAAAAGCTCGAACCCAAATCGGAAAAATGCGTCTTCATAGGATACCCTAAAGGAAACCATTGGGTATACCTTCTACTTAAGATCCGAGGGCAAGATCTTTGTTGCCAGAAGCGGATCCTTTACGGAAAAAGAGTTTCTCTCGAAAGAAGTAAGTGGGAGGAAAGTAGAACTCGATGAAGTACTACCTCTTGAGCGGGATAGTAGTGCAGCTCGGGAAAATGTTCACCGTGATGCCTACACCAACGTAAGAGGAAATTAATGATGATGATCAAGGCACTTCGGATCAAGTTGCTCTTGAACCCGTAGGTCCACTAGGGCACGTTCCGCACCAGAGTGAATGCGGTAACCCTGTCACGGAAATCATGTTGTTAGACAACGGTGAACCTTCAAACTATGAAGAAGCGATGGCGGGCCCGGATTCCAACAAATGGCTCAAGCCATGCAATCCGAGATAGGATCCATGTATGAAAACAAAGTATGGACTTTGACAGACTTGCCCGATGATCGGCGGCGATAGAAAATAAATGGATCTTTAAGAAGAAGAAGACGGTAGCGGATGGTAATGTCACCATCTATAAAGCTCGACTTGTCGCTAAGGGTTATCGGCAAGTTCAAGGGATTGACTACGATGAGACTTTCTCTCCGTGGCGAAGCTTAAGTCCGTCCGAATCATGTTAGCAATTGCCGCATACTATGATTATGAGATATGGCGGATGGACGTCAAAACAGCGTTCCTTAACGGTTATCTTAAGGAAGAGTTGTATATGATGCAGCCGGAAGGTTTTATCGATCCTAAGAATGCTAACAAAGTGTGCAAGCTCCAATGATCCATTTATGGGCTGGTGCAAGCATCTGGAGTTGGAACATTACGGCTTTGATGAGATGATCAAAAGCGTTTGGGTTTATCTTGAGACTTATGGAGAAGCCTGCGTTTACAAGAAAGTGAGTGGGAGCTCTGTGGCATTTCTCATATTATATGTAGATGACATACTTTTGATGGGAAATGATATAGAACTCTTGGACAACATTAAGGCCTACTTGAATAAAAAGTTTTTCAATGAAGGACCTTGGAGAAGCTGCTTATATATTAGGCATCAAGATCTATAGAGATAGATCGAGGCGCCTCATAGGTCTTTCACAAAGCACATACCTTGATAAGATTTTGAAGAAGTTCAAAATGGATCAGTCCAAGAAAGGGTTCTTGCACATGCGCAAGGTATGAGATTGAGCTCAGCTCAATGCCCGACCACGACAAAAGATAAAGAAGAGATGACGTCATCCCTATGCCTCGACCATAGGATCTATTATGTATGCCATGCGTGTACGGACTGATGTAAACCTTGCCGTAAGTTTGGTAGGAAGGTACCAAAGTAATCCGACAGGAACAACTTGGACAGCGGTCAAGAATATCTGAAGTACACGAAAGGACAAAGGACATGTTTCTCGTTTATGGAGGTGACGAAGAGCTCGTCGTAAAGGGAGTTACGTCGGCGCTAAGCTTCGACCACAGATCCGATGACTCTAAGTCACAAACCGGATCGTGTATATGTTGAATGGTGGAGCAGTAAGCGATGGGTGCATTTGCCATGAGAAGCGTCGTGGCGGGATCTACATGTGAGGCGGAGTACATGGCAGCCTCGAGGCAGCGCATGAAGCAATTTGGGTGAAGGAGTTCATCACCGACCTAGGAGTCATACCCAATGCGTCGGGGCCGATCAAACTCTTCAGTGACAACACTTTGGAGCTATTGCACTTTCGCCAAGGAGCGAGGTTTCACAAGAAGACCAGGCACATCAAGCGTCACTTCAACTCCATCCGTGAAAATGTTCAAGATGGAGACATAGAAATTTGTAAAGTGCATACGGATCTGAATATCATGCAGATCCGATTGACTAAACCTCTCTCGCGGGCAAAACATGATCAACACGAGAACTCTATGGGTGTTCGATTCATCACAATGTAACTAGATTATTGACTCTAGTGCAAGTGGGAGACTGTTGGAAATATGCCCTAGAGGCAATAATAAAAAGCATTATTATTATATTTCCTTGTTCATGATAATTGTCTTTTATTCATGCTATAATTGTATTATCCGAAATCGTAATACATGTGTGAATACATAGACTACAATGTCGTCCTAAGTAAGCCTCTAGTTGACTAGCTCGTTGGTCAACAGATAGTCATGGTTTCACGACTATGGACATCAGATGTCATTGACAGCGGGATCACGTCATTAGGAGAATGGCGTGATGGGCGAGACCTAATCCTAAGCATAGCACAAGATCGTGTAGTTCGTTTTGCTAGAGCTTTTCCAATGTCAAGTATCTCTTCCTTAGACCTTGAGATCGTGTAACTCCCGGATACCGTAGGAGTGCTTTGGGTGTACCAAGCGTCCTGGCAACGAATCGGGTGACTATAAAGGTGCACTACAGGTATCTTCGAAAGTGTACATTGGGTTGACCGCGGATCGAGAGGCGAGGATTTGTCACTCCATTATGACGGAGAGGTATCACTGGGCCCACTCGGTAGTGCATCATCATAATGAGCTCAAAGTGACCAAGTGTCTGCAGTCACGGGATCATGCATTCTGATGCGAGTAAAGTGACTTGCGGTAAGGAGACTAAGCGAGGTATTGGGATACCGACGATCGAAGTCTCGGGCAAGTAACATACCGATTGACAAAGGAATAGTATACGGGGTTGCTTGAATCCTCGACATCGTGGTTCATCCGATGACATCATCGAGGAGCATGTAGGAGCCAACATGGGTATCCAGATCCCGCTGTTGGTTATTGACCTGAGGCGTCTCGGTCATGTATGCATGTCTCCGAACCCGTAGGGTCTACACATAAGGTTCGGTGGCGCTAGGGTTATTAGGAAGACTTGTATGTGATTGCGAATGTTGTTGAGTCCGGATGAGATCCCGGACGTCACGAGGAGTTCCGGAAGGGTCCGGAGGTAAAGATTTATATATGGGAAGTTGTCAAGCGGACAGGAAAGGTTTGGTCATATCGGTATTGTCAGGGGCCACGGAAAGGTTCCGGAGGACCACGGGAGGGGCCACCTCTCGGGGGCCACTTGAGCTGCGTGGGAAGGTGCCAGCCCTGGTGGGCTGGGCGCACCCCCTCCCTTGGGCCCTTAGCCTAGGGTTGAGGGGAACCCTAGGCGCCCACCCTTGGCAGGGGCAAGCCCCCTCCCTTAACCGCCGCCCCCTCTAGATGCATCTAGAGGGCGGCCCCCTCCTCCTTCCCCTATAAATAGAGGGGTGAGGGAGGGCTGCATACAACTTGAAGGCGCAGCCCTCCCCTCCCAACACCTCTCCTCCTCCCGCGTGTGCTTGGCGAAGCCCTGCTTGGGAGAATCACTCCACCATCATCACGCCCGTCGTCTTGCCGGTGGAGCTGTCTTCCTCAACCTCTCCTTCCTCCTTGCTGGATCAAGACGGAGGGGCGTCACCCCGTGCACTGTATGTGTGTTGAACACGGAGGTGCAGTCCGTTCAGCACTTGGTCATCGGTGATCGGAATCACGTTGAGTCTGACTCCATCATCACCGTTCCTCGAACAGCTTCCGTACGCGATCTACAAGTGGTATGTAGATGCAAACTCACTCCCTTGACTCGGTGCATAGATGAACTCATAGATGGATCTTGGTGAAACCGTAGAAAAAAATTTAATTTTCTGCAACGTTCCCCAACACATGCTGCCTCGGTAACTGCACGACTTGACAAGTCCTTGCGACATGCAAGGAAAACCATCATTACCTGTGATCATGGGAGGCTTCAGTTGGCCTTCTCTTGCTATAAATGGGGAAGGGGGCGGAGCCCCCATCGCCCATCTCTTCCTTGCTTCACTCGCTTCTTCCTCCTTGCTCCTCTGCTTGCAACAATGGCGCCCATCCGAAGGTTCTCAACTGAAGAGAAAGGAAAGGCCCCCCGCGATGACCCGAGGCCGCTCCCGCTGAAGAAGAGGTCGGTCCACCATCGCAATGAGGCGGCGATGCTGGTGGTGACGAGGCCTTGGTGCGAGCGGCCTCCTCCAGGGTACCCGCTTCCCTTGTACTCTCGAGCCGAGGGCTCAGGAGGGCGGAGCAACGATCGGCGACGCCCGCGCCGCGCCCGTGGTCGCCGCGCGATGACGATGCGTGCCATTGCTCCTAGAATCCACGCCACAGGTTCCTCGCGCGAGCTGGTGCTATGGTCGCCGATGCCCCTGAGTTTACGGATCTGCTTTTAGTGGTTCTTCTCCTATGTGATGCCCCAGGGGCCTCTCGGCTCTGGCTGCAAGACGCCCATTGCAGCGCTCGGCAGCTGGAGCATAGGTCGAAGCGGTCCCCACCGGCAAGATTTTCATGACTCGCGGCTGGGGCGAGGTTGCACGGGTCTGTAGTGCGGAAGGCGCCCTCGCGATCCATTTGAGTTCGACGGCACCTCCACGCTCTTCTTCAAGTCTTCGACGCGGAGGGCCGCCGCCTGGAGTGCTACCACGGAGGGAGCACCGAGGATGGCCTGCAGCTCCGCTCGTGGCTACTCCAAGATAGCAGCCCCAGAAGTCTAGCGACTCTCCAGAGCTCTCTGAGACTCCGGAGGCAGCGGCAGCGATTCACGTGCCCCCAAGCTCCCTTGAATCTGGAAGCGAGCCACATGGCGCCCAGCCGCCCTTGGCCCGTGATCTGGATGGGGTTAGCGGCGGCCTCCCGTGTTACTTGTTGATGATGGCGTCCATGCGGGAGGGTGTAGATAGGATTCCTCTTAGTTCTTGCCTTTGTTTCCTGCAAAGAATCATGAGGTACCCAGGTAAGTGTGTAAGGATCTGTAGTGCCTTACGTGTATATATTCCACATTATGAGAATTTGCAAATGCATCGTCTGTTAGGCTCGGTCTCCCCTTTCCAACCTCGTGATAGCTTGTTGCTCTATCTTTGTGAGTCCTGGTCCCCGAGCAGTCTGCGACCGTCAGGTATGCCGGTCGCGTCACGATGGTCAAGGCCGGAGGTGGCGGCCCGAGGTCGATGGAGCCCACGAGACGCCGATGCTCGGGAGGCCCCCCTTAAGCGCCCAAGCAGCTATGGTAAGGCGAAAAGGGATGCGATGTGGCATAGCAGGAATGCGGCGGCCGACCCTTAGGTCCTATCGATTAGCGGTCGAGCCGCAGAGACTTATCTTAGTAGTTGAGTCGATTCTTACGTGATGCGCCAGCCTGTCACGCAACCACCAACAACGTAGCTGGGTTAGGCATGTACGGGTCCTTCCCTTCAATGCTTTCGCCGTGCTCTACGTCCTCGGGTCCGGCCCCAAAGTGAGCTCAGCCGCTTGGCCCGTATGCGCCGAATCACGATGTAAGTGGTCAAGGCCGAGGGTGAGAATTTGGAGAGCGATGCAAACTCTGAGTCGCGATGCTCGAGGCCCCCCTTTAATGTGCAAGCAGATTACTTGTAAGAGGAGAGCCAGCGGTACCCGCGCTACTATCCTCGGGGAGGTTCTATGAGCCATCACAAGGAGAAACACGGTTTTGCCGTTATGGTTGCCAGCCCGCCGCTGGTTGCTTTGAGATGAGATGACGACACTGAGGGCCTGGTGAGGTGACGTGCGCGGGGCGTGCCACGAGCCAGAGCTCGACCTCTCAGGTTTGTCGACGTGGCAGGGACGGACCCATGCACCAGCGCCGTGCCTGTGTGAGGAGGCCTCGTGGGGCTGACGATCGACCAGTGGTAGCCGAGGCAGGCGGTAATCATAGGCAGATTAAGCATGGAAGACAAATCAACTTGGGTAAATGCAGAAGACACATGCCACTTTGGGTGGGCCCGGCGGCTTAGGGGATGATGCAGCCGAGGGGCGCCCCAACAAGGTAAGCCAAAGACATAAGCAAAAGGGATACATGCGAGGGGCGGACCTCGCGGCCAGGGAATAATGCAGCCCGAGGGGCGCTCCTAGCTAAACGAACTTGGAAAATGTCACCTGGTTCTGTTGACGAAGGAGAGTTGGGGCAGCTGAAGGCATGCAGCGAAGGAATGGCTCCTCACGAGCCACCGGGGCCCTGAGCCTCGGGAGGCTCTGGGGGCTCGGGTGGTTCCTTGAAGACCGTCTACATGTCTGTCAGGACAGCGTGGTACCTGGCCTCTTGAGCCGCCAGGACACGCCGCATGTTGCACTGATATACTGATGCCACGCTCGGCAAGCCGAAGGGCATGCAAACGTAGCTGTGTGGTGGACCCTGCATAGCAGCCCACATGCGAAGGCCGAAAGCTCTGAGGCAGCAACCTTTGTTGAGCCACAGGGGCGTCGATCACGAGCAGCGCAGCCAGGCATCATCGCTGGATGGGGACCTGCGCCTCGTGGCTGACAGATGCAGCGCATGGCTCTTGCGTCTTGCAGTTCCTGAGTGGTCTTGGTGATGAACTCCTGAGCGGTGGGCACTCCTTGCCTTGTGTTCTTCTGAGGGAAACGTGCCATGAAGCACACCTACAAGTGGTGCCCAAGCGCCTCCCACGTGAGGTTGGCAAGGTCCGAGGCCCTCCAGAAGAGAGCCCCCGAGCCCTGCCCGAGGAGGGCGCCGGGCACGCCTTCCTATGCGATGGAGGGAGGAGCCCCTGGAGTGGGCGCTGATCCTGATGAGGCTCCAGCTGCGTCGCCACCCTCCTGAGATCCTGCACGGCGCAGCTGCTTCTTCTTCTTGGGGAGGGCCTCAGGAGGGCCCTCGCCTTTGCTGTCGGGGTCGTCGATTGCTGCAGCTTGGAAGGCGCGCTCGAGGGAGCACACGCATCTCTCTCTTCACATGGGACCGTGATGATTTCGCGCTTCCGGCATCTTGAGGACGTTGTAGCCGTGGTGGGTGACCGCCATGAACTTGGCGAGGGCAGATACCCGAGGATGGCATTGTATGGCGGCGGATGTCTTAGCGTCGAAGTTGATGAGCTTCGGTGTGGTGGAACCATCGGTCCATCTGAGAAAAGGCTTGGTAGGCTGAAGCTGTTCATCACGGGACTTGGAGGTTGTCGAATGTGTCGACGGATAGGACGTTGAGCCCTGCGCCGCCATCGATGAGGGTCTTAGTAACTTGCACATTCTTGATGGTAGCGAACAAAGCATCGGGAGAGCGCCCGTGATGGCTGCCCTTGAGCTGAAATCTGCCGAGTTGAAGGTAATGGCGCACTAGGACCACTTAGTAGTAGCGTGGCCTCGAGCTTGTGGAGGACTGCATTCACCTCACGAGGCGAACTATTTGAAGATCTGTTGAGAGGTGGGGCTGAAACCTTGCCTTAAGATGCACGCGATGGTACGCAGCGGTGTCACATCCCTAGTTACGGTAATGCTTAGTGCTAGCATCACGGTGTTGCATCATGTTTAAATTTCAGTTAAACTTGAAATGGGGATGTTCAAACCCTAGCACCAAATGAAATGCAACTAGGATCAAATTAAAAATATTTTCAATGAACCCAAAATGCCCTTTGAAAATGTTCATGGTTTTTGATAAAGGTGAAAACCTCTGCCAAAAATGATGAACATATTTCTAGGACATCCTGGATTTTTGAATTAAATCATAAGTATTTGAATTTGGACATTTAAATTCTATAAAATATTTTAAATGTCCAAATAATCTTGAAAGCATTTGAGGATTGTTGGAAATAGTTTCAAAAGTGCCCACAATTATTTTCAGGATTTTACAAAATGAATTAGTATTTTACTAATTCAAAAGCAGAGAAATAAAATAGAAAAAATGTAAAAGAATTAAGTAAGAGAGAAAGAGAAGGCCACTAGGCCACTCACAGACCTACACAGCAGCCCACCTAGGCTGGCCCAGCTAGTGGCCTAGCCCACCAGGGCCCATGCAGATCATCCTCTACCTCTTGCCCGGTGGCGAGGAGGAGGCAGCGGCCTTGCCAGCTTGTCGTGGCGACACGCCAACTCCACACTGCCTGCATCGTCCCTCGCCACATGACACTGAACCGCCTCCCCGGCCTCCCCTCGACCCCTGGACACCGCACTTTTTCCTCTCCGCTTCTCTCTCGTCGTTCCCCCACCACAGCCGAGCATGCCCGCCGCCGCCGACCACCGCACCTGTGGCCACCACCTTGCCCGCGCCTCTCCGACGTGTTCCCGTGCTCCGCCCTGACCTCCTCTTCCTCCTCACCGAGCCGTGCGACGCTGGAAGCCCTAAAACGCTGCCAACACCGTCTTCTTCAACCTCGGTCCGCCGAGATCGCCGGCGACCGCACGCCGTCACCAACCCTTCCCCGAGCCCACCGAGCTTCTCTCGTGACATTTGTGAGCCACTGACCTTCCCCTCCTCTTCTTTTCTTTCCCGTGCGTCGTAGCGGCGCACGCGCTCACCCGCAGCCGCCGCCCGTGCTAAATGGCCGGTGGTGCTCCGTGACCATATGGTCCCGGGCTTGTGCCATTGCACTCCCGCGCCAGCGTAGGAGCCGTAGGGTGCTAGCACCGCCCGCCTGAGCCAAACCCGCTGCAACGAGCCCGACCTCGGTAGAAGCTTGACCGCCGCCGAGGCTTCGTCGCCCGGCGCCCACTCCGACCACTCCCCGGCCGCGCCACCACCACGATTGGATGTGGACGAGCGTCCGTATCCCGTCGATGTGCTCCGGGCGCCAAACGGCGCTCTGTAGGCGAATCCCGCAGCGCACCGCCGCGTCTGGACTCGCCGGTGGCTAAACGCCCGATGACCGTGACCGATTGACCGGCGTGGGTTGACCTTGCCGGTTTGACTTCCCTCTCTCTCATCGACATGCGGGCCACGCCACCTTTAACTAACGTGAATTAGTGTTAACTAAACCTAGTTAGTTTAGTTTAATTCTTGACACATGGGACCCACTGGTCGGTTTGACCTGGACCGCCCGTTGACCTGCTGACGTCACGGTGGCGTAGTCTTGTGTGATAACTCTTTTTTGGATTTATTCTTATACAGGAAATTCCAGAAAATAGCCAAAACTTCTAAAAATCATAGAAAATCAACCGTAGCTCTAAATCAAACAAATTATATATGAAAAATGATCAGAAAAATCCAATCTGTCCATCTGTACCATTGTCATGCATGTTTGAACAACTTAAAGTTGCTGTATGAAACAATTTGAATTAATGGCATTTGAAATGCCTTATGTGGAGTTTGAATTTGAATCTAGTGTTCAAACCAACTCCATTTAAATCGTTGCTAGCTACATTAGCTGAACTCACAGCATCTTGCCATGTCACATTCATGCATCATATTGTGGCATTGCATTGATTGCGTCCTTTCTCTATTTGCCGGTGGTTGTCCCCTCTCGATAGACGTGGTTACGACGATGAGTTCGATGACACCGATGAAGAGCTATATTATCTTCAGAAGTGCCAGGCAAGCAAAACCCCCTTGTTCATTCTGATACAAACCCACTCTCTTGCTCCTGCTCTCTTTTACTGCATTAGGACAACAACGATTCAACTGTTACTTGCTGCAGTAGCTGAACCCCTTATCCTCTGCATGACCTGTCATTGCCACAGTAAATAGATGAAACCCACTAGCATGAGTAGGAGTTGTTTGAGCCCTGATGTGTCCATGGGAGCGCGACGTGCATGGGACAAGGAACCGGCCGTGGTTAGCGATGGAGTGGCGGTGCGGCCGTCCTGCCGCACCAATGGATGCAGCGAGGGCGCTTCTTTGCTCGTTCCCATTGGGCAGTAGCGGCGTTAGCGGCGAGGAGGCGTGGAGCGGATTTAGGTAGCCCGCCGACGGGAGCCGCTCTGAAAGCAACGCGCTGGGCGGTGAGGGCAGCCCGGCGCTCAGCTTTCAAGCGTGGCGAAGCGTCCGCCATGGAGACTTGAGGCGACAAATCAATCGGAAGAGAAGCTACTGGCGCACCTTTGTTGGAGATATGCCCTAGAGGCAATCATGTATGATGATATTTCCTATGTGTTTATGAATAAAGATAGTCCTTGGACATTATCAATGATGTGTATCGACAAGTATGTGACTTGTTTGTGGGACTATGCATTGTATGATGACTGTCCTAAAAGGTCCCTAGTCGAAGGGCTGTGTGGACGCCAAGACCGACTAGACTGGCATATGACACGGTCGATGGCTTGGTCTCACTAGCCATGGAGCATTGGATGCTAACCGGGTAATATGGACTTGGAAAGGTGCAGTCAGATTCGACGTGGTCGGATCCGAGTCGGGATAAGGTCCGAGTCGGACATACCCAACTATGAGGCCTTGTGATATGTCATCTGTGAGTCTCTAGTACAACATATCGTTCTATGTCCTAAGACCTGAGTGGCGCATGTACTCGGGATGGTGACGGACTTGCTTTGGGCCGACCAAATGCTACTCCGTGGTAGGTAGTTACAAAGGTAGGTTTCGGGTATGTCCGATCCCATCTTTGCGAGACATGGTCGAGCAAGATGGGATTTGCCCCTCCGATCAGGAGAGATATACTCTGGGTCCCTCGTGTGATCCGACCAGGATAAGCATGGCCATGCGACAGGGATTATGAGATAATCCGGTTTGTGGTTGGTATCATTGCAACGAGAAAGAGGTCGGGCTAGCACAAGGATGACAGTCTCCTTGAGCCCGACAACATATATCGATGTGGCAAAGGGAACAGAAGTGTGACATGTTATGCAGGTTCGCCTAACCAGCTTCATAGTCTGCGCTTGGTGGTCGGCATGCCTTGCTAGAGGCCTCTACCAACCCGTGCAGTCGGAGGTGATCCGAACTGTGACCAAGCCGACTTGAACCTAAGGGGTCCGCAGCGCTTAAGGGAAGGAACCTCTGAGGTCGGGTTCGTGGGACCTTTGGTCGGGTGTGATCCAGGCTGGACTAGGAACGTGACCGAGTAGACTTTGGGCTTTAGGGTCCGTGCAAGGCCCAAGTGTTGAGCCTCTGACGGACGCCTATATAAAGTGGAGGTGCGGCACACTCATGTGGTTGATCCCGGCGCTGCGACTAGGATTTGCATGTGTTGCGAATAGCCACCTCCACTCGGCGCCTCTTGTGTGATCAGACCTAGCGATCTGCGCATGGTGTTCCTCCCTGCACGCCTGGATACCGTTAGAGGCGGTGCACTTGCGCGCTCCGGTGAACTCTCGTATGTGGGATCGGACGACCGGCTGTTCGGCGGAGATCGGACGAGGAGGAGGCGATCGACGCAGACCTTGTTGCCCAACTCTTCTTCATTGCACGCGGCCTGCGCTGCGTCCTAGTGGTAACGAACTGTGATCCATCTCCGTAGCATGTTCCTGGATGTTCTGCGGCGTAGGAAAATTTAAATTTGCAGATCGGCGCACCCTCATTAGTAGAACCCAACACCCCTACCTAGCGCGCCAAATGTCGGATGTGGGGCTCTAGCAAAACCATTAAGGTTCGAACTCTGGGGTGCGCGTGAAGTTCTTCCCTCCTATCGATCTACGCCCTAGCTCACTAAGATCTCGCGGACGAACTCGACGAACTCGCAACACAGAAAGACACGAGATTTATACTGGTTCGGGACACCGTTGTGCCGTAATACCCTACTCCAGTGTGTGGTGGTGGATTGCCTCTTGGGCTGATGAAGAACAGTACAAGGGGAAGAACAGCCTCCTAAGGTTGAGGTGTTCTTGTGCTCTGTGGACTTGTGGATCCGAACCCTCTCCCACTGTGGTGGCTAGCTCTAGTTATATAGACATAGGTCCTCTCCCCAAATATTGAGCGGGAAGGGAGCCAACAACGGCGGGTAAATTTGAAAGGGGACAGCTAGTACAAGCTATCCTGCCAAAAGCGGTTGATAACCCACAAGAATAGGGGATCGCAACAGTTTTGGAGGGTAGAGTATTCAACCCAAATTTATTGATTCGACACAAGGGGAGCCAAAGAATATTCTCAAGTATTAGCATTTGAGTTGTCAATTCAACCACACACAGAAACTTAGTATCTGCAGCAAAGTGTTTAGTAGCAAAAGTAATATGATAGTGGTGGTAGCGGTACCAAAAGAGTAATGTCGAGCAATAGTAAATATTTTTGGTATTTTGTAGTGATGGTAACAATAGCAACGGGAAAGTAAATAAGCGAGAACCAGTATATGGAAAACTCGTAGGCACCGGATCGGTGATGGATATTATGCCGGATGCGGTTCATCATGTAACAGTCATAACCTAGGGTGACATAGAACTAGCTCCAATTCATCAATGTAATGTAGGCATGTATTCCGAATATAGTCATACGTGCTTATGGAAAAGAACTTGCATGACATCTTTTGTCCTACCCTCCCGTGGCAGCGGCGTCCCTATCGAAACTAAGGGATATTAAGGCCTCCTTTTAATAGAGAACCGAACAAAGCATTAGCACATAGTGAATATATGAACTCCTCAAACTATGGTCATCACCGAGAAGTATCCCGATTATTGTCACTTGGGGTTGTCGGATCATAACACATAATAGGTGACTATAGACTTGCAAGAAAGGATCAAGAACACACATATATTCATGAAAACATAATAGGTTCATATCTGAATTCATGGCACTCGGGCCCTAGTGACAAGAATTAAGCATAGCAAAGTCATAGCAACATCAATCTCAGAACATAGTGGATACTAGGGATCAAACCCTAACAAAACTAACTTCGATTACATGATAAATCTCATCCAACCCATCACCGTCCAGCAAGCCCTACGATGAAATTACTCACGCCTGACGGTGAGCATCATGAAATTGGTGATGGAGGATGGTTGATGATGGCGACAATGACGAATCCCCTCTCCGGAGCCCGAGCGGACTCCAGATCAGCCCTCCAGAGAGGTTGTAGGGCTTGGCCCGGCTGACTCCGTATTGTAAAACGTGATGATTTCTTCTCCTCTATTTTTTTCTCCCCGAAAGCAAATATATAGAGTTGGAGTTGGCGTCGGAGGAGGTCCAGGGGGGCCACGAGGTTGGGCGCGCCCTGAGGGGTGCCCCACCCTCGTCAGACAGGTGTGGGCCCCTGGTCTTCATCTTTAAGCGAGGATTTTTATTATTTTTATAAGACATCCCGTGGAGTTTCAGGTCATTCGAGAACTTTTGTTTTCGCATAAAACAACATCATGGCGATTCTGCTGAAAACAGCGTCGATCCGGGTTAGTTCCATTCAAATCATACAAGTTAGAGTCCAAAACAAGGGCAAATGTGTTTGGAAAAGTAGATCTGACGGAGACGTATCAACTCCCCCAAGCTTAAACCCTTGCTTGTCCTCAACCAATTCAGTTGACAAAGCTGAAAGAAAGAAAGAAAAACTTTTACAAACTCTGTTTGCTCTTGTTCTTTGTAAATATGTAAAGCCAAAGATTCAGGTTTTCAAAGAAAGATTATAACTAACCACATTTGCAATAATTCTCAGGTTTCACAATCTTTCATATCAATAGCATAATCAACTAGCGAGCCATAATAATAAATCTCGGATGGCAACACTTTCTCAAAACAATCATTAGATGATATAACAAGATGGTATCTCACTAGCCCTTTACGAGGACATAAAGAAACATAAATGCAGAGCACCTTTAAAGATCAAGGGTGACTAGACATTGTAATTCATGGTAAAAGAGATCCAATCATAGTCACACCCAATATAAATAAACAATGATGAATGCAAATGACCGCTGTGCTCTCCAGCTAGTGCTTTTTAATAAGAGGGTGATGACTCAACATAAAAGTAAATGGATAGGCCCTTGAGGAGGGAAGCAGGGATTTGTAGAGGTGCCAGAGCTCAGTTTTGAAATAGAGATAAATAATATTTTGAGCGGTATACTTTCATTGTCAACATAGAAACTAAGAGATGGCGATATCTTCCATGTCACACACATTATAGGCGGTTCCCAAACATAATGGTAAAGTTTATACTCCCCCTCCACCAACAAACATCAAACCATGGCTTGCTCGAAACAACGAGTGCCTCCAACATACATCAGGTCCCTGGAGGAGTTTTGTTTGCAATTAATTTTGATTTAGTTTGCATAAAGCATGGGACTGGGCATCCCGGTGACCAACCATTTTCTAAATGAGGAGGCCGGAGTCCACTCCTCTTGAGAATAACCCTCCTAACATGGAAGATAAGGGCAGCCTTGGTTGATACATGAGCCATTTGAGCATACAAAAGCAGAATGTTTATTTGAAGGTTTAGAGTTTGGCACATACAAATTTACTTGGAGCAGCGGTAGATACCGCATATAGGAAGGTATAGTGGACTCATCTGGAATAACTTTGGGGTTTAAGGGATTGTATGCACAAGCAGTATTCCCGCTTAGTACAGTGAAGGCTAGCAAAAAGGCTGAAGCGACCAACTAGAGAGCGACAACAGCCATGTACATGCATTAAAATTAATAAACATTGGATGCAAGCATGAGTAGGATATAATCCACCATGAACATAAATATCGTGAAGGCTATGTTGATTTGTTTCAGCTACATGCGTGAACATGTGCCAAGTCAAGTCACTTAAATCATTCAAAGGAGGATACCACCCCATCATACCACATCATAACCATCTCAATAGCATGTTGGCATGCAAGATAAATCATTATAACTCATAGCTAATCAAGCATGGCACAAGCAACTATGATCTCTAACTGTCATTGCAAACATGTTTATTCATAACAAGCTGAATCAGGAACGATGAACTCATCATATTTACAAAAGAGGTCGAGTTCATACTAGCTTTTCTCATCTCAGTCAGTCCATCATATATATCATCATAATTGCCTTTCACTTGCACGACCGAACGGTGTGAATAATAATAAGAGTGCACGTGCATTGGACTAAGCTGGAATCTGCGAGCATTCAATAAACAGGAGAAGACAAAGCAATATGGGCTCTTGGTTAATTTAACAATAATGCATATAAGAGCCACTCCAACAATTTAATCATGGTCTTCTCCTATCGACCCCCAAAGAAAAGAAAAGAAATAAAAACTATTTACATGGGAAAGCTCCCAACAAGCAAAAGAAGAACGGGAAATATTTTGGGGATTTCTTTTTACTTATTACTACTCTGACGAGGAAAGTAAACTACTACTAATTTTGTTGGTTTTTCTTAAGGTTTAACAAACACACAAGAAGAAAGCAGGAAAAAGAAAATAAAACTAGCATGGATATTATAGTGAAAGAGTATGAGCACCGACATCTAGCAATGAGTGTGTGTGAACATAAATGTAATGTCGGTGGGAAATACGTACTCCCCCAAGCTTAGGCTTTTGGCCTAAGTTGGTTTATTGCCAGGGATAGCCTGGCGGATACTCATAGGTATAGCTGGGGTCGTACTGCGATGCAACGACTATCGCCTCCTGAGCTGCAGTGTGGCGTCGAGCTGCCTCCGCTCTCCTCTCGTACTCATCTGCCTCCTCTCTGGTAATAGTATATCTTCCGTTTGCACGGTAATCAAAGAAAGGCGGGTAGGGAGAGTAATACAGACAACATGCCGTTTGTTAAAGATTAGTCGATATAAGAGAGGTGATTCAGGTCTCTCGACAAACTGGTGCGAAGCCATAGAGTTATAATCTAAATATGCAGGTGGCAACTCCGTATCACCCTCACGAATGTCTATCTCAAGAAAATTAGCTAAGCGGGTGTCGGATTTCGAGTTCCGGCAGACCCTAGAGGTTCGAAAACTGGGGTGCGCGTGGAGATCTTTCCCCTACCAGCTCATGCATGAACGGATTGCGAGGGATCTAAACTACGAACGATAAACAACACAGAGACACGAGGTTTATACTAGTTCAGGCCACCGTTGTGGTGTAATACCCTACTCTAGTTTGTGGTGTGGTGGATTGCCTCGGGGCTGATGATGAACAATACAAAGGAGAAACGACCTCATGGGCGCTGTTCTTGAGCTGGTGCGATGAACTGCTTGGGTGAGTCCGATCGCCTCTCTCTCTCTCTCTCTCTAGGGGGTTCGACTTGTCTCCGGTCCGTCCCCTCTCTTTGTGGTGGCTAGCACTATTTATAGAGGGAGGCCCCGGGCCTCTTCCCAAATAATGAGCGGGAAGGGCGCCAACAATTGGCCATTTTGAAGGGGAACATCTAGTACACTTATCCTGACTAAAGTTGGTCTTCGGCTGCCAAAGGCTCACAGCCAGTGGCCAGCCGTCACTGGCTCCGATGACCTCCATCCTGCCGTTCTGTTGGTCTTGGTCTTGTTGCACAAGCGGTAACCTTTGCACGATGCCTTGGCCTATGCTTGCCACCTTTGCACCAAAGGGGAAATGAGGGACCTTCAGCGGGCTGGCACCGCTTGGCCTTGATCGTCATGGCTTGCGTCCACGAGGCACCCTCGTGAGGTACCGCCTTGATCTCTCTCGCCTCCTCATGTGAGCCTGCCTCGGGACGAGGGCCGCCTCCCCGAGGAAGGTTCCTATCGTCCATCCCATGAGGCTTGGCCCCTCGCGAGGTCTTGAGCTTGAGCTGATGAAGTCTGGGCGTCTTTGGGCCCCCACTTGAGCCACGCCCATGCAGGCTGCGAGCGAGCAAGTCTGGGGACCCTCATTCCCAGGCACCGACAGTAGCCCGGGCCCAAAGGCGCCGAACTTGGCTTAGCGAGAGAAGCGAAGGGGCAAGTCTGAGCGCCCGGGCCCCAATAGCCTGCGGCCTTGGGCGCCGCGTGGCGATTGATTGGTCGTGGGCGTCTCCACTTCCCCACGATGCCTCATTATGCGCTCGGCTAAGCGGACCCGGGGTTGCACACAGCCATTCCCCTTTCGCCATCCGCGCACTCCCGGTCCTTCCTTCTTCCTCTGGCTCCAACTTCCACCCTCAATCCAACTCGGACTCTCACCCTTCCTGTCGTCATGGTGCCAACGAAGAATGAAAAGGGGAAGAAGCCCGCGTCTTCGTCCCGCTCGCCTCCAGCGGTGGCTCCTGCCATCGATCGATCTATCATACTCAACCCCGACGCCTTGGGCAAGGTCCGCTCTGCTTTTGCCACCATCTTCAACAAGTGCGGCAGGACCACGGCATGGCCGATGTCCCATGCCTCCCTCGACAGGATTGTCACGGAGGTCCGGGTTTTTGCTGATACCTTGTGGGTGGGTCTGGTTCCCCCCTTTTCCGCTTTCTTCAATGCGGTGCTCTCCCACTATCAGATCCACATGATGCATCTCGGGCCGGAGTCCATTACCCTCCTGGCTGTCTTCGCCTTCGTTTGCGAGGCAATGGTGGGCATCCCTCCGTCCGTTGCTTTGCTGCGTCACTTCTTCTCCTTGTGCTCGAAAGTGATCCCACTCAATGCTCGGTGTGTGAGCTTCCTTGCGGTGCGAGACAATTGCTTGAGGATTGATTTGGACTCCTCCCTCCGAGGCCAAGTTCGAGAGAGCGATGGTTGTCATGCGTGGATGTTGGGGTGTTCAGCCCCTGCTCTACGCATCCTACCTCGCTGTTGTTCCCAACTCCGGCTGGGGTCACGAGGCCTGCCGTGACAGCCAGCTTGCATTCGTCTGGCGCCGCTTCGAGAGCTTGAGGGCGCTCAACGTGACGGCGCCCAAGGTGGTGAAGGAGTTCCTCCAATGTCGCATTGCTCCTCTCCAGCTCCACTCTCACCAGATGTGGGACTTTGGGCACAAAGACCGCATGCTTCCAGGAAGGAGGACTTGGCGCTGAGGTCTTTGAAAGGCGGTGCTCGGGGTCTTGGTTGGCGACCCTTCCCTGTGCAACCTTCGTCGTGATGGTGCCCTCTAGTATCTCTGTTGAGGCAGGGCCCGATTTCGTGAGGCAGATGCCCAGCTTCGACGAGTGGGGGTTGCGCCCGGTTGGCCTCAGGGGACCTCGCGAGAACCCAGTTGCCATGGCAGCTCTTGTAGTCGCCCAACGTGGCTCTATCTCAGGTGATGAAGCAGGGAGACGAGAACCATCGGGAGTTGAAGGAGATGATGCTGAGGTGGCGACGCCGCACGGAGCCCCGAGGGCGGCATCTCCCGGAGCTCGTTCCGGAATGGTGACAGGCGAGGGGTCGCGGCCTCCGGCTCCAGAGGCTGGGGCTCCCAAGGCTGGGGCTCCCGAGGCTGGGGCTCCCGAGGTCCCGGTCGTTCCTCATGAGGTGGCGCCTGGGGGTGTCCCCCAGGCTGGTCCTGCCGGCGCTGATCATCTTGCCACCTCCTCCATGCCACGAACCGACCCCTGCGTTGAGCGCTTAGGCCGATTCCGCATAGACTTTGTGGCCCTCCGTAAGAGGAAGGAGGCCTCGGGCGGTGACGATCGCCCTTGCCGCTTGCTGAAGTGCAGGAAGTACTTCGCCACAGATGAGTAAGTCCTCTTCTCTCCCTGCTCCTCTACTTCTTGGTTCTTGCAGCTGATCGTGACCTTCGGGGCCCTTCTGCCCGGGTCGCGGAGGCGACCAAGGAGCCATCTCCCGAGCTTCGCCCTTGTTGCAGTCCTTGGTGCGTCGGGCTCAAGCGGCGCCCTCGTCGCTCACCCGGTCGGGAGGTGATCCGTTCGGCTCGATGTCCCGAGCCTATCTTTGCTATCTTCCCTTCACGAAGTTCCTCCAAGCACACCCGGCTTGCCCGTGCTCCTTCCTTGGTCGTGGGCGGCGATTGGTTGAGGTCAATCTTGAGCTCTTCTTGGGGGCGGACCCGGCGCCAGCCCCTGCTCTGGCGAGGCCCGTCCAGCCCGATTGTTGGGCGCCACCCCCTGCGGGAGGAGGCGTCACCTCCGGCTCCTTCGCATTCACCAAGAGCGAGAGGGTGACGAGGGAGGCGTGCTCAGCGCGTGCTTTCATGACGTTGTGCCCTTCGTCAAGAGCTTCTCCAAGGGGCGACGGCCGCGGTGAACCGGCTCAGGGCGGAGCTCACCGGCGAAGATGCGCGTCTTGAGGCAGAAGGTTTGCGCCTTGCTGAGGAGAGGCGCAAGCTGAAGGTGGCAGTTGCCCTTGCGCATCACCAGTGTGACCTTGACAATGCGAAGGCTGAGGCATCGCCGGCGGCCTCGCGAGAGGCTTGCTCCCGAGCCGTCGAGGAGGCCCGGGAGGCAGATCGGCAGCGCCAGGACGCCGAGGAGCGTGCGTGGGAGCTCCAAGCCTGGAGCAACTCTCTGGAGGAGCAGGTGGAGTTGCGCCAGGCTGCACTTGCGTCATTGAAGGGGGCTTCCGTCGACCAGGCGGAGCTTCAGAAGCGCGAGGAAGCGCTGTTGCTCGAGGCTGCCGAGCGCAACCTCGACCTTGAGCGGTTGGAGACGAGGGAGCGCCTGGTGGCTCGGGCGGAGGATGAAGTCGCCGCACGCGAGGCCCGAGCCCAAGAAGAGGTCGACCGCGCGTGTGGCGAAAGCTCGCTTCAGGCCTTGAGCGCCCGGTATGAGCTGAAGTTGGAGTTGGTGGGGCGAAGCTGAGGCAGGACCGCAGCCCTCAAGGCCAAGCTAGATGAAGTGGCCAGCGGTGCGGGCGCCTCCCAGTACCGCCCTTTCGCACAGCAGGAGGATCGACCTCCTCTCGTGCTGAATCGCTTCTTCTCCAGCGGAGGTTGTGGCGCCGAGGCCATTGCACGCGGAACAAGGGCGAGATTCCCGGCGGGTTCCGGAGCACGAAGCACGCCCCCATGCTCCCGTCTGGCCGAGGAGCAGGCAAACCACGGCCCTTGGCAACATCTGCGGGGAGCCGCCTGGCGAGGAGCCGCCGAGACCAACTTCGCCGGCAACCTCCGATTATTTCGCTGATGTGGTGGCGCACGGAGAACCGCGCCAAGAGGTCTCGTTGGCTTGTTGAGGAGAGGAGCCGAGCCTTGCTTGGGCGCGCTTTCTCCCATGTCTTCAGTTATCTGCGGGACAGGGATCCCCACTTCGACTTTGATGCCGCCATCGCACCGGTGCCCATAGCCGTCAGGCGACACAGGCGCAATGGGTGGATGGCCACGTGGGCGACCTTGTCGGGGCCTTCACATCGATGATGATGGTGTGATCGTGGCGCCGATGAAAGGCGGCGTGGTGGACGGTCCGGCACCGGCGGAGTCTTTGGTGATGGCGACGATGTCAGCGTGACGCCAGCGACGCCCGGAGGCGGAAAAGGCACAAAGAAGCGACATGTCCGACCGATTGCTTGTCGCCGTTGTTTACCACTGTACAAAGGAAGTTCGAAGCTTGGCCCTAAAGGCTGTGAGAGCATTTTGGGAGGGAAGCCCCTCATGTAAGGATTTGCGATAGATGCATTTGTAACCTTATACGCTGGCGAGAGAGCTTAACGGCCGCCCGGTGGTGGGTCAGCTGGCTCATTTACCTTTTGGCCCTGGTGAGCCCCGAGCGGGGCTGTGGGGGCCATAGCGCCATGTGTGTCTTCTGGGCGGACCGATTGATCCTGCGATAAGAACCTCTGGAGAGGGAGTGGTGACCGTCCGAGCTGTGGGCCGCGATTGGCCCGGCCCGGCCAGCTCGCGAGGGCAGGCAGCGCTAGCTTTGGACGCATAAGCGAAACCAGGACACGAGAGATTGCTCGAGCGAGACTAAACACCCCTTCCCCAAGCACGCAAGGCTCAAATTCAAATCCAACTTAAATTCAAATCGAAGAAACTTGTCAGCGTAAGAAAGGGCAAAAGCAAAAGGCCGCGTCCAGGCACCTAGTCTAGTCTTGACGTCTTCTCACCAGCCAGCGGACCTAAGTGCCTGCCCTTTGGGCGTGGGAGAGGGAGCCCGGGGCTGAGGCCGAGGCGCTCCCGAGACTCCAGGCGTGTACAGCTCCACTCATTATTACGTGAGAGTGTCACGCAGGCGGCGAAGCTTCACGAGCACTTGGGCCTTGTTCACAGTACCGGCCTTGCTTCATATCGCCAGACGAGGCCCCCTTGCGCCACACTCTACCACCACTAACGGTGGCGGAGACCAAGGACGCGCCAATGGGGTAGAGCGGTCGCCGGCCAGTTCCCCGACGACCACGGGTCCCTCTGCCGGGGCAGGCCACGAGGCACCTCCCGGCGGAGGGCCTACCTCCCGAGAACATCTTGTGCCGTCCGCGCGAGGGACGAACCCGGATCTCGACCCCTCTCCTGCGGCCCCGATGCCCTCCTCCCGAGGGTAAGAGGCTGCAGAGTCGGGGCAGCCGCCTGTTGCAGCGACCTGTTCCTCCTGTGGCACATGGTTAGCATAAGCTTGCTCCTGAGGAATTAAAGGTACCAGATAGTTGTTGCCGCTGGCGCGGTTGCCGAGGCCCTCTTGGGGTTCCTGAAAAAGCTCTGCTTGCAGTGTCTCCTCGCCCCAGCTTGGCCCAAGGAACGAGCCATGGTCTTCTTCCCGTACGCACTCTTGATCCATCATGCGGGGCACATAAGCTTCTGGGGACACCGCCCTGTAGGCCTCGCTGTAGTGCCCCACATGCCACACAGTCCGGCCCGGAGCATCGTCTTGAGAGTGGTGGCGCGGTGGTCCGCCGAGGCCAAAGGTCATGGCGTGCGCTCCTTCGCTGGCCAGAGATGGGGTCTGCGCGCCTTGCCGCCTGGTGCTGCTGGCCAGGTTGGCGTCGAGTAGGCCCTGGAGCCCGCTTGAGGTTGCATGGGCACGCATGGGGCCGCCATACGGCGCTCTGGGCCAGAGGTGGTAACTGACGACGCAGAAAAGAAGGTGCTCCGTGGCGGCGTCCGAGAGCTCGGCCACCGCTCCAACAAAGACGTCGCGGCCGCCCTCTAGAAGCCGGCACCGTAGCAGTTCTCGGGCCATCGTGAGCGCGGCTCTGGAGTTCGCCTGCTCCCGTCGGGTGTGCGGCGCCGTGGACACGGCGTGGCTTGAGGATCTGGCCGCCGACCGCACCTGCCGCGGCGTGAGGGCATGCGGCGTCTGGCCGCGTCGCCGCGCCCGCAAAGACCATGCGGAGCGCGGGCTACTGAGGTGCAAGGTTGAGGTCGCCTGGCTGGCGGCACGCAGCGTGCGTGAAGGCGCCGCCTAAGCGGTCGGCGTCGGCTGCGGGTCGCTTGACATGGAACGACGAGGCGGCAAGCAGCGAGGCGGCGGGGGAAAAATTCGGCGCCGCCTCGTGGTGCGCCAAATGTCGGATTTCGGGTTCCGGCAGACCCTTGAGGTTCGAACACTGGGGTGCCAGCGGAGATCTTTCCCCTACCAGCTCATGCGTGAAGCGGATTGCGAGGATCTAAAACACGAGCGATGAACAACACGGAGACACGAGGTTTATACTAGTTCGGGCCACCGTTGTGGTGTAATACCCTACTCTAGTTTGTGGTGTGGTGGATTGCCTCAGGGGCTGATGATGAACAATACAAAGGGAGAACAGCCTCGCGAGGGGCTGTTCTTGAGCTGGTGCGATGAACTGCTTGGTTGAGTCCAGTCGTCTCTCTCTCTCTCTCTCTCTCTCTAGGGGGTTCGACTTGTCTCTGGTCCGTCCCCTCTCTTTGTGGTGGCTAGCTCTATTTATAGAGGGAGGCCCCGGGCCTCTTCCCAAATAATGAGCGGGAAGGGCGCCAACAATTAGCCATTTTGAAGGGGAACATCTAGTACACTTATCCTGACTAAAGTTGTACATAGACTGCCAAAGGCTATGGTGGTGACGCCGTCTTGGGCTCCCCTAAGACCTCCATCCTGCCGTGCTGCTGGTCTTGGTCTTTTTGCACCGAAGCGGTAACCTTTGCACGATGCCTTGGCCTGTGCTTGCCACCTTTGCACCAAAGGGAAATGAGGACCTTACTGCGGGCTGGCGCCCACTTGGCCTTGATCGTCATGGTCGCATCACGGGCACCCTTGTGAGGTACCCTGCCTTGATCTCTCCGCCTCCTCATGAGCACACTGATGAGGCCGCCTCTGAGGAAGGTTCCTATCGTCCGCCCAGCATCAGCCCCTCGCGAGGTCTTGAGCTTGAGCCGATGAAGCTGGGCCGTCTTTGAGCCCCCCACTTGAGCCACGCCCTTTGGCCAGCCTTGGTGAAACAAGTGCAGGGACCCCGTTCCCAGAACACCGACGGCGGGTTGCATAAATTCCTCCAAAGAAATCTCCAATATGTCTATTATGATGCAACCTACGAGCTACAATGGCTCCCATATGATAAGATTGGTCTCCTAACACAGCACTCCTAAGAATGCTAAGGTCAGGGACACACATGTGACATGCTTCATCCTTAGCATTTATGCATCTACCTATGAAGAGAGCAAAATAATGTATAGCAGGAAAGTGAGTGCTCCCTATGGTAGCCTGCGTTATGTCTCTAGATTCCCCCACGGTTATACTAGCAAGAAAGCTTCTAAATTCAGATTTAGGGGGATACCTAATACTACCCCATGATGGAAGTTTGCAAGCAAAAGTGAAATCCTCTAAGTCCATGGTATAAGATTTATCATAAAGATCAAACATGACGGAAGGAGAATTACGCGAAGATGAATACTCAAACCTCCTCACAAATGAACTTGTGAGATCATGATACAGGGGGAATTTGTTAGCCTCAAAATCCTCAAGACCGGCATTGCACAAATATGCTTTAAATTCTTCTTTAATTCCCGCACGATCCATAAAATTTTCTGACGGCCATTCGCAAGGCCGCGCTAGAGCGTCTCTTGGTGGATCCTCGTCAGCATCGCGCATAGCAAGCCTGGGTCCTTGCTTTTTGGAAGAACCACCTTGGAACATCTTCCTAAGCATATTGTTTTTCTCTGAAAAATTTCTGAAATTTTTAGTAACTTCAAACAAAAGTGAACCCACTTCAATAAAACTGGTAGCAACTACTCCTACAAGTGCCTAGAGCTTATATCAAGCATTAGAACTACTTGGAACCATATAAATTTGACATGCAAGCTCAAGAACATGGTCACCTATGCAGCACAGATTTGCAAAGAATAAAGCACTAGAACAAAAACTAATTGGACCAATGGAGGAGTCACATACCAAGGAACAATCTCCCCAAGCAGTTTTGCGAGAGGTGCTTTGAGCAAGGAGATCGCAAATCGCAGCAAAAGTGGCTGGACTCGTGCTTGAGTTGGTTTTTCGGGTTTGTGGGAGGAAGAGGAAGAAGATGGGTGCAGGGATAAGTGGAGGAGGGCCACCATGGGCCCATGAGGCGGGGCGCCCAGGGGGTGAGGCGCGCCCTCCACCCTCGTGGCAGTGGCAGCTCCCCATGATAATTTTGCCTGATAAATCCTCAAATATTCCCGAAAAATCATATTAAATTGGCATGGCATTTGAGGACTTTTATTTTCAGGATATTTTTATATTGCACGGATAAATCAGGAAGCAGAACGAGAAAAATACTATTTTTACTTTATTTCAACTAAATAACGAAAGTATAGAAGAAGTGCGAAGTTTGTGCTTCTAGTTTCATCCGTCTCATGCTCATCAAAAGGAATCCACTAACAAGGTTGATCAACTCTTGTTAACAAACTCATTCGATTAACATGAAACCGGAGAAATTTCAAATAACACTAGGTTACCTCAACGGGATATGCACATCCCCAATAATAAGTATATCATATTTCTTCTTGACGGTAGGAAGAGGAAATTCAAAACCTCCAAATATAATCGATGGAATTTTTCCGATAGAGTTGATACTGTGAACTTGAGGTTGTTTCCTCGGAAAGTGTACCGTATGCTCATTACCATTAACATGAAAAGTGACATTGCCCTTGTTGCAATCAATAACAGCCCCTGCAGTATTAAGAAAAGGTCTTCCAAGAATAATAGACATACTATCATCCTCGGGAATATCAAGAATAACAAAGTCCGTTAAAATAGTAACGGTTGCAACCACAACAGTACATCCTCACAAATACCGGCAGGTATAGCAGTTGATTTATCAGCCATTTGCAAAGATATTTCGGTAGGTGTCAACTTATTCAAGTCAAGTCTACGATATAAAGAGAGAGGCATAACACTAACACCGGCTCCAAGATCACATAAAGCAGTTTTAATATAATTTCTTTTAATGGAGCATGGTATAGTAGGTACTCCTGGATCTCCAAGTTTCTTTGTTATTCCACCCTTAAAAGTATAATTAACAAGCATGGTGGAAATTTCAGCTTCCGGTATCTTTCTTTTATTAGTAATGATATCTTTCATGTATTTAGCATAAGGATTTTTTTTTGAGCACATCACCAATCGCATACGTAAAAGATAGGTCTAATCATTTCAAATAAGCGCTCAAAATCCTCATCATCCTTTTTCTTGGATGGTTTGGGAGGAAAAGGCATGGGTTTCTGAACCCATGGTTCTCTTTCTTTTCCATGTTTTCTAGCAACAAAGTCTCTTTTATCATAACATTGATTCTTTGATTGTGGGTTATGAAGATCAACAGCAGGTTCAACTTCTACATCATTATCATTACTAGGTTGAGCATCATCATGAACATCATCATTAATATTTTCACTAGGTTCATGTTCATTACCAGATTGTGTTTCAGCATCAGACATGGATATATCATCTGGACTATCGAATTGGTTCGACCAATAGGTTCACGAGAAGTTTGCACAGTTCTATCATTTTTCTTTTCTTCTTTTTAGAAGAACTAGGTGCATCGATATTATTTCTCCGAGAATCTTGCTCGATTCTCTTAGGGTGGCCTTGAGGATACAAAGGTTCCTGAGTCATTCTACCAGTTCTAGTAGCCACTCTAATAGCATAATCATTTTTCTTACTATTCATTTCATCAAGAACTTCTTTTTGAGCTTTAAGTACTTGTCCCACTTGAGTGGTAACCATAGAAGCATGTTTGCTAACAAGTTTAAGTTCACCTCTAATATTAGCCATATAATCACCCAAGTATTTAATCATATCGGAATCATATTTCAATTGTCTACCAAAATAGGCATTAAAATTTTCTTGTTTGACAATAAAATTATAGAACTCATCAAGGCATTGCCTAGCAGACTTATAATGAGGAATATCACCTTCATAAAATCTATAGAGAGAATTTACCTTTACTACCTATGTCGGGATATCGGGATCAGGAGGTTCTTCAGTAAATAGCGGATTAAGATCATATACTTCTTCAGCAGGCGGTATATTAAGACCATGTATTTCTTCAATAGGAGGTAAATTCTTAACATCTTCAGCTTTAATACCTTTTTCTTTCATTGATTTCTTTGCCTCTTGCATATCTTCGGGACTGAGAAATAGAACACCTCTCTTCTTGAGTTGGTTTAGGAATAGGCTCGATAATTGGAGCAGGAGCTGGCTCTGAGGCTGGCTCAGAGGTGCCCAATTATTTTCATTTGTCAACATATTATTCAATAGAATTTCAGCTTCATCCGTGTTCTTTCCACGAAAGAGAGCCAAGACAACTATCCAAGTAATCTCTGGAAGCTTCGGTTAGTCCATTATAAAAGATATCAAGTATTTCATGTTTCTTAAGAGGATGATCAGGCAAAGCATTAAGTAACTTGAGAAGCCTCCCCCAAGCTTGTGGGAGACTCTCTTCTTTAATTTGCACAAAGTTGTATATTTCCTTTAAAGCAGCTTGTTTCTTATGAGCAGGGAAATATTTAGCAGAGAAGTAATAAATCATATCCTGGGGACTACGCACACAACCAGGATCAAGAGAATTAAACCATATCTTAGCATCACCCTTTAAAGAGAACGGAAATATTTTAAGTATGTAAAAGTAGCGCGATCTCTCATCATTAGTGAACATGGTGGCTATATCATTTAATTTAGTAAGATGTGCCACAACAGTTTCAGATTCATAACCATGGAAAGGATCCGATTCAACCAAAGTAATTATATCAGGATCAACAGAGAATTCATAATCCTTATCGGGAACACAAATAGGTGAAGTAGAAAAAGCAGGATCATGTTTCATTTTATCTCTAAGCGATTCTTTGTTCCATTTAGCTAATAGCCTCTTGAGCTCATATCTATCTTTGCAAGCTAAAATAGCGGCAGAAGATTCCATATCAAAAACATAACCCTCAGGAATAACAGGCATACCTTCATCATCACTTTCATCATTATAATCAGATTCAAAAATTTATTTCTCTCTAGCCCTAGCAATTTGTTCATCAAGAAATTCACTAAGGGGCACAGTAGTATCAGGCATAGAAGCAGTTTCATCATAAGTATCATGCATAGCAGAAGTGGCATCATCAATAACATGCGACATATCGGGATGAATAAGCGAGAAGCGAGGATTAGGTGTCGCAAGCTTACTCATAACGGAAGGTGAATCAAGTGCAAAGCTAGATGGCGGTTCCTTACCTCCCCTCGTAGTTGAGGGATAAATTGTTGTCTTAGCGTCTTTCAAGTTCTTCATAGTGTCCAGCAGATATAAATCCCAAGTGACTCAAAGAATAGAGCTATGCTCCCGACAGCAACACCGAGAAAAAAGGTCTTGATAACCCACAAGTATAGGGGATCGCAATAGCAGTTTTCAAGGGTAGAGTATTCAACCCAAATTTATTGATTCGACACAAAGGAGCCAAAGAATATTCTCAAGTATTAGCAGCTGAGTTGTCAATTTAACCACACCTGGAAACTTAGTATCTGACAGCAAAGTGTTTAGTAGCAAAGTAATATGATAGTGGTGAAGTACTTGATAACAAAAAAGAGTAATCTGAGCAATAGTAAATATTTTTGGTATTTTGTAGTGATGGTAACAATAGCAACGGGAAAGTAAATAAGCGAGAACCAAGATATGGAAAACTCGTAGGCACCGGATCGGTGATGGATAATTATCTTGGATGCGGTTCATCATGTAACGATCATAACCTAGGGTGACACAGAACTAGCTCCAATTCATCAATGTAATGTAGGCATGTATTCCGAATATAGTCACACGTGCTTATGGAAAAGAACTTGCATGACATCTTTTGTCCTACCCTCCCGTGGCAGCGGGGTCCTATCGGAAACTAAGGGATATTAAGGCCTCCTTTTAATAGAGAACTGGAACAAAGCATTAGCACATAGTGAATATATGAACTCCTCAAACTATGGTCATCACCGAGAAGTATCCCGATTATTGTCACTTGGGGTTGTCGGATCATAACACATAATAGGTGACTATAGACTTGCAAGATAGGATCAAGAACACACATATATTCATGAAAACATAACAGGTTCAGATCTGAAATCATGTCACTCGGGCCCTAGTGACAAGCATTAAGCATAGCAAAGTCATAGCAACATCAATCTCGAACATAGTGGATACTAGGGATCAAGCCTAAAAAAACTAACTCGATTACATGATAAATCTCATCCAACCCATCACCGTCCGGCAAGCCTACAATGGAATTACTACTCACGCATCTGCCGGTGAGCATCATGAAATTGGTGATGGAGGATGGTTGATGATGACGCATGACGATTTAATCCCCTCTCCGGGCCCGAGCAGGACTCCAGATCAGCCTCCCGAGAGGTTTTAGGGCTTGGCGGCGGCTCCGTGTTGTAAAAGCGTGATGATTTCTTCTCCTCTATTTTTTCTCCCGAAAGCAAATATATAGAGTTGGAGTTGTCGTCGGGAGGAGGTCCAGGGGGCCACGAGGTGAGGCGCACCCTGGGGTGCCCCCACCCTCGTGGGACAGGGTGTGGGCCCCTGGTCTTCATCTTTGGCGAGGATTTTTATTATTTTTATAAGACATCCCGTGGAATTTCAGGTCATTCCGAGAACTTTTGTTTTACGCACATAAACAACATCATGGCAGTTCTGCTGAAAACAACGTCGGTCCGGGTTAGTTCCATTCAAATCATACAAGTTAGAGTCCAAAACAAGGGCAAAAGTGTTTGGAAAAGTAGATACGACGGAGACGTATCAGCGGTCTTCGCCTGCAAAAGGCTCTGGTGGTGACGCCGTCTTGGGCTCCACGGTGACCTCCGCCTTGTCGCCCCGGCCGTCTTGGTCTCGTTGCACCGATATGGCAACCTTTGCCTGATGCCTCGGTACTCCGCTCCTGCGCCTGCCTCCTTAGCACCAAAGAGGAAACAAGGACGCTGCGCGTGCTGGCGCCCGCTTGGTGCAAGTCGTCATGGCTCACGTCATGAGAGCCTCGCGAGGTTTGCCCCGCCTTGATATCTCCACTCCTCACGAGCCTGCCTGGAGAGGTCGCTCCTGAGGAGGTCTTGCGTCGTCCGCCTCGCGGGGCTTGGCCCCTCGCGAGGGTCTTGAATGCTTTGTTGATGAAGATGGGCCGTACAGGCCCGCTTGCATATATGCCGTGGAAGCAGCGAGCAGAAAGTCTTGGGACCCCAGTTCCCAGAACGCCGACAATTATTACAACTCTCTCACATTCGTTTGCCAATTTCTGGCGCCGTTACCCGAAAGGGATTGACAACCCCTTTAACACGTCGGGCTGCGAGTATTTGTTATTTGTGTGCAGGTGCTATTTACGTAGTGTTGCTTGGTTCTCCTACTGGTTCGGTAACCTTAGTCTCATCACTGAGGGAAATACCTACCGTCATTTGTCTTTGCATCATCCCTTCCTCTTTGGGGAAATACCGACGTAGTCTAGCAGACATCAAAAGGAATTTCCGGCGCCGTTGCCGGGGAGGATCACGTCAAGATAGTCTCCCGGCCACGTGCCAATTTCTGGCGCCGTTGCCGGGGAGACATCATCAACATCTACCAGGTTCCTAATTACAAATCTCATCTCCTTGCAATTCACATTATTTGCCATTTGCCTCTCACTTTCCTCTCCCCCACTTCACAAAAAATTGTCGTTTTATTTGCCCTCTTTTTTGTTCGCCATTTTCTTGCTTTCTAGTCCTGATGGCTAGCGTGTCTACTCCTCCTTTGTCACCAGATTTTGAAGTTCTATACTTCAAGCAACGACAAGGAGAAAATTTCAAAGATTCTTGGTATACACTTATGGAATCCTATCGTATTTGCGATTTAAAGGGGGATGCTAAGATCTTGCTTCGTAATTTTTACATAGGATTGGCTTTGCATCATAGACAACTCCTAGATTTTTCTGCTAAAGGGAATTTTATCGAACTTGATGCTAGTGCTGCCTATGAAATTTTAGAAGGAATTCTGGGGGTTCCACCTCGAAAGAAGGGGTTTTCTTTCACCCCAGAGGGAGTGTTGGACAAAATTGGTGATTTGCATAAGCATATGGTTGAATTACAAAAATATAACGAACCCCTCAAACATCTCAATGGTAGTATCAATCGCATGAATACCTTGATTACTCTCTGCAACAAGCGATTGGATATTTTGGATCTAAAGATGATTTCTTTTCCTGAGAATTTAGGGAAGCGTAAAGAGGCTCCCGGGTTTGAGAAAACCCTTACAGAAGTTGCCAAAATTGCGGATGACAAAACTTAGTTCCGTGCTTGATGCCTAGCTAGGGGCATGAAACAATAGCGCTTGTTGGGAGGCAACCCAATGAATAATTTCTTTTTGCTTTCTGTTCTTGAGTGTTTGCACAATTATGCTACTGCTATGATTCTGTTTTTTGTGTTTTAGTTAGTGTTTCTGCCAAGTAAAGCCTTTAGGATCTTCTTGGGTGATAGTTGTTTGATCTTGCTGAAAAACAGAAACTTTCGCGCTCACGGAAATAATTTTCATTTTTAATAGAAGCGTGATAAAATACCAATTTTTTTGCAGAAGATTGATATACAAATTTCTCAAGCTGTACTAATTTTCAGGATTTTTTGGGTGCCAGAAGTATTCAAAATATCCAGATTGCTATAGATTGTTCTATTTTTGACAGATTCTGTTTTCTTTGTGTTGTGTGCTTGTTTTGATGATTCTATGGTTTTCTTTGAAGAGTTTTTGCCATAGAAAAGTTGGAATACAGTAGATATAATGCAAGAATAAAATATGAATGGGTTGCAATAGTACTTATAGTAGTGATTTGTTTTCTTATACTAACGGATCTCACGAAGGTTTTGTTGAGTTTTGTGTGATTGAAGTTTTCAAGTTTTGGGTGATGTTACGATGGATGAAGGAATAAGGAATAAGAAGAGCCTAAGCTTGGGGGTGCCCATGGCATCCCAATATATTATCCAAACCGAAGCAAGCAACTAAGCTTGGGGATGCCCCGTGTGGCATCCTCTCTTTCTTCTAACGACCATCGGTATTTTACTAGAAGCTATATTATTGTTCTTCACATACTATGAGTTTTGCTTGGAGCGTCTTGTATGATATGAGTCTTTGATTGTTTTGATTTTTGTTTTAAGTCTTGATTCCTTGCTGGACACACCTATTTGAGAGAGCCAAAATTATACCATGACTTGTTAGAATTGCTCTCTATGCTTCACTTAAATTTTTATGAGCTATGGAATTGCTCTAGTGCTTCACTTATATCTTTTTGAGCATGGTGTGCTTTAGTGTTTTTGAAGAAATGCTATCTTGCTTCACTTAGATTTATTTGAGAGTTAGTAAAATTTTCAAGAAATTCTCTCTTGCTTCACTTAAATTAATTTGAGAGAAAGAAGTATTATGCTCATGATCTTCACTTATATTTGTTTGAGCTTATCAAAAGCAACACATGAAAATTAGTTCCAAAGTGATAGATATCCAAGAAGGATATAATAAAAACTTTCATGAAGATCATTGGACAAAATAAACTTGATTCTTTGTAATAGTTTTGAGATATGATGATGTGATATGTGAGTCATGTTGATGAGTAATTATGCTTTAGTAAGAATGTTGGTGTTAAGGTTTGTGATTCCCTATGCAAGCACAAAAGTCAATAGTCATGCAATGAAATTACATCCTACTTGTGGTGCATTACTCGGTGTTAATTATGCTCAATTCTCTCTTATGAGATTATTCCTTTTTTGGTTGGTCATTTCTCACTTTTGCTAGCCTTCATTTTGCACTAAGTATGATCACTACTTGTGCATCCAAAATCCTTTAAACCAGTTTTGCCACATGAGTCAGGTGTACCTACCTATATGCGGTATTCTTTTGCCGTTCTAAGCAAATTTGTATGTGCCATCTCTAATTTTCAAAATAAATTTCTCTTTTGTGTGCTCGTACCACTCGCGAGGCGGTGAGGGGTGGCCAATATTTTCCATGCTAGATGTGTTATTCTCACGATGAGTGTTTATTCAGTTGTCATTACTGCGAGTAAGGCAAAGGTATTAGGGATGCCCAGTCCCAAAATGAAAAATGAATTTACTTTATGTTGTCAAATAATAAATTCCTTGGAAAGTGTTGGTATGAAGGGCACCCGTGGATACGGTTAGCCATGGAAAGTGAAAGTATGGTGGGAAAAAGGAATAAACTTTATTTTCTGTTTGGGAACCGCCTATGATGTATCTAGCATGGAAAGTGTTGGGAGCTCTAAGCCGTTTTCGTTGGTGGGAAAAGTATGCCTCTCAAAATGTTTTTATCTCTCAATTTTCGCTTTGAGCTCTGGCACCTCTACAAATCCCTACTTCCCTCTGCAAAGGGCCTTTCTTTTACTTTATGCAAAAAAAAAATTGAGTCTCCATCTTCTCTTATAAAGCACCAACTAGGGGGCACTATGATCGTACTTGAGCATTGGGTGTAGCTAATATACGAGTGTATTTCATGAATGGATCAATGATTGAGCATGATGGGCTAGGGATAAATTATTTTAGCATTGATATTTTGAAAGACATGGTTGCTTGTTATATGCTTGAGTATTTAGTCCTCATGACAAAACTAGACTATTGCTTTGAACCATATAAAAGTCCAAATGTCCATGCTATAACGAAAAGAATATGAGATGACATGTTAGGCAGCATTCCACATCAAAATTCTGTTTTATCATTTACCTACTCGAGGACGAGCAGGAATTAAGCTTGGGGATGCTGATACGTCTCCAACGTATCAATAATTTTTTATTGTTCCATGTTGTTATATTATCATTCTTGGATGTTTTATAATCATTTTATAGTCATTTTATTTCATTTTCTGGTACTAACCTATTGACATAGTGCCAAGTGCGAGTTGCTATTTTCTGCATGTTTTTTACATCGCAGGAAATCAATACCAAACGGAGTCCAAATGCAGCGAAACTTTTGTGGAATTTTTTTGGACCAGGAGACATCAAGTGGGCCGGAGAAGCGCCTAGGGGGTGCTCCGAGGGGAGCACAACCCACCAGGGCACGCCTGGAGGCCCAGGCCGCCTCGGGTGGGTTGTGCCCACCTCGGGTGCCCCGAACCGACTCTTTGCTCTATAAATACCCCAATATTCCAAAAACCCTAGGGGAGTCGACGAAAATCAATTCTAGCTGCCGCAGAGTCCAGAACTACCACATCCAATCTAGAGACCATCACAGAGGGGGTCATCATGCCTAGTGGTGCCTCTTTGATGATGCGTGAGTAGTTCTTTGTAGACCTACGGGTCCGTAGTTAGTAGCTAGATGGCTTGCTCTCTCTCATTTGATTCTCAATACAATGGTCTCTTGGATATCCATATGATGTAACTCTTTTTGCGGTGTGTTTGTTGGGATCGGATGAACTTTGAGTTTATGATCAGATCTATCTTTTTATCCATGAAAGTTATTTGAGTCTTCTTTGATCTCTTATATGCATGATTGCTTATAGCTTCGTATTTCTTCTCCGATATTTGGGTTTTGTTTGGCCAACTTGACCTATTTATCTTGCAATGGGGAGAGGTGCTTTGTGATGGGTTCGATCTTTACGGTGCTTGATCCCAAAGTGATGTATGGGGAACCGACTGCGTATGTATCGTTGCCATTAAGGATAACAAGATGGGGTCTATTTCTACATAAATAGATCTTGTCTACATCATGTCATCGTTCTTATTGCATTACTCCGTTTCTCCATGAACTTAATACACTAGATGCATGATGGATAGCGGTTGATGTGTGGAGTAATAGTAGTAGATGCAGGCAGGAGTCGGTCTACTAATCTTGGACGTGATGCCTATATAATGATCATTGCCTGGATATCGTCATGATTATTTGAAGTTCTACCAATTGCCCTACATTAATTTGTTTACCAACCGTTTGCTATTTTCTCGTGAGAAGCCACTAGTGAAAACTACGGCCCCCGGGTCTCTTCTTTAATATATTTGCCTTTGCAATCACTTTTCCTTTGCTTTTATTTTCAGATCTATTAAACCAAAAATACAAAAATACCTTGCTGCACTTTATTTTATTTGGCGTTCAATCTATCAATTATTACAACTCTCTCACGTCCGTTTGCCAATTTCTGGCGCCGTTACCCAAAAGGGATTGACAACCCCTTTAACACATCGGGTTGCGAGTATTTGTTACTTGTGTGCAGGTGCTATTTACGCGGTGTTGCTTGGTTCTCCTAATGGTTCGATAACCTTGGTCTCATCACAGAGGAAAATACCTACCGTCGCTGTGCTGCATCATCCCTTCCTCTTTGGGGAAATACTGACGTAGTCTAGCAGACATCAGGTAACCTCCAACATCAAATCTTCCATCACAACTAATCCTTGTTGGATTGTGTGGATGAGAATGAGTTTGAAAAGTTCTTGGATAAGCTCAAAGGTGAGACCAAGAAGCACTTCGTTGCTCTCTTGCAACAACTAGGTGAGGCCAATGACATCATTGAGTCTCATGAGGAGACCATCACTAAGATGGAGGGGCATAGCCATGCCAATGACGATGAGATAGCAGATCTTCCATTGTTCTGGAGGAAGAGTGAGGTCTTCGTTAGGCTCTTGAGGATCCACAAAACGTTGACCTTGCTAAATTAAGGAAATATCATAATCATGCACCTGTTCTTGTTCGTGTGCTTAAATCCGAGAAGGTTGAACTTGGGGTTGGCCCTGCAAGACTCAAGGAAGAGTTTGAGTTACTTGACAAGGCTCATAAGGCCTTAAATAATTCTCATGCTTCTCTCAAGGAGTCTCGTGATCAACTCCAAGTGAAGCTAACTGATGAGATAGGCATTTTCCCTCCTTTTGTATTAATTTATAACGCCCATGCTACCAACCCTTGTTGTGAGCATGTGCACCTTGTGGAGGAGAATACCAAGTGGAAAGAGCAACTTGAGAAAGGTCTTGTGACTTGCATACAAGGTAAGAAGAACATCAATGAACTTTTGAACAATCAAAAGGAAGTTGTAGAAAAGGAGGGACTTGGGTTTGTACCCAAGTCAAAGTCAGAAGAAGAAGAAGAAGAAGAAGAAGAAGAAGAAGAAGAAGAAGAAGAAGAAGAAGAAGAAGAAGAAGAAGAAGAAGAAGAAGAAGAAGAAGAAGAAGAAGAAGAAGAAGAAGAAGAAGAAGAAGAAGAAGAAGAAGAAGAAGAAGAAGAAGAAGAAGAAGAAGAAGAAGAAGAAGAAGAAGAAGAAGAAGAAGAAGAAGAAGAAGAAGAAGAAGAAGAAGAAGAAGAAGAAGAAGAAGAAGAAGAAGAAGAAGAAGAAGAAGAAGAAGAAGAAGAAGAAGAAGAAGAAGAAGAAGAAGAAGAAGAAGAAGAAGAAGAAGAAGAAGAAGAAGAAGAAGAAGAAGAAGAAGAAGAAGAAGAAGAAGAAGAAGAAGCAGAAGAAGGAGAAGAAGCAGAAGAAGAAGCAGAAGAAGAAGAAGAAGAAGAAGAAGAAGAAGAAGAAGAAGAAGAAGAAGAAGAAGAAGAAGAAGAAGAAGAAGAAGAAGAAGAAGAAGAAGAAGAAGAAGAAGAAGAAGAAGAAGAAGAAGAAGAAGAAGAAGAAGAAGAAGAAGAAGAAGAAGAAGAAGAAGAAGAAGAAGAAGAAGAAGAAGAAGAAGAAGAAGAAGAAGAAGAAGAAGAAGAAGAAGAAGAAGAAGAAGAAGAAGAAGAAGAAGAAGAAGAAGAAGAAGAAGAAGAAGAAGAAGAAGAAGAAGAAGAAGAAGAAGAAGAAGAAGAAGAAGAAGAAGAAGAAGAAGAAGAAGAAGAAGAAGAAGAAGAAGAAGAAGAAGAAGAAGAAGAAGAAGAAGAAGAAGAAGAAGAAGAAGAAGAAGAAGAAGAAGAAGAAGAAGAAGAAGAAGAAGAAGAAGAAGAAGAAGAAGAAGAAGAAGAAGAAGAAGAAGAAGAAGAAGAAGAAGAAGAAGAAGAAGAAGAAGAAGAAGAAGAAGAAGAAGAAGAAGAAGAAGAAGAAGAAGAAGAAGAAGAAGAAGAAGAAGACCTCCTTCCTGCCGTTGCGACGGTCTTGGTCTTGTTGCACCGAAACGGCTGCCTTTGCTTGATGCTCTCGCCTGCGCTTGCCTCCTTTGCACCAAAGAGGAAATGAGGACATCATGCGGGGGTTGGCGCGGCGCTCACCCGGGCGCCTTTGGTTGTCATGGCTTATGCCATGGGCACCTCTATGAGGTACCCCGCCTTTGATCTCTCCACCTCCTCGCGAGCCACCGACGAGGCCGCGCCTCAGGAAGCTCGTGCCGCTCACCATGAGGCTTGGCCTCGCGAGGGTCTTGAGCTGGTGTTGATGAAGATGGGCCCTCATCACACCTTGAGCCATGCCGCAGTTGTGCAGCAAGTTCTGCACCCCATTCCCGTAACGCCGGATAGTAGGCCCCCGCCCAAGGCGCTACCGACTTGGCCGAGCAGAAGCTGGCAAGGCACGAAGTCTGCTGCCCTAACACAGCCCGGCGCCTTGGGTGCCGCGTGGTGGTTGATTGACGTGCGCGCCGCGCTCTTCAATCGACGCCTACGATCGCATCAATTCGACAAGTCCCTGCATGCAAAGCGGGTCATGATTACCTGCGATCGTGGAGGTCGACGGTTGGCCTTCCCCGGCTATAAGTACGGAATGGGGCGTGTCCTTCCAATCCATCTCTTCTCGCCTCTCCTTCTTCTCCATGGCTCCGCCGAAGAGGTTCTCGGCTGCGGAGAAAGGGAAGGCCCGCCAGGTGGAGCCTGACTCTCCCCCGGCCAAGCGCGGTCGAGGCCGTCCTCGCAAGCACCCTGTGGTTCTGTGAGAGGGTCTCCGCCATGGAGGCAATCTCCGCTGGGCGACGGCGCCGCCATTGATGGGGGCGCGGCTACGGCCGTAAGCGACCCCCTAGGCCACGCTTCCGCCGGGCAGAGGTGCCGCCGAGTTTGTCGTGGTGGTCGGTGGAGCCGACCAGCCCGGTTCCAGCTCCCTCGCCTCCTAGGTGAACTTCCACGGCGCCCCGGGCGGCCTCTCGCTTCAGGCGGACCAGCCGTCGCACCGGCCTCCCGGGCTTCACTGGAGGTCTCGCAGCCGAGCGGCAGAGCCCTGACCATTCGCCGGCCGGTAAACGCTTGTTCGCCAAGGTGGTCTCGAGTCGGGCGGTGCACCCCGCACTTCAAGTTCGACGGGTGATGCCACCCCACGTGAGGGTGTTCGGGAAGACGGCCGGGCCAGACCGGGCGCTGCTTCGAGGACGACGATCATGCCATGGGGCCTAGCTCCTCGCGACGATGGAGACGACCGCAAGGCTTTGCTTACGCGGCGCCTGGGTCTGCCGAGCTTTGGCGACTTTTTCTTCTGGGCAATGGCTCCTCCAAATGTGGCCGCGACCAGCCTCCGCACCGCGCCGCCTCGCCGAGGGAGGTAGAAGGTCTGTCCTGCTCATCGCGCCTCTAGAAGGCGAGAGGGAGTCCGCCTCGAGCTCCGGAGGCAGTTCGAGCCTCACGCCATGAAGTTGGTGTCAAAGCTAGTCACCATGCTTTTGTTCTTTTTCCTTTTCCTCACAAAGAGACAAGAGTGTAGGGCCCCACGGGGCATGCTTGGACTATTGCTATTAATTATCGCATCAAGCTTCCGCTTATTTTACATTAGACTACTGGGTGGCGCCAAGGCTGTAGAAATTACTTAGCTTGGGGGCGACCTGCTATGATCTCTTGCTCTCCCGAGGCCGAGGCCTCTGGCCGAACGCTTTATGCCCTACAAAGATTAGTCGAGAGGTAGCTTCCGCCTTAGTCAGAGGCGACCGACCCAGGCCTCGTGTTCGCTGCCGTGCCCGTCTGGGGCACGGATCGAGGATGCTCCCAGTAGCAGACACGGTTGGGGAAGCCTCAAACAACAAAGGGCAGTAAAACACTGTGGAGGGTGCTCAAGGTTCCTCTGGGAGACTCAAGGCGAGAGAAATTTAGGCAGAGAGCCAAGAAAGCAAAGAATCACAAGTCAAAGACGGCAACCACTTCCAATAAAACTTCAAAATGGGGATGAACAAGCCAACCGCAGAAAAGCAAATGAAAAAAAAGGCGCGCCGTCTGCTCCTAATCTAGTCTTCAACGCTCTTCACCAACAAGGAGCTAAGTGTCGCCATCGGGTGGGAGGGAGCCCTGTGGCCCCGAGGCCGGCGCGCCTCGAGACTCGGCGTGTACAGCCCCAACTCATTATTACGTGAGAGTGTCACGGGCGGCGAAGCTTCACAGCATTGGCCTTCTTCACAGGCTCCGGCCTTCTCGTAAAAAAATGAGCTTCACAGCGCTTGCCTTCTTCATGTGCTCGGGCCTTTCTCGTAAAAATAAGCTTCACAGTGCGCTTTGCCTTCTTCACGTGCTCGGGCCTTTCTCGTAAAATAAGCTTCACACGCTGCTTGCCTTCTTCACGTGCTCGGCCTTTCCAAAACGCAACACTTCACAAAGGCGTCACTTTCTTCACAGCCCGGCCTTTTCAGGGTAAAACCGAGGTGCCGGATGTTCCACGCGCTCGACGGGCACCCTCCCCGAGTTCCAAGCGCAGCGGAGCCGGGCTCGAAACATGAACAACCTTGAACGGCTCCTCCCACATGGGAGATAGCTTATGCAGCCCTTCCCCGGAGAGAACCCGTCCCGAGCACGAGGTCTCCTACCATCAAGGGTCCCGCGTAATGTTAAGCAGCTGGTATCGCCCAAAGCTTGTTGGTATCTTTGCCGCCAGAGCACGGCCTCGACGATGCTCCTCCCCAAGACGAGGTTCGCCCTCATGGCGTCTCCGCCATCATCGAACGCCAGACCAGGCGGAACGACGGCCCCGACTCGTGGAGGGAGGATCGCTTCAGCCCGCAGACCAGGAAGAACGGGGTCCGCCACCGGCTTGGTCGCCGTCAGGCGGATGGACCACAACACAGATCGGAGCCGTCAGACCAAAATTTTCCGCCGCAGGCCTCCAGCCTTTCTTCTTGAATGTCCTGTTTTGAGGCCCTCAGACCTTCTCAAGGGTCTCGCCGCCCGACCGCTGTTTCAGGGTGCGCCATCGGGCATAGTATACCAAGGCCCCAAGGTTAGCACAATATGTTTTGAAGAGGTTACTAGTGAATCGCGAACCGTTGTCGGTGATGATGCGGTTCGGCACTCAACCGGCCACGATGCCCTTGATGAACTTGGACCGCAGAACTCGCGATGGTGCGGACGGCTTCCACTTCAAATTTCGCCCAAGCATAACTTGTCCACCATGACGTAGAGGTAGCGAGTAGCCTCGCTCAAGGCCGAGGGAATGGGCCCAGATATCCAGCCCCGTGCATCATAATGGCCAATAGAGGGTATAGTTTGCGTACCTCCCGCTCACGATGGATCTGCTTACATGGAATTATGTGCGGTGCTCGCAAGTTTTACCATTCCACTCAAGATCATTGAGCGCAAAGGCCAATAGAACTCCGCTATGAACGCCTTGCCAACAAGGGTCCGTGATGACTAATGATGCCCACAGCCTCCATCGTGTATGTCTGCCAAGAGGCTCCTTTCCCTTGCTCCTCGGAGATGCACCGCAGGACACATCATTTGGTCGCTTCCGCAGAGCTCTCCATCCTCGGCGGGCAAGACACCGTGGCTTGCCGCGCCACACGCCTGCTTCCTCCTCCTTTTCCCGGCAAGGTCCCTTAAGCGCCGTAGCTCGAGCCTCGCGGATCTAGCACCCTCCCGAGGCTCCAAAGATTAGGGAGCAGACGCGCCGCCGAGGCCGGGCCATGCACCGGGCTCCCGAGGCAGCGTGGCCGGGGAGTTTCTTCCCGAGGCTGCACCATGCTTGACAGCCGAGAAGGCCAGCAGAGGGCTTGAAGAGCCGCCTTGAAGACGCCGCCTCCTCGAGGTAGCCACCGATGCCCGCCATGGCGTCGCCAGCCTTGATTGGTGCCACGAGGCACATGCTACAACCCCAGCCTCGTAATCGCTTCTCCATCTCCGCGACCTCCGCGAGGTAGGCTTCCCATGTGCTCATCCTTGGCTCATATACTTTGTTGGAGAAGTTGATGGGGAGTTGTGAATCACCCTGATGGTAAGGTGCTTTACCTCAGTATGGCGTCAGTGCCTTCAGTGCCTCCGCATCGTGCCTCATATTCCGCCATGTTGTTGGAGACCTTTTCCGTGGTCGCCTTTCTTTGGCATGAAAACCGGTTAGCCAACCAATCCGCATTCGGACCTCATGAATGACCCCGCAGCTTCTAGATTGCGGGTCTTTGGACGATGAAAGCCTGCTGCTGTTGACCGCCGCCTTTGCCTTCGCTTCACGGGCGACGTTGGGGCACACGCTGAGGTGGTGCTCATTACACGCCTTGATCCTCGCTTAACTCGACCGTTCCCATGCGAACACCTTCTTATTCGCCGCGGAACTTGACCAGGCCTCCTCCGCCGGGCTCGAGGTTGGCGCCTATGGTGAAGGTGGCGCAGTGGATCCGCCTCGCCGACCAAGATTCCGCTGGTTTCTCGCCTTTGTCTTGGTTGAACAACCGCTTTTTCTTGGCCGGGCTTGCCGCAGCCCCCTTGGGTTTTGGGGGGCGGCCCGAGCCGGCGGTTGTGCCAAGCAGCCTTTGAAGACATGTTGAGTACCGCAACGCATCCCCTGTGTCTCCTGACACGTGAGGACGCTGCTGTTCCCGGCATCTTCATGAGGTTGTACGCTGGGTGAGTCGCGCCATGAACCGGCTAGTGCCGCAGCCGAGGATGGCGCTAGTATGGGAGGCCGATGGGGCGGCGTCGGTCGCATTAGCTCTGCGCGGAAGTTGTCGAGGTGCCAAGGTCATCGGAAGACCTGGGATCTACCCCTGTGGAGTTTACCGAACCGCCCCGACGCCCAAGAAGGGCCCGCTAGGTCAAGCCAGCCCGCCGGTATGCGAGGAGGCTCAAGGCTTCAAACGAGAGCACATCGAGGCTCAAGGCTGGCCGATGAGGGTCTCGGTGACGGCCACCCAGCGTATGGTGGGTGTACAAAGATTGGGAGCGGCCCGAGTGTGCGCCGAGTTGAGGGTGGTCTCGAGTCAAGGCCGACGGGCCTTTGGGCGCCGACCGACCGTGAGCCTCGCCACGCTGGAGGCAGCTACCGACCGGCGGACGAATGGCTTGACGCGGCGTTTGGCAGGCGCCCGCGAAGCCGCCCAGAGAGCCGCCAGCCGCGCCAGCTGATCAGTTGTGCCATAACGCCGTGGCGCTTCCGCTTGAACTTGTTCGGCCACCGCACCTGCCGCAAGGCGGGGGCCAAGGCTCGAGCCCTCGCCTCGCCACGACGCCGCGATCGGAGTGGGCTACGACCGCCATCGAGGGCGGGTCGCGATGTTCGGCAGAGAGCTAGTTCGCGAGGGAAAGAAAGTTCTGCCGGCACTTTACCCGGGCGCTACCAATGTCGGATTTCGGTTCCGCAAACCTCTAGGTTCGAACTCTAGGGTGCACGCGGAGATCTCACCCCTACCTACCTCGCACTCGCCGTCATCAAGGATCTAGAACTACACGTAAGAGTAACACAAGGGACACAAGGTTTATACTGGTTCGGCCACCATTGTGGTGTAACACCCTACTCCAAAGGTGTGGTGTGGTGGATTGCCTCTTGGGTCAATGATGATGAATATTACAAGGAAGAACAGCCTCGCAAGGGTGAGGTGTTCTTGTGGCTAGGCTCTTGATCGGATGGGATCAAGCTAAGATCCTCCCTCCCTATTGTGGTGGCTAGCTCTACTTATAGGCAGAGGCCCTGGGCCTCTTCCCAAATATTGAGCGGGAAGGGCGCCAACAATTGGCCATTTTGAAGGGGAACATCTAGTACACTTATCCTCGACTAAAGTTGGCCTCGCCTCGTCAAAGGCTCGTGGTGACGCCGCTTGGGCTCCACGATGACCTCCTTCCTGCCGCTATGACGGCCTTGGTCTTGTTGCACCGGAATGATCGCTTTGCTTGATGTTTCTCGCCGCTTTGCCTCCTTTGCACCAAAGAGGAAACGAGGACATCAAGGCTGGCCGGGCGCCTCACCTGGGCGCCTTGGTCATTATGGCTTGGCCATAGGCACCTCGTGAGGTACCTCGCCTGATCTTCTCCGGGCCTCGGCGAGCCAACTCGACGAGGCTGCCTCGAGGAAGCTTTACACGCCCGCCTCATGAGGCTTGGCCTCGCGAGGGTCTTGAGCTGGTGTCAGAAGATGGGTCGCATCGGGCCACCCTTGAGCCACGCCGTAGGCCGCAGGCAGTGCAAGTCGGGTACCCTGCTCTCGTAACGCCGGCTACAAAGTCGATTCACGGCGCGCCGGGCAGCAACGGACGCTGCGTCCAATGAGGGCGCTGCGTTACAAAGGAGCTGATCCGGCACCGTCGACCGGGACGAGGAGGAGGAGGAGCGGGCAGATCCAGATCTTGGTCTGGACCCGGCCGACACCGAAGGCCTGTACTGGCGGGAATGGAACCAAGCCGAGGCGCAGTTGGAGGCAGCGTCGACCCAGGCCTGGGTGCACGCCGCGCGATGACGTATGCTGGCCGGTCAGCGAGGAGCCGCCAGGCCGGAGATGCCTAAGGGACGGTGGCGGCGACGACGGCCCGTGTTGCCATCGAGGGGGCGCGCCGAGGCGTGCCGTGGCGGATGTGATGGACCTCGACCGATGTCGCGGGTCGCTTGGGATTTACACCCCGCCACGGACGGACGTGGTCGAGCGGACGGGGGCCTACAGAGGCGGCGGCGATGCCGCCTTGGAGGAGGAGCCCGACAAGCAGCCGGAGGGGGCGCCAGCGCCGATAGCGAGGCGTCACGGCAGGGACCGTAGGCCACTGCCGCCGAACCGGGCGACGGGCCGGAGACAGAGCCGGAGAAGGCGCCGACCGCAGGGGAGGCAGCCAGCAGAGAGCACGCCCTGGTGCTCAGGTCGGGGGGTCGCCGGGCCGTCGGGTCGCAGCCGGCGCAGAGCGGGACCAGTGAGGTATTCTTCGGGCCGCTGACCCAGGAGGAGGCGGCGATGGCCACCGTGACCGGCATCGCGTTTTAGGGCTTAACGGATTCGATCCGTGCCTTCGCCTCAAGCCGAGGGAGCAAACACGGAGCCGGAGCGCCGTTCGTAAGTTTACCTTGCTTTCTGTCTTTCTTTTATGTTGCTTCTTCTTCATGGGGGCGCGCTGTTGGAAATATGCCCTAGAGGCAATAATAAAAGCATTATTATTATATTTCCTTGTTCATGATAATTGTCTGTTATTCATGCTATAACTGTATTGTCCGGAAATCGTAATACACGTGTGAATACATAGACTACAACACGCCCCTAGTAAGCCTCTAGTTGACTAGCTCGCTATCAACAGATAGTCATGGTTTCCCCGACTATGGACATCGGATGTCATTGATTAACGGATCACGCCATTAGGAGAATGACGTGATGGACAAGACCCAATCCTAAGCATCGCACAAGATCGTAGTTCGCTTTGCTAGAGCTTTTCCAATGTCAAGTATCTCTTCCTAGACCATGAGATCGCAATTCCCCGGATACCGAGGAGTGCTTTGGTGTATCAAACGTCACAACGAATCAGCGACTATAAAGGTGCACTACAGGTATCTCCGGAAGTGACCATTGGGTCGACACGGATCGAGATCGGATTTGTCACTCCAGTTACGGAGAGGTATCACCGCCCACTCGGTAATGCATCATCATAATGAGCTCAAAGTGATCAAGTGTCCGTCACGGGATCATGCATTACGGTACGAGTAAAGTGACTTGCCGTAACGAGACTAAACGAGGTATTGGGATACCGACGCATCGAAGTCTCGCAAGTAAATATACCGCTGGACAAAGGGAATAGAATACGGGTTGCTTGAACCCTTGACATCATGGTTCATCCGGCGACAACATCGAGGAGCATGTGGGAGCCAACATGGGTATCCGCATCCCGCTGTTGGTTATTGACTTGAGGTAGTCTCATTATGTCTCGTGATGTTCTCGAACCCGTGAGGGTCTACACACTTAAGGTTCGTGACGCTAGGGTTATTAGGAAGACAAGTATGTGATTATCGAATGTTGTTCGGAGTCCCTGATGAGATCCCGACGTCATTTAGGAGTTCCTGAATGGTCCTGAGGTAAAGATTTATATATGGAAAGTGGTTAAACGGACTAAAAAGTTTCTGTGGGTATACCGTAATGTATCGGGGCCACCGGGAGATTTCCTGGAGGTCCACCGTGAGGGCCACCCCTCCTGGGGCCACATGGGCTAAGGGAGAGGGAGCCAGCCCTGTGGGTCAAGCGCACTTCCCCTTAGGGCCCATGCGTTAGGGCAAGGGAGGGAAACCCCAAGGAAAAGGGGCGCCTCAGCTTGGGGGGCAAGCCACCCTCCCTCCTCCCTTGTCAAGCCGCTTCATCTAGGGTTCCCCTAGATGGCCGGCCCCTTGCCCTCTCTCCTCCTATAAATAGAGGGTGGGAGGGCTCCACACCATTGAAGGCGCAGCCCCTCCCTCCCCCAACTCCCTCTCTTTCTCCAAGGTGCTTGGCTAAGCCTCGGTTGAGAATCCTCAGACCAATTGCACCACGCCGTCAGGTCCGCCATTGGAGTTGTCTTCCTCAACCTCTCCTTCTCCCTTGCTAGATCAAGACGGAGGAGACGCCATCGTCCCTGCACGCAGTGTTGAACACGGAGGTGTCAGCCCTTTCAAAGACTTTGCTCATCGGTGATCGGAATCACGTTGGGAACGCCATCATCATCACCACCCTCTAACGCCTCGCATCGCCGATCTACAAGTGGTATGTAGATGCAACTCTCTCTTGACTCGTTGCTTAGATGAACTCATAGATAGATCTTGGTGAAACCGCATTTAAATTTTAATTTTCGCAACGCTCCCCAACAAAGGGCATCATGAGCTAGGGTCTATGCGTAGTTTTCTTTGCACGAGTAGAACACAATTTTGTTGTGGCGCATGGATCTTGTCAACTTACTTGCTGCATTACTCGCTTTGCTTCCGCTGTATTGTGGGATGAAGCGCCCGACCAACCTTTACATCGCATTTCCACGTGAGACCGGTTCCACCGACTAACATGCACTAGTTGCATAAGGTGGTCATGGGTGTCCTGCTCTCCCACTTTAGTTGGAGCGGATTCGGCGAACAGGTCCTTATGAAGGGTAAATAGAAGTTGACAAGATCACGCCAGGTTATTCGTAGGTAAGAAAACGCTCTTGCTAGAACCTAATTGCAGCCATTTAAAAGATGCAACAACAATTAGAGGATCGCCTAACTTGTTTTTGCAAAGCAATTGTCATGTGACGGATATGGCCAAAGTTGTGATGAATGATGAATGATATATGTGATGTATGAGATCATGTTCTTGTAATAGAATCACGACTTGCATGTCGATGAGTATGACAACCCAAGGAGCCATAGGAGTTGTCTTTATTTTAGATGACCACAGAAACATTGAAGAACGCTTATGTAACTTACTTTACTTTATTGCTAAACGCTAAGTAGCCATAGAAGTAGAAGTAGTCGCTGGCGTGACAACTTCATGAAGACACGATGATGGAGATCATGATGATGGAGATCATGGTGTCATGCCGGTGATGTGGGATGATCATGGAGCCCCAAGATGAAGATCAAGGAGCTATATGATATTGGCCATATCATGTCACTACTTTATAATTGCATGTGATGTTTATTATGATTATGCATCTTGTTTACTTAGAACGACGTAGTAAATAAGATGATCCCTTAGAACAATTTCAAGAAGTGTTCTCCCTAATCGTGCACCGCTACAGTTCGTCAGCTTCTAAGCACCACGTGGTTGATCGGGTGTGATGGATTCTTACGCTCACATACAACGGGTGTAAGACAGATTTACACACGCAGTAAACACTTAGGGTTAACTTGACGAGCCTAGCATGTACGTACATGGCCTCGAACACAAAGAGACCGAAGGTCGAACACGAGTCGATGGAAGATAATGCATCAACATGAGAATGTTCAACGACGCAGACTAGTCCGCCTCACGTGTTGATCGGACACGGCCCAGTCGAATCGGATCGCAGTAACACTTAGATGACCGTAGGGATGTCTAATCTAAGTGGGAGTTCATTTTAATTTGATTAGATGAACTTAATTATCATGAACAATAGTCTAAAATCTTTATAATATGTCTTGTAGATCAAATGGCCAACGCCATGTCACCATGAACTTCAACGCTGCCTAGAGAAAACCAAGTCGAAAGATGATGGCAAGAACTATACTGGACCGGGTCCTAACCCGAGGATCATCCTCATAGCTGCTAAGAAACAATATGTCCTAGAAGGACCGCTTAGGTGAAGCACCCATCCAGAGAACCAAGACGTTATGAACGCTGGCGCCTCGTGGCAGCGATGATTACTCCTCGCTCAAGGCGGCATGCTTTACGCCTTAGAACCGGGCTCCAAAAGCGCTTTTGAGCAACACGGAGCATACGTAGATGTTCGAGGAGCCGAATCGTTTTTCGTGCTCATGCCCGGTCGAGAGATATGAAGTCTCCGACAAGTTCTATAGTTGTAAGATGGAGGAAAACAGTTCTCACAAGGAGCACATACTCAAAATTTCTGGGTTGCATCACCGTCCCCAAACCTGGACATAAACCTCCTGACGAGGCGGTCATCGACAGAATCCTTCGGCCGCCCCACCAAGCTACAAGAGCTTTTGTGATGAACTACAATATGCAGGGAATGGAGAAGACCATTCTCAAGTATTCTCGATGCTAAAGTCAGCAGAGGTTGAAATCAAGAAAGAACATCAAGTGTTGATGGTCAATAAGACCACTAAGTTCAAGAAGGGCAAGGGCCGGAAGAACTTCAAGAAGGACGGCAAAGAGGTAGCCGTGCAAGCAAGTTGCCGGAAGAAGAAGAAGTCAAAGAATGGACCCAAGCCCCAGATCGAGTGCTTTTTATTGCAAGGGGAAGGGTCATCGAAGCGGAACTGCCCCAAATACTTAGCGACAAGAAGGCCGCAACACTAAAGGTATATTTGATATACATGTAATTGATGTGTACCTTACCAAGATTGTAGTAACTCCCCGGTATTTGATACCGTGCCGCTGCTCATATTTGTAACTCACGCCAGGAGCTGCGGAATAAGCGGAGATCGGGCGAAGGACGAGGTGACGGCGCGCCAGAATGGTTCCAGTCGATGTGATCGCCGCTTCGCACGCTACCTCTACATTTACCTACGGGATTAGTTATAAACCTTAATAATTGCTATTTGGTGCCAAGTTTGAGCATGAACATTGTATCCGATCTCGCTTAATACGAGATGGCTACTCATTTAAACTGGAGAATAATGGTTGTTCTATTTATATGAGAGAAATGTTTTATGGTCATGCTCGGATAGTCAATGGTTTATTCTTAATGAATCTCGAACGTAATGTTACACATGTTCATAGTCTGAATACCAAAAGATGTAAAGTTGATAACGATAGTCCCACATACTTGTGGCACTGCCGCCTTTGGTCACATTGGTGTCAGTTTATGAAGAAGCTCCATGCCGATGGACTCGAGTCTCTAGATTATGAATCATTTGACACATGCTAACCATGCCTCATGGGCAAGATGACCAAGACTCCGCTTCTCCGGAACAATGGAGCGAAAGCAACCAACTTATTGGAAATCATACATACCGATGTGTGTGGTCCAATGAGTGTTGAAGCTCATGGAGGATATCGTTATGTTCTCACTCTCAGATGACTTGAGTAGATATGGGTATGTCTACTTGATGAAACACAAGTCCGAGACCTTTGAAAAGTTCAAGGAATTTCAGAATGAGGTAGAGAATCAACGTGACCGAAAGATAAAATTCTTACGATCGATCGTGGAGGAGAATATTTAAGTCACGAATTTGGCACACACTTAAGAAAATGTGGAATCGTTTAACAACTCACGCCGCGGAACACCTCAGCAGAACGGTGTGTCCGAACGTCGAATCGCACCTATTGATATGGTACGATCTATGATGTCTCTACCGATTTACCGCTATCTTTTGGGGATACGCTCTAGAGACAGCTACATTCACTTTAAATAGGGCACCGTTTAAATCCGCTGAGACGACACCGTGATGAATTATGGTTTGGGAAGAAACCTAAGTCGCTGCTTCTAAAAGTTTGGGGATGCGATGCTTATGTCAAGAAACTTCAACCCTAAAAAGCTCGAACCCAAGTCGGAAAATGCGTCTTCATAGGATACCCTAAGGAAACCCTTGGGTATACCTTCTACCTTAGATCCAAGGCAAGATCTTTGTTGCCGTGAACGGAACCTTTCTCGAAAAAGAGTTTCTCTCGAAAGGAGTAAGTGGGAGGAAAGTAGAACTCGATGAAGTACTACCTCTTGAACGGGATAGTGGTGCAAACAGAAAATGTTCCCGTAATGCCCACACCAACTCAAGAGGAAATTAATGATGATGATCAAGGTACTTCGGATCAAGTTACACGAACTTCATAGGGTCCACTAGGACACGCCCGCACTGCAGTGGTACGGCAACCCTGTCCCGGAAATCATGTTGTTAGACAACGGTGAACCTTCAACTATGAAGAAGCGATGGCGGGCCCTGATTCCAATAAATGGCTCAAGCCATGAAATCCGAGATAGGATCCATGTATGAAAACAAAGTATGGACTTTGGACAGACTTGTTCGATGATCGGCGGCGATAGAAAATAAATGGATCTTTAAGAGGAAGACGGACGCGATGGTAATGTCACCATCTATAAAGCTCGACTTGTCGCTAAGGGTTATCGGCAAGTTCAAGGAATTGACTACGATGAGACTTTCTCACCCGTAGCTTAAGCTTAAGTCCGTCTCAATCATGTTAGCAATTGCCGCATACTATGATTATGAGATATGGCGATGGATCGCCAAAACAAATGCTCCTTAACGGATATCTTAAGGAAGAGTCAGATATGATGCAGCCCAAGGTTTTGTCGATCCTAAGAATGTCGACAAAGTATGCAAGCTCCATTGCTCAATTTATGGGCTGGTGCAAGCATCTCGAGTTAGAAACATTCGCTTTGATGAGATGATCAAAGCGTTTAGTTTATGCAGACTTATGGAGAAGCCTGCACATAAGAAAGTGAGTGGGAGCTCGTAGCATTTCTCATATTATATGTAGATGACATACTTTTGATGGGAAATGATATAGAACTCTTGGACAGCATTAAGGCCTACTTGAATAAAAGTTTTTCAATGAAGGATCTTGGAGAAGTCGCTTATATATTAGGCATCAAGATCTATAGAGATAGATCGAGACGCCTCATAGGTCTTTCACAAAGCACATACCTTGATAAGATTTTGAAGAAGTTCAAAATGGATCAGTCCAAGAAAGGGTTCTTGCCTCAGATTGCAAGGTGTGAGATTGAGCTCAGCTCAATGCCCGACCACGGCAAAAGATAAAGAAGAGATGAGCGTCATCCCTATGCCTCAGCCATAGGATCTATTATGTATGCCATCCCTGTACTGCACCTGATGTAAACCTTGCCGTAAGTTTGGCAGGAAGGTACCAAAGTAATCCCGCAAGGAACACCGGACAGCGGTCAAGAATATCCTCAAGCACCGAAAAGGACAAAGGACATGTTTCGTTTATGGAGGTGACGAAGAGCTCGTCAGAAAGGGTTACGCCGATGCTAGCTTCGACACAGATCTCGATGACTCAAAGTCACAAACCGGATACGTGTTTATGTTGAATGGTGGAGCAAAGGAGCTGGTGCATTTGCCAGCAGAGGCGTCGTGGCGGATCTACATGTGAAGCGGAGTACATGGCAGCCTCGAGGCAGACATGAAGCAATTTGGGTGAAGGAGTTCATCACCGACCTAGGAGTCATACCCAATGCGTCGGGCCGATCAAACTCTTCCTGTGACAACACCGAGCTATCGCTTCGCCAAGGAGCCCAGTTTCACAAGAAGACCAGTGCACATCAAGTTGCCGCTTCAACTCCATCCGTGAAAATGTTCAAGATGGAGACATAGAAATTTGTAAAGTGCATACGGATTTGAATGTCGCAGATCCGCTGACTAAACCTCTCCTCACGGGCAAAACATGATCAACACCGTAACTCTATGGGTGTTCGATTCATCACAATGTAACTAGATTATTGACTCTAGTGCAAGTGGGAGATCTGTTGGAAATATGCCCTAGAGGCAATAATAAAAGCATTATTATTATATTTCCTTGTTCATGATAATTGTCCGTTATTCATGCTATAACCGTATTGTCCTAAATCGTGAATACACGTGTGAATACATAGACTACAATACGTCCCTAGTAAGCCTCTAGTTGACTAGCTCGTTGGTCAACAGATAGTCATGGTTTCCTCGACTATGGACATCGGATGTCATTGACATCCGGATCACGCCATTAGGAGAATGACGTGATGGACAAGACCCAATCCTAAGCATAGCACAAGATCGTGTAGTTCGCTTTGCTAGAGCTTTTCCAATGTCAAGTATCTCTTCCTTAGACCATGAGATCGTGCAATTCCCGGACACCGTAGGAGTGCTTTGGTGTATCAAACGTCACAACGTAATCGGGTGACTATAAAGGTGCACTACAGGTATCTCCGAAAGTGACCATTGGGTTGACACGGATCGAGATCGATTTGTCACTCCGTGTTACGGGAGAGGTATCACCGGGCCCACTCGGCAATGCATCATCATAATGAGCTCAAAGTGATCAAGTGTCCGTCACGGGATCATGCATTGCGGTACGAGTAAAGTGACTTGCCGGTAACGAGACTAAACGAGGTATTGGGATACCGACGATCGAAGTCTCGCAAGTAACATACCGCTGGACAAAGGGAATAGAATACGGGTTGCTTGAACCCTTGACATCGTGGTTCATCCGATGACAACATCGAGGAGCATGTGGGAGCCAACATGGGTATCCAGATCCCGCTGTTGGTTATTGACTTGAGGTAGTCTCATTATGTTCAGATGTCTCCGAACCCGTAGGGGTCTACACACTTAAGGTTCGGTGACGCTTAGGTTATTAGGAAGACAAGTATGTGATTACCGAATGTTGTTCGAGTCCCTGATGAGATCCCTGACGTCACGAGGAGTTCCGGAATGGTCCCGAGGTAAAGATTTATATATGGAAAGTGGTTAAACGGACTCGAAAGTTTCGGGGTATACCGTAATGTATCGGGCCACCGGAGATTTCCGAGGTCCACCGAGGGGCCACCCTCCCGGGGGCCACATGGGCTAAGTGGGAGAGGGAGCCAGCCCCGTGGCTGGGCGACCTCCCTTAGGCCCATGCGGCTAGGGCAAGGGAGGGAAACCCTAAGGAAAAAAGGGGCGCCTCAGCTTGGGGGGCAAGCCACCCTCCCCTCCTCCCCTTTGGCCGCCGCCCCCCATCTAGGGTTCCCCTAGATGGCCGGCCCCCCTTTGCCCTCTCCTCCTAGAAATAGAGGGGTGGGGGGGAGGGCTCCACACACCATTGAAGGCGCAGCCCCTCCCCTCCCCAACTCCTCTCTCTTTCTCCGCTGCAGTGCTTGGCGAAGCCCTCTCGAGAACCTTCAGACCAATTGCACCACGCCAGGTCGCCATTGGAGTTGTCTTCCTCAACCTCTCCTTCTCCCTTGCTGGATCAAGACGGAGGAGACGCCATCGTCTCCGCACGGTGTTGAACACGGAGGTGCCGTCCTTTCAAAGACTTTTGCTCATCGGTGATCGGAATCACGCTAGAACGCCATCATCATCACCACTCCCTCGAACGCTTCCGTGACCTCGATCTACAAGTGGTATGTAGATGCAAACTCTCTCTCTTGACTCGTTGCTTAGATGAACTCATAGATAGATCTTGGTGAAACCGTAGGAAAATTTTAATTTTCTGCAACGTTCCCCAACACGCGCTAGCGCACCCACTGGGTGTAGCCCCCGAGATTCGAGCCAACTGCATAGCAGTTGGGTCGAATCTTAAATTGTTGTCTTGTGTTGATCGTTGCCTTCAGCCACAACTGGACTCCTACCGGGTCAGCTAATGTCTACTACACAACCTTCTTCTTGTAGATGTTGTTGGGCCTGCAAGTGCACAGGTTTGTAGGACAGTAGCAAATTCCCTCAAGTGGATGACCTAAGGTTTATCAATATGCAAAAAGATTCAATATTATACCACTCTCTGACTTTTCTAGGGAATTTTTGCAACAGCGGTAAACTTTCTGTTTTCAAACAGCAACATGTATAGTAGCAAAATAAGCATGGCAAAGGCTATCCTTGACTTTTTTATTGAAACTAAAGATGCAAAAAAATAATGTAATTAGCATAAAGCAAATACTAACAAACGGAAATGACGCTCCAAGCACAACACATATCATGTGGTGAATAAAAATATAGCTCCAAGTAAAGGTACCGATGAACGAAGACTTAAAGAGGGGATGCCTTCCGGCTTCCCAAGCTTAGGCTCTTGGTTGTCCTTGAATATTACCTTGGGCTGCCTTGGGCATCCCCAAGCTTAGGCTCTTTCCACTCCTTATTCCATAATCCACCAAATCTTTACCCAAAACTTGAAAACTTCAACCACACAAAACTCAACAGAAAACTCGTAAGTCTGCTAGCTTAAAGAAAACAAAACACCACTTCAAGGTAATCAGAACGAACTCATTCTTTATTTATATTGGTGTTAAACTTATCAGATTCCAACTTCTCTATGGTTTATAAACAATTTTACTAGCCATAGATTCATCAAAATAAGCAAACAACACAATGAAAAACAGAATCTGTCAAAAACAGTAACAGTCTGTAGTAATCAGTAATTAACGCAAAACATATGGAACTCCAAAAATTCTAAAATAAATTGTTGCACCTGAGGAATTTGTCTAGTAATCATCTCGCAAAAAGAATAAACTAAATAGCACTCTCCAAGAAAAGGTTATAGCCCGCCACAAGTGAGTCAGACATGCTTCATGGCAAATCCGGACAACCGATTCAGCCCAAATTTATTCGCCAACCGATCGTCGCCGCGCAGAGGACGCCCGGACTATGGAATTACGACCAATATAGCTCTTCCTTCGTGCCCCTTCCGCCCCGAAGTGCTCAACTGCGTCAAGGCCTTCGCCGCCAAGTCCGTATAAGCATCCTCCGAACTCCACAACTTATCCAATCGAGCATACTTTGGATCAGATATTTCCTCCGCAGTTAAACGGTTTTCAGCCCGCAATTGCCCCGGCTCGACTCAGCTCCTCCTTGGCAGCTCTCAAAGCCGATTACATTCTGATTCGGCGACGGCCTTTTTAGGCTCCTCTTTGTTCCGCTTTGACGTTTTTTTTCAAGAACCTCGCAGCGATCGGTGGTATTCCTTAACTTTTGGGCATAACGGCCATTTCCTCTTAGCTTCAGGCAAGGAGCAGCCCGCTCGCTTAGCTCTTCTACGCCTTTAAAGCGCTGCATTAGTGACCCTGGCTTGTTTCTTTTGCTCGGGCGAAGCCCGCCCGCAGCTCCTCCACGGGCAGCTGCACCATCTCGCATTAAGCATACGAATAGTAAGACATGGGCGCCAAGCCCCTTACTGTGTGTCCGCATAGAAGTCGATACCTTGTGACTCATTAAACCGCTTATTGACCAACAAGAATGTCCGCGATCCGCCTCGGCCAAGTTGCCGCTTTAGTTCGGCATATTCATCGATCCGCCTGGCTTCCGGACGCCCGCCACCCTGCTTAGGAGCGGCGATATGTTATAATCGAGATTTTGATCTCTCGCACGTTGTCAATTTTGACAACATACCGAGTCTCGTGGGCTACTATCTATACAGGCGCATTTATATGCATAATCGCGAAGGTACATCATTTTTGTGTACCTCAAACCCTCACAAGAAGCTTCGACGGCTTCATGCAATCCGCTCTCCGCGGATGCAATTCTTTCAATCACCGTACCCATTAGAGCACGGTGATCTTCTCGAAATAGCCGCCGCCCGGCAGATCCTTCAGCTCCGACCGCACACCACTTGGCGCCGGACCTTCCGCCTCGCTGGACTTGGGGGAATTCTCCGCGCGACGACACCTCCGGTCGTCCGCTTCACATGAGGGTGCGATGTGGAGGCATTTCGCTTCCATCATCTCCGGAAGAAGATCGCCCGAAGACGAGCTCTGCTGAGAAGGGCTGAGGTCCGAACTACAAGGTACAACTTCGGTTATCTTCATGAATAAATACAGGGATGTTCCTTATTTACAAGACCCCTTCTTTTTACTTACGGCTCGCTGGAGGCTTGATCCCCTTGGGGAAATAATGCGGCTGGGTTACTTCCCGGTAGCGGACTCTCTCGCCGAAGATTCCTTTTCCCTCTTTGAGGCCTTGACCTCGGATCTTCAAGCGGTCCTCTTCTCTCCTCGGAAGGTGGGACTCCTTAATCCCTCCTTCCTTGATAGCCACCTTCATAGAGGCGATTGCTTCCCGCTCCCCCTTCTCCTTCTTCAAAAGGCACGACCTTCAACATCTTGGTCAAGATGGGATCCGGCGTGGTCTCTAGGAGGGAGCTGACACCTTATTAACTTTGCCTTGGCTATCCACTCACTGCATAAGAAACGGCTCCTTTAAAGGGCATATATATAAAATAAATTAATGAATGCCTTTGTCCGTTAGGACTACTTACTTGAGTATCTGGGTGATTGCAGCTTAGTCCTGCGTCCTCGGTCAAGTCCTGACACTTCTCTTGTGATCCCAAGAAACAGTTTATACATCTCCAAGGCGTCGTGCTCCATAAAATTTTGGAGAGCTCGTGGTCCCTCCGATTGAATTCTACAAAGTGAGGGGGCGATTGCAGGTTGAAGGCTGACGCCGATCACCATAACTGCGCCATCGCAACCGTGATTGATTCCTCTTTCCTAGAGGTCTCGGACACGGCCCTCGCAGCAGGGAACGCCCTTGGACGGCCCCAATCGAGCCCCTTTGTTGACCCATGATGCCAGCCATGTGGTGGACCTGAGCGAAGGCAGGAGCGCTACCATTTGGTGCCCCCGAGCGGTGATATAAAACCACCCTGCTGCCACAAAACCAAGCTCCTCTTGAAGAGAGCCCTTGGGCCACGGAGCATCAAGACATTTGCTTATGACCGCCCCTCAAGACTCGCTTGTTGCCCCTCGATCATCTTTTGGCTCCACCTTGAAGGTCTTGAGCCACAATCCAAAGTGGGGGATAATATGGAGGAAGGCCTCACATACCGACAATGAATGACGAGATATGGAGGATGGACTCGGATTCAAGTCATGGAAATCAAGCCCATAATAAAACATGAGCCCCCACACAAAGGGGATCCATCGGGAAGCCTAAACCCTCAAGGAAGTAGGACACGAACACCACGCTCTCGCCTGGCTCAGAGTGGGAATGACCTGCCCCGGAGCAGGCAGCCTATGCGAGATCTCGCCGGTTAGATACCGGCGTCGCTGCAGCCTTTAGCACATCTTCTTCTCGTGGACGGAGGAAGACATCCATCGGCCGTGTTGGTCGGATCCCGACATCGCCGAAAGTCCGAAGCGCTCAATCCGAAGCTTTGGGTGTTGGAACTCGAAGCGCGAGGCAAACTCGATGGAGGGTGTAAAAAGAAGAGGGCCTTGGTCTCATTATAAAGAGGTTGAATACCAAGAGCCCACCCCGTGGTCGATTAGGACTCGCCTTTGATAGAGGAGGCAGGCCAACGGGCACGGTTGGGTTACCAACGTCCGTATTGATGAGAATCCGGAATAAGGGGCACAATCTATGCGTTGATAAGACGTGTCAAGGAAACCGCCTCGCTAAACACGCCGAGGTGGAACAAGAAAACGATTCATATAAAGGCTCGGCCGTGGTGTGATGTCACGCCATGAATACGCCAGCAGATCTGGCAAAATTATTCTCCCTACGGTGTTATGTGGAACTTGTTTTGCGAGAGCGGACACTATCCTTGTGTTCAAAACCTTCTATGAAGTATTCGAGGAGGAAGCCGCTTTGCAATGTCGAAGACAATATGCCACCGGACTCATCGTCATTGAAGCCTGGTTCGGGGCTACCAGGGAGTCCCGGACTAGGGGTGTCCGGATAGCCGGACTATCGTCGAGCCGGACTCCAAGACTATGAAGATACAAGATTGAAGACTTCGTCCCGTGTCCGGATGGGACTTTTCTCCGGCGTGGAAGGCAAGCTTGGCGACACGGATATGTAGATCTCCTACCATTGTAACCGACTGTGTAACCCTAACCTATCCGTATCTATATAAACCGGAGGGTTTTAGTCCGTAGGATCTAACAACAATCATACCATAGGCTAGCTTCTAGGTTTAGCCTCCTTGATCTCGTGGTAGATCTACTCTTGTACTACCCATATCATCAATATTAATCAAGGTGAGTAGGGTATTACCTCCATCGAGAGGGCCCAAACCTGGGTAAAAACATCGTGTCCCTTTGTCTCCGTTACCATCCGCCTAGACGCACGCTCGGGACCCCCTACCCAAGATCCGCCGGGTTTTGACACCCATAATGGTACCAAGAGGCTAGCAATGGCGAAGGTAAAAGTGCGTATAATCCATGGACTCAACATTAGTCAAAAGAACTCATATACTTATTGCAAAAATTTAGAAGTCATCAAAATCAAGTACTACGCCAAGATGCTCCTAGGGGATAGATTGGTAGGAAAAGACCATCGCCGCCCCCGACCGCCACTCATAAGGATGCACAAGCCAGATACACTTCATGTTTCAAATTTGTTACACAACTTTAACCATACGTGCATGCTACGGGATTTGCTAACTTCAACACAAGCATTCTTTAAATTCATAATCACCAAACTAGCCTGACTTTAATATCACTACCTCCATATCTCAAAACAATTATCAAGTACCAAACTTTTCTTAGTATTCAACGCACTTAAAAGAAAGTTTCACATATCTTGAATACCAAGTATATTAATTTTAAGCAAATTACCATGCTATTAACGACTCTCAGAATAATATAAGTGAAGCACTAGAGCAAATGACAAACTACTCCGAAAGATATAAGTGAAGATCAATGAGTAGTCAAATAATTATGTAACTATGTGAAGACTCTCCCATTTAATAATTTCAGATCTTGGTATTGTATTCAAACAGCAAGCAAAGCTAAATAAACTACATTGCAAGGATAGCACAACTCAAGTGAAGAAGCAAAAACTTAGGCTCAACCGATACTAACCGATAGTTGTTGAAGAAGAAAGGTGGGATGCCTAACGGGGCATCCCGAAGCTTAGATGCTTGAGACTTCTTGAAATAATATCTTGGGGTGCCTTGGGCATCCCCAAGCTTGAGCTTTTGTGTCTCCTTAATTCCTCTCATATCATGGTTTCTCTTTTTATCAAAAGCTTCATTCACAACAAACTCAACAAGAACTCGTGGAGATAGGTTAGTATAAACCAATGCAAAACCTTATCATTTTCTACTGTAACAAATCACTACAATTATTATCCAACATTGCATACTAAATGCCTCTGCATATTTAATACTCCTATCCTTAAATAGAATCATTAAACAAGCAAACATATGCAAACAATGCAAACATAACAGCAATCTGCCAAAACAGTACAGTCTGTAAAGAATGCAAGATTCATCATACTTCCTAACTACAAAAATTATGAACTAAAAATTCCCACAGTAATAAATTTATCAGAGCTCAATATGCAAAAATATTCAACATTATACCACTCTCTGACTTTTCTAGGGAATTTTTGCAACAGCGGTAAACTTTCTATTTTCAAACAGCAACATGTATAGTAGCAAAATAAGCATGGCAAAGGCTATGCTTGACTTTTTTATTGAAACTAAAGATGCAAGACATTAATGTAATTAACAGAAAGCAAATACTAACAAAATAAAATGACGCTCCAAGCAAAACACATATCATGTGGTGAATAAAAATATAGCTCCAATTAAAGTTACCGATGAACGAAGACGAAAGAGGGGATGCCTTCCGGGGCATTCCCAAGCTTAGGCTCTAGGTTGTCCTTGAATATTACCTTGGGGTTCCTTGGGAATCCCCAAACTTAGGCTCTTTCCACTCCTTGTTCCATAATTCATCAAATCTTTACCCAAAACTTGAAAACTTCAACCACACAAAACTCAACAGAAAACTCGTAAGCTCCATTAGCGAAAGAAAACAAAACACCACTTCAAGGTACTGTAATGAACTGATTATTTATTTATATTGGTGTTAAAATTACTGTATTCCAACTTCTCTATGGTTTATAAACTATTTTACTAGCCATAGATTCATCAAAATAAGCAAACAACACAATGAAAACAGAATCTGTCAAAAACAGAACAGTCTGTAGTAATCTGTAACTAACGCAAACTTATGGAACTCCAAAAATTCTAAAATAAGTTGTTGCACATGAGGAATTTGTCTAGTAATCATCTGAAAAAAGAATCAACTAAATAGCACTCTCCAGTAAAAAGTTATAGCTAATCTCGTAAGCGCTAAAGTTTCTGTTTTTTACAGCATGATAATAAAGAATTCACCCAAGTATTCCCAAATGTTATAATTTTCACAAACACTAATTAAAACATATAAACACATATAAAAAGAATCTAGATGGATTATTTATTCCTAAACATAACCAAAAATAAAGAAACAAAAATAAAATTGGGTTGCCTCCCAACAAGCGCTTAACGCTTAACGCCCTAGCTAGGCATGATGATTTCAATTATGCTCACATAAAAGATAAGAATTGAAACATAAGGAGAGCATCATGAAGAATATGACTAGCACATTTAAGTCTAACCCACTTCCTATGCATAGGGATTTTATGATCAAACAATTTATGGGAACAATAATCAACTAGCATAGGAAGGCAAAACAAGCATAACTTCAAGATTTTAAGCACATAGAGAGGAAACTTGATATTATTGTAATATGTAGAAGCATATGATCCTCTCTCATAATAATTTTCAGTAGCATCATGAATGAATTCAACAATATAACCAGCACCTAAAGCATTCTTTTCATGATCTACAAGCATATAATTTTTACTACTCTCCACATAAGCAAATTTCTTCTCATGAATAATAGTGGAGCAAACTCAACAAAATAACTATCATGTGATTGGGAATTAAGATCAAGATGACAAGTTTCATGGTTATCATTATTCTTTAAAGCATACGTGTCATCACAAAGAATCATCATAGATAGGAGGCATGCTTTCATCATAGTAAATTTGCTCATCAAAGCTTGGGGACAAAAATATCATCTTCATCAAACATAGCTTCCCCAAGCTTGTGGCTTTGCATATCATTAGCATCATGGATATTCAAGGAATTCATACTAACAACATTGCAATCATGCTCATCATTCACATATTTAGTGCCAAACATTTTAATGCATTCTTCCTCTAGCACTTGAGCACAATTTTCCTTTCCATCATACTCACGAAAGACATTAAAAAGATGAAGCGTATGAGACAAACTCAATTCCATTTTTTTTGTAGTTTTCTTTTATAAACTAAACTAGTGATAAAAACAAGAAACAAAAAGATTCGATTGCAAGATCTAAAGATATACCTTCAAGCACTCACCTCCCCTGCAACGGCGCCAGAAAAGAGCTTGATGTCTACTACACAACCTTCTTCTTGTAGACGTTGTTGGGCCTGCAAGTGCACAGGTTTGTAGGACAAGAGCAAATTTCCTCAAGTGGATGACCTAAGGTTTATCAATCCGTGGAGGCGAGGGATGAAGATGGTCTCTCTCAAACAACCTCGCAACCAAATAACAAAAAGTCTCTTGTGTCCCCAACACACACAATACAATGGTAAATTGTATAGGTGCACTAGTTCAGCGAAGAGATGGTGATACAAGTGCAATATGGATAGTAGATAAAGGTATTTGTAATCTGAAATAATAAAAACAGCAAGGTAACTAATGATAAAAGTGAACGTAAACGGTATTGCAATGATAAGAAACAAGGCCTAAGGTTCATACTTTCACTAGTGCAAGTTCTCTCAACAATAATAACATAGATAGATCATATAACAAGCCCTCAGCATGCAACAAAGAGTCACTCAAGCCACTAATAGCGGAGAACAAACGTAGAGATTATGGTAGGGTACGAAACCACCTCAAAGGTATTCTTTCGGATCAATCTATAAAAGAGTTCGTACTAGAATAACACCTTAAGATACAAATCAACCAAAACCCTAATGTCACCTAGATACTCCATTGTCACCTCAAGTATCCGTGGGCATGATTATACGATATGCATCACACAATCTCAGATTCATAAAACCAACATAAAAGTACTTCAAAGAGTGCCCCAAAGCTACTACCGGAGAGTCAAGAACGTGTGCCAACCCCTATGCATAGGTTCCCGATGTCACGAAACCCGCAAGTTGATCACCAAAACATACATCAAGTAGATCGCAAGACATACATCAAGTGTTCTCATGAAAGACTCAATCCGATAAGATAACTTCAAAGGGGAAACTCAATTCATCACAAGAGAGTAGAGGGGAGAAACATCATAAGATCCAACTACAATAGCAAAGCTCAGATACATCAAGATCGTGCCATAGAGGAACACGAGAGAGAACACGAGAGAGAGAGAGAGAGAGAGATCAAACACATAGCTATCGGGTACATACCCTCAGCCTCGAGGGTGAACTACTCCTCCTCATCATGGATAGCGCCGGATGATGAAGATGGCCTCCGGTGATGGGATCCCCCTCCGGCAGGTCTTGGGAACAGGGTCCCGATTGGTTTTTAAAGCACAGAGGCTTGCGGGCGGAACTCCCGATCTAGGTTACTGCAGGAAGTTTTAGGGCAATGAGGTATATATGGGTGCAAGGTACGTCGGTGGATTTTCGGGGTGCTCACGAGGCGGGGCGCCCCACCCTCGTGAGCACCTCCGTATCTTCCGACGTGGGGTCCAAGTCCATCGGTGGGTTTCCTTCAAAAATAACTTCTCCAATTGATTTCGCCTGCTTCGACCCGCCCGATATTCCTTTTCTTCAAAATAATCGAAATAGGCAAAAAACAAAGAAATCGGGCTGGGCCTCCTGCTAATAGGTTAGTCCCAAAAATAATATAAAAGTGGAAAATAAAGCCCAATATAGTTCAAAACAAGAGATAAAGTAGCATGGAGCAATCAAAATTATAGATACGTTGGAGACGTATCATCGCCTTCAACTGCTCCTCGGATACGCACCGCAGCTCAAGGAGCAGCTCACGCCAAGGAGGAGGAGTCACGCCGCAGAGGTATTCTCTCATGCGTTTTGTTAGTGGGGGGGAGGCGCTAAGCGCACCCACTGGGTGTAGCCCCTGAGATTCAGGCCAACTGTGTAGCAGTTGGGTCGAATCTTAAGATAGTACTTTGTTTCTGAATCTTCCTTCTGCAGCCGAGGTGCTGTCCTGGAGGACCTGGCTGATTCGGGCCGGCTTCCACTATGACCGCTGTCGACGCTGCCGGCCGCCGCTTGGGGACGATGTGGCGAGGGCGAGGGCGGAGGCGACGGAGCTCTCAGCGCCGATGAAGCCATTATCACCGGCCTGGGAGTACCGGCGACAAGGGCCGTCTTGAGGCCGAGGTGGAACGCCTCAAGGCGGAAGCCGCCAAGGTTGTGGAAGCGCAACAGGCCCTTGCCGAGTCGGACCAGCAATGCGGCAAGCTGGCCAATGACAAGGGTCGCCAGTGTCGAGGTGGAGCGCCTTTGAAAGGCGCCGGTGGTCATGGGCGGAGGAGACCCATCAGGGGGAAACCCGATGCCGCGAGGAGGCCGCGAAGGCGGCCGAGGACAAGGACGCCGAGCTGAAGGCGGCCCTTGCCAAGGTCGCTGATCTGGATAAGATGCTCCAGAAGCGCGACCGCACCATCGCCCTGGAGCGGCGCGGTACATTGCTCGAAGCGTAGCACCTGGAAGAGTCCTTCTCCAGTAAGTGGTTTCCTTGGGTTTTTTGCCGGGTTGGGACCCCGGCTTCTTGTCCTTGGTGACTTTCTTCTGACTTGCTTTTCTTCTTAAAAGGGGCCTTCCTGGAGACGTGCCGGCTAGCGGAGGAGGCGGTCCACTTTCAGCGCGACCCGCACGGGATCGTCGGCTCCAGGACTGACCCGCAGGTGGCCTGGACCTTCCCGGAGATCGTGACCGCCGCCGAGGCCCGTCTGTGAGTTTTGAGCGAGCAGATGGGACGGCTCTCTGAGGCCAGTGCGGCGATGATGGTGGCTCTCTGGCCGGGTTCTGTTGCGCCGAACAGCTTCACGCGGCTGGCGTGGTAGTTGGAGGCGGGGCCGGATCGGCTCCATGACTGGCGCGTTTCCGCCACCCATGCTGGCGCCGAGATGGCGCTCAGATTCGCGATGTCTTCGCATCCGGACCTATCGCTGGGCGCGTTGATGGGCCAGCGAGCCGGGTTGGAGAGCCAGCTGCAGGCGGAGGCCGGTCGGATCGCTGCTCAGGCCAGCTACATCATCGGGTTCGCCTTCCACGACGAGTTCCGGCCGGAGCGGGCGGAAGATGGCGGAGTCGTGCCTGCTGACGACTACGGCCTACTTCTGGACGACCCGGAGGGCAGCTCTGAGGAGACGGACATCTACCGCGATGCGGACGCCGAGGAGGGGGACACCGGCACCTCGGCGAACCCGGAGGCTACCAAAGGAGATGCCTGAGGCTGCCTGTTTTCAACTTAGTAAAAAAAATTGTTAGGTAGCAGGTCCACCCACCCACTAGGGGTTTCCGGGTGTAATGAATTCTAGCCTTGGGCCTGTTTGAATTGGTGATGTATAAATTTCGTTAGTGTTTGCACTCTTGCTTTTTGTCTTTTGAGTCGTTTTCTTGCAACTTTCCTCCTCACATGAAGTCGGCGGGCCGAGGCTCTGGTCCGTGACAAGGAGTTTGGCCTTTGAGAGGAGCGCGTTGTACTTAAGTTGTCGAAACGTTGAGCGCGAGGAAACACCCATTGGGCCGGCTGGCGGCAATCCAGCGTGGCTTGATTAGCGGCGATCGGTCGTCTGATCAGTGTTACAAGTGACGGGCCGGGACAATCGAATTCGGGCGGTATGTATGAATTTCGTGGATGCTCGTGCTTTTGCTTATCGTGGTGTTGAGCCATTTTCTTGCGACTTTCCTCTTGGGCCCCCCACCCTCCTCATGAAGTCTCGACGGGCCGAGGCTCCTATTCCGTGACAAGGAGTTCGCCTTTGAGAGGAGCCGCAATACTTAGGTGTTCAAACGTTGAGCGCGAGTGAAACACCCTGATCGGGTTTCAGCCAGTGGTAACCAGCGGCGTTGGCGGCAACCGATCATCGGTAACTTAAAGTGGCGTGGCCGGGTTGGGTGACCCGGCGTTCCTTAACTTAGTGTTCGTGGCGTGCTGGTGCTCTAGCCTTGCACGCTTGCCGGCCGACAGCCGAAGCTGGTTTTGTGGCTTAGGGCAAAGCAGGAGGCCGCGGCGATCCCAACGCATCAGGAATCGCTGAGTAAGGCGGCGGGTAGTGGCCAAGCCGGCCAGCCCCCTGCAGCCCCCCGGGTCAAGCTTAGTCTGACCGTGGCCGGGTTTGATGAAGAGACAAATAACACATAAATGCGGGAGACACATTAGCTTGGTCGGAAAGGGCAGCCCCCGAGCGTCGTTCGGGGACCCCATAGTTTTCAGATGATTACAAAAGGCAGCGATACATATGTGTACACGGCTAATCAGAAATCCAAGTGAGGAGTTTTGCATTCCACGGCCGAGTTGTTTCTTTGAAGGCAGTGTCCCTCTTGCGCTTGTTTGACTTGCGGGCGTCGATGAGGTAGTAAGCGTTGCGATTGCACAAGGCTTTGCTGACGATGAAGGGGACGTCCCATGGGGAGGACAGCTTGTGTTGGCCGGTCTGCTCTTGGACGAGTCGGCGGACGAGGTCACCCTCGCGAAAGGCGAGGGGCTTGATCTTCTTGTTGTGTTAGTGCCTCGGGCCTTGCTGGTAGATGGCTGAGCGGCTGAGCGCTAGGAGACGTGCCTCTTTGAGCAGGTCGACACCGTCTTTGCGGGCTTCTTTGGCTTCGGCTTCGGTGTACATCGTGATGAGCGGCGATTCAAACTCGACGTTGGACGGGATGACGGCTTCTGCTCCGTAGACGAGGAAGAATAGGGTGAATCCGGTCGACCGGTTTGGTGTTGTTCGGAGACTCCATAGGACGGCCGGCAGCTCGTCGAGCAAGCTACCGGGTGAACGGATGAGTGGCTCGACGAGTCGCAGCTTGATGCCGGATAGGATGAGGTTGCCGCCCGCCGACCGGCCGTTGGACCGTGGGTGTGCAAACGAAGCCAGTGTCGAGGCGGATGCCGAGACGGAGCAAGATCGGCGAGCGCCGCCCTTTGGCGACGCTGGTGCCGTTGTCCGTGATGATGTTGTTCGGCATGCCGTAGCGCACTGCCGATATCCATGATAAACCGTCGGACGGCCGTTAGCCCGCCCAGTTTCTTGATTGGCCTTGCTTCGATCCATTTGATGAACTTGTCCACCGCCACCAGCAAATGCATCATGCCGCCTCGAGCGGTCTTGAAGGGCCCCACCATGTCGAGTCCCCAGACCGCGAAGGGCCAGGCGATCGGGATGGTTCAGAGTGCCGATGCCAGCTAGTGGTTGCGCTTGCTGAAGCGCTAGCATCCCTCGCACTTGAGGACGAGCGACTCGGCGTCTTCGAGAGCCATGGGCCAGTAGAAACCATGGCGGAAAGCCTTGGCCGCCAGGGACCGCGAGGCGGCGTGGTGCCCGCACTCGCCCTGGTGTATGTCAAGGAGGATCTCAATGCCCTTGTCTTGCTTGACGCAGCGCTGGAACACGCCGGTGGAGCTGCATTTGACGAGCTCATTGTTGATGATGCTGTAGGCGGACGCCCGACGCTGCACTTGTCGGGCTTCGATCTCGTCCATGGGGAGGACTCTGTTCTCCAGAAACTCCGAGATGGGTAGGGCCCATGATGGCACCGTTACCACGGCAAAGACGACCACCATGGCGGGTTCTGAGACGGTAGCCCCCGAGCCGGGTTCAACGGCCCCCGGGTCGGGAACGGCAGCGACCGGGTCGAGGGTTGCAGCCCCCGGGCTGGGTTGAGTAGTCCGCGAGCCGGGTTTGGCAGTCCCCAGGCTGGGTTCGGCAGTCCCCGAGCCGGGTTGAGGTGCGGTCGGGTCGTCCTGGACGTAGATGGGCTCGGAGTCTGGAGAAGGCTTGACGGATGGCTTGTGCAGGTGCTCGAGGGAGACGCCGGACGGGATGGATTGTCGGGACGAGGCGATCTTGGCGAGCGTGTCGGTCGCCTGATTTTTCGCGCGCGGGACCTGGAGCAACTCGCAGCCCGCGAAGAATCCGAACAGCTTCTGAACGAGGAAGCGGTAGCTCGCCATGTTAGGGTCGCGGGCGTCCCACTCGCCAGAGCACTGCTGCACCACCAGGTCCGAGTCGCTGTAGCACAGGATGCGCCGGATGCCGAGTTCCTTGGCAAGCCGGAGGCCATGCACAAGGGCTTCGTATTCCGCGACGTTGTTGGAGGCGGTGAAGTGGATCTGTAGCGTGTATTTGAGCTGGTCGCTCTTCAGGGAGGACATCACAATGCCGGCCCCTAGGCTGAGATGCATCTTCGACCGTCGAAGTGCATGCGCCAGTGCGTCGAGTCCGGTGGCGGCGGCAGATACTGGGTCTCGGTCCAGTCGACGAGGAAGTCGGCCAGAGCTTGGGACTTGATCGTAGTGCGGGGCTCGTAGAGGATGGTGTGGCCGGCTAGCTCGAGCGCCCACTTGGCGACCCGGCCAGAGGCATCCCGACACCAGATGATTTTGCCGAGAGGGGTCGTGCTGACCACGGTAACAACATGCTCTTGGAAGTACTGCTTCAATTTCTTGGCGGTGAAGTACACGCCATAACACATCTTCTGGTAGTGTGGGTAGTTCTGCTTGGAGGCGGGGAGCACCTCGCTCAGGTAATAGACGGGACGCTGGGCGGCTTGGATCTTGCCCTTCTCTGGTCGCTCGACCACCATCACCGTGCTGACTGACCGTGAGGTTGCGGCGATGTAGAGCAACAGCGGCTCCTTCTCGGCCGGTGCAGCCAGGACGGGTGCGGTGGAGAACATGCGCTTGAGGTCCGGAAAGCCTCGTCTACCGGGTCATTCCATTTGAACGGCGCGTCATCTTCTTCATCACCGACACAGGGCAAGGCCTCTCGCCTCGCCGGCCGAGAAAACAGGCTGACCGACGCCAAGTAGCCGGTGAACTTCTGGACATCATGCAGCCGAGCCGGCTTGCGCATGCGCTCGATGGCCTTGATCTTCTCCGGGTTTGCCTCAATGCCGCGCTTCGAGACGAGGAAGCCGAGTAGCTTTCCGGCCGGTACGCTGAAAACACACTTTTCGGGGTTGAGCTTGACCTTGTACTCGTGCAGGTTGGCGAAGGTCTCCTTCAGGTCGTCGAGAAGCGTGAGGTGCTTCTTGGTCTTCACCAAGATATCGTCCACATAGACGTGGATATTGTGGCCGAGTTGCGGCAGCAAGCATTTCTGCATGCAACGCTGGAAGGTGGCGCCGGCGTTCTTCAGGCCGAACGACATGGTGATGTAGCAATATGCCCCAAAGGGCATGATGAAGGACGCCTCGTATACCGGCCGGGTCTAGCTTGATTTGATGATAGCCGGAGTAAACATCTCGGAAGGACAGGAGCTCACACTCGGCAGTGGAGTCGATGACTTGGTCGATCCGCGGGAGGGCGAATGGATCTTGGGGCAGGCCTTGTTCAGGCTGGTTTAGTCGATACACATGCGCCGTGTCTTGTTCTTTCTTCGTGATTTGAAGCACCTTTGGGTTGGCCAGCCACACTGGGTTAAACACTTCCATGATGAAGCCGGCCGCCAAAAACCTTGGCGACCTCTTCACCGATGGTTCTTCTCTTCTCTTCTAAAAACGCCACAGGTTGATGGATTAGGCTTATGCCCTTGCGGACATGGAGTTTGTGCTTGGCGTACTTCCTCGGGATACCCGGCATGTCCTATGGGTTCCATGCAAAAATATCCCGATTCTCACGGAGGAAGTTGACGAGCTCGCCTACCTATTTGTTGTCGAGGCGGGTGCCCACGACAATGTACTTGCTACAGCTGGGGTCTTCTGGGTTCAGCTTCAATTTATTGGTCTCCTTGGAGGGCTTGAACGAGGCCTCGTCGGCCGGCTCCTCGGCCGGGATCGGCGCGGCTGAGGCCTCTTGGGCCAAGGCGACGATCCAGTCGAGTTGACGCCGCTTCTCGGCTACGACCAGGAACTCGGCCAGCTTGGCGCTGTCTCGGGCGCACTCTATGGACTTGCGGTAGTCGCCAGTGATGGTGATGAGGCCCTTCGGACCCGGCAGCTTCATCTTCAGGTAGGCGTAGTGGGGAACCGCCATGAATTTGGCGAGCGCGGGCCGGCCCAGCAACGCATGGTACGGGCTGGTCAGGTCCACCACCTCGAACCAGAGCGGCTCGCGTCGTAAGTGGTTGGTGTCGCCGAACAGGACGTCGAGCCAGACCTGGCCGACTGGAGAGCAAGAGAGGCCGGGAACTATGTCGTGGAAGATCGTCCGGGTCGGCTCCAGGTCTTTGGCCTCGAGGCCGAGCTTGGTCATGGTGTCGCGGTAGAGGATGTTGATGCTGCTGCCGCCGTCGATGAGAACTCGGGAGAACTTGCACGTGCGCCGAGGTGCGACGATGGTGGGGTTGAGGACGAGGGCGTAACCACCCGGGTTCGGCATGACGGCTGGGTGGTCCTCCCGAGTCCAGGTGACCGGGCACTCCGACCAGTGCATGTATTCCGGCTTGCCTGGGATGACGGTGTTCACCTCCTGCCGAAGGAGGCGCTCGCTGCGTTTGTCATCGCCGAGGCTGGTGAAGACGACGTAGGTCGCGTTCTGGGCCGGGTAGACATCGTCGCGCATCGCGCCGCCAACGGAGGCGGCGGTGGAGGCGGAGGCGGTTGCCCCGCTCCCGGAGCCGGGGCCGGAGGAGGCGGGATGTCGCCCCTCAGGAGGCGCTTGGTGATGGCACACTGCTGAAGCGTGTGCATGGACGGCTTTGCGCCGCTGTGGTGCTTGCAGGGAGCGTCAAGCATCTTCTCGAAACTCATGGCGGTTGCCACGTCGTCTTGCCGGTTCGCCACGCTTGGCGGCGGGTCGACGCGGGCGCTCGCTCGCGCCACGACGAGCCAGTTGTCGAGGCCGGGCCGGCTGATCGGCCTTGGCGCTGTTGTTCCGCTAGTTGTGCCGCCGCCGGCTTCGGAGGGGGGGGCGGCTTTGCCGGCTTCATCCATCGCCACCGGATCTTCATGGCGGAGTCTGCGCATGCATTTGTCCGCCGTTACCATGAGCGCGGCCATGGTGGCCGTCTCGGAGCATAAGAGCTTGTGCTTGAGGAGGGTGCCATCCCAGCACCCGTTGACGAAGTATTGGATCGCCTGGACTTCGTGGACGCCCTCGCAGCTATTCTGGAGCTCGGTCCAGCGCGTGAGGTACTCGCGGCCGGTTTCCGGCGGTCCCTGCACGCACATGGCGAGCTGGCTGGGGTGGCTGGGTCGTTTGTAGGTGTCGGTGAAGTTGCGCATGAAGGCCTGCTCGAAGTCGACCCACACGTTGATGCTGGCCACCGGCAGACTGTTCAACCAGGTGCGGACCGACCCCTGGAGCATGAGAGGCGCATAGCGTACGGCGAGGGAGTGGTTCCCGCCAGCAATGCCGATGGCGGTGGTGTAGTCGGTGAACTAGTACTCCGGCTTCACGGTGTCGTTGTATTTGGGGGTGTCGCGGGGGAGCGTGAACCCTTTAGTGAAGATTTCATCCCGGATGCGCGGTCCGAAGCACGCCGGCTCGATGGGCCGCTCTCCTCCAGCTCCTGGGAGAGGACGAGGCGGTCGAGGCGGTGGCGGGCGTCGGTGTCGTTGATGGCGCCATGGGCCCAACTGATCGGCGGATCAAGGCCGCTGCGGGCCTGTCGACCGCAGTCGGACATCGGCCGGGTTGGAGCAGGGGGTCGAGTCAGCGTCGGACCTCCGAGACCGGCTCGTCGCCCAAGCCGCCGGCAGTCGTTGGGGCGGGGTTGCGCCGGGTCCGGGTGCGGCCGGAGTGCGCCTCGCCAGGTGGTGAAGACGCCGTGTTCTGGTGGTCGCCAGGCCCGGCGACGTGGGCGGAGCTGGATCTCGCCGGCTTGGTGAGTTGGTTGAGGCGGTCCTGCTGTGCATTGGCCGCAGCGAGGAGGTCGTTCACCCTCTTGAGGCAGTCCTGCAGCTCTTCGCCTGCGAGCTGATCCAGGCCGACCGCGGCCGCCTGGGCGGCGCGCATGTTCTTCACGGGAGTCTCGTAGATGGGAGGGATGGCGCCGAAGGCGTGCCCGATCGCCACCCCAGACCCGCAAGTCGGCGATCCGGCTTGGCTCGGGCGCGTCCGGCGTGAAGCCGTAGGCAGTGTTGTGCTCCAGCTAAGCGGAGTCGAGGCGACACTGCATGGCGGCGAGCATCTCGGTGAGGTCCAGCAAGCGCTGGCGGTCCTCGTCGAGACGAGTCCGGGCCTCGGCGATGTCGGAGGCGTCGATGTTGGTGCCAATGGGGACGCGAAGGCTCTGCATCATGGCACGCAGCGGGTTGGGCGAGCCGGCCCGCTCCGCTGTGGCCCTCGCTTCGGCGGCTTTCCTCGCCGCGCTGGACGAGGAAGCGGCGCCGGTGTTGGTGACGAAGACCTCCACGCAGAGGTCCAGTGCCCCGGCGGGAGGGCCGCCGAGGGAAAGGGGGGAGTCGGAGAAGTCAAGTACCTTGCTGGGGTACTCGTCAGCCGCAGGCGCATCGGAGATGACAGCGCGGCAAAGGAGGCGGCGAGTGCGTCGATGACGTCGTCCGCCAGCGTGACAGGCTTGTCGGAGTCGGAGAGGAGCCCCGTCTGAAGCATGCTTCCTACCAGGACCTCGAGCTGCCCCACGGTGGGCGTAACCTGTCATGGTGGGTGCACGGCAGATGCCAAGGAATGGCTAAAGATAGGAGGAGGCTCGAGGGCACTGGTGGGCTCCGGAGGCGACGTCGGCATGAGCGAGCGCAGGACGCAAGACATACCGAGGTTCGGGGCTCTCCGGAGAGATAACACCCCTAGTCCTGCCGAGTGTAGTTGATGTGTATTAGTACAGAGTTGCTTCTAGAGCTGTATGGAGGAAGAAGGAAGGCAGGCCAAGGCTTAGGCTGCTCCCTCTCCTTGGCTGTTTCTTGCTATGTGTGTGTGAGTGATCGCTACGGTTCTCGTCGTGCGTAAGTGAGCTCTCTCTATGCATGAGGGCTCTTGGGGGGTTTTATAGGTCAACCCCCCAGGGGTACAAGGGTTACAAGGCCGTGGGCAGGTTGTCGTGTCGGAAGCTGGCTGGACCCGGGGTCGAGGGCTCGCTGGTTCTCCGGGCGCTGGACCCGCGGCACGGGGAACTGCTGCCGCCTTGTCGATCGCCGTGGAGTGGCCGGGTTGAGTCGGCTACGGTGGGCGCCTGTCGGTCATTTGCTTCTTTGGCGTCATTGGTGACGATAGTTGCCTTTGTTGCCACGCCTGCCACTCGGTCACGGGTAGGTGGGCACTAGTTGCCACGCCCTTGGCTGCCGAGGCATGGGCGATGCACTATTGCCTCGGTCATCGGTAGGTGGAGACTTGTCCCATCGCATCGGCCGGGATGGGACGGAGCCGACCAATGGTCGGTGGGAGAACACGCCAAGGGTGGAGCTGGCTTGTTGGGGAAGTCTTGGTGTGCCGGGCTCGGTTGTCTTGAGCTGGTTGTTGGGGCCGAGTTGAGGAGTCCGGCTGGGTTGGAGAGTTTGGCTGGGTCGAGGGGCTCGACCGCGTGAGCCAGCTTGAGGGGCGTTGCTGGCCCCGTTGTTTTTGAAAAGGATCCGGGTTCCGTTGCCTGCCTGGGGTTCATCCCCCTGACAAAAGCCGCCGACTTTAACCCTTCTTATGTTTTATGCCATGCTAGTGATGGGCATGTTTATGCCAAATTTGTTGGTTCTTCTTATGAGTACATTGAATGGTCTATTTGGGTACCTAAGACCCTTGTTACTAATATCAAAGGACCCATTGAAAAATGGGTTCCTAAATCCAAGCATTGATCTCTTGTAGGAGTTTTCTTCCAGTGGGGTGTCATGGTTGCTCGATAGTGGAGCGACAAATCATATGACATGGAGCAAGGACTTGGTGGTGGACGTGCAACCAACCCCATCTATGTGCACCCATCTCCATTTCGGTGATGCTTTAACATCTAAGGTATTGGATCTTGGCAAGGTTGTCATTTCTCAAGACTTATCTATTGAGAAGGTCATACTTGTTGAGACCCTTGCATACAATTTACTTTCCATTCGTCAACTTTCACTCAGGGGCTTTGCAACATTCTTTGATCTTGATACCGTGGCCCTTCTGTGGAGCAAGACTCTTAAAGTAGCCTTTGTTCGACATGTCGATAACGGTCTCTATGTGGTTAACTTTTTGTAGCGACCCACTAAGACCATGACTTGCCTAATGGCTAAAGTTGACGTGGGGTGGCTTTGGCATCACGTTTAGCCCACGTTAATATGAGATCTTTGCAAAGTCTCCTCAAAGGGGATCACGTTCGTGGACTAACAAATGTGAGTTTTGCCAAAGACCATGTTTGCAGTGCTTGTATTGAAGCAAAGCTACATGAGACGGCTCACCGGCCCATGACTATCATTTATTGGAAGAGGCCCTTGGAGCTCCTTGATCGCTCTCTGACTATAGCGCATGGAGAAATACAAGGCTATAAGAGATCAAAGAAACTCAAATAACTTTCAAGGATATAAAAAGATATGACTGATCATCAACTCAAAGTTCATCAGAACCCAACAAACACACTGCAAAAAGAGTTACATCATATGGATCTCCAAGAGACCATTGTATTGAGAATTCAGTGAGAGAGAGAAAGCCATCTAGCTACTAACTACGGATTCAAGGTTTACAAAGAACTACTCACGCATCATCGGAGAGGCACCAATGGAGGTGGTGAACCCCATCCGAGATGGTGTCTAGATTGGATCTGGTGGTTCTGGACTCTGCGGCGGCTGGATGAATATTTCGTCGACTTCCCTAGGGTTCTAGTATTTTTGGGGTATTTATAGAGCAAAGTCCGAGGGGGCACCCGAGGTGGGCACAACCCACCAGGGCGCGCCTGGGCCTCCTGGCGTGCCCTGGTGGGTTGTCCCTCCTGACTCCCCCAGTTCAACCAGGCCCGTTGTGTTCCTTCTGGCCCATAAAAATTCTCCGTGGAGTTTCTTGGCATTTGGACTTCGTCTGATATTGATTTCCTGCGATGTAAAAAACATGGAAAAACAGCAACTGGCACTTGGCACTATGTCAATAGGTTAGTACCAAACAATGATATAAAATGACTATAAAATGATTATAAAACATCCAAGATTGATAATAAAAAAGCATGGAACAATAAAAAATTATAGATACGCTGGAGACGTATCACTCCTTCACATGGATCTCTTCAGTCCTCCATCTTTTGATAGTCTTGGGGGAAGAAAATATTGCTTAGTGATTACAGGTGATTATTCAAGATACACATGGGTATACTTCTTCAAGAGGAAGAGTGAGACCCAACAAACCGTCAACATGATGCAAAGATATTGAAGATTAGAAGTGATAATGGCACCAAGTTCAAGAACTACACCTTAGATGAGTTCCTTAGTGATGAGGGGATCACGCACCAATACTCCGCACCATATACCCCTCAACAAAATGGTATTGCGGAGAGGAAGAACCGGACATTGATGGATGCAGCAACGAACATGATGGCGGAATTCAAATCTCTGTATAACTATTGGGCCGAAGCCATCAACACGGCATGTCATGCATTATATCGTCTCTACCTCCGCAAAGGCTTGAACAAGACTCCATATAAGATACTTACTGGTAACAAGCCCAACCTCAAGTACTTCCGGGTGCTCGGGTGTAAGTATTTCATTCTCAAAAAGGGTGTTCGTTTGTGTAAATTTGAACCTAGAGCCCAAGAGGGCATATTTGTTGGCTATGCTACAAGCTCTCATGCTTACCGTGTCCTCAACAAGTCCAATGGACTCATAGAGGAGACGTGTAACATGGAGTTTGATGAAAATAGCGGCTCCCAAGTGGAGCAAAGTGGTCTTTGTGGTGTAGGTGATGAAATTCCTCCCCAAGCCATACGAAGAATGGGAGTTGGTCAAATCCTCCCCATTGAGGAACCCCTTGTGGCCGAAGGAGAAGGACAATGTTCTATGTAAATGGAACCATCACCAATGCTAGACCCACATGCCTCCGAAGAACAAAGTGAAGGCCTTCGACCAAATGAACATGATCAAGGACAAGATCAACCTCATTATGGTGGTGTTGCACCAAATGATGCCCAAGATCAAGTTCAAGACTCCGATCAAGATCAAGATCAAGAGAGCAAGCTCAAGATGACGCTCAAGATGATAAGATGATGCTCCTCAAATTCCTATTGAAGAGCTATTGGAGTGTCGTGCTGCCAATATTTCTTCCACACTCAAACATCAAGAACATGTCATAGAGAATGTGCTTGGAAGATTAAGGAGAGGGGTAACTAACCGTAAACAGTTAACAAACTTTTGTGAGCATCACACGTTTGTTTCTTGTATTGAACCCCAAAAGGTACATGAAGCACTTGAGGACATGGATTGACTTGAAGCCATGCATGATGAACTCAACAACTCCGAGCACAACAAAGTGTGGGAATTGGTGCCAAGGCCAAAGGAGAACCATAATGTCATTGGAACCAAATAGATCTTCAAGAACAAGCAAGATGCGAATGGTGTGGTCGTTCGAAACAGGGCAAGATTAGTAACACGAGGCTACTCCCAAGTCAAGGGTATCGACTACGGTGAAGCCTTTGCTCTGTTTTCTCGCCTGGAATCTATTCGCATGTTGCTTGCATATGCACCTCATCATGATTTCAAGTTGCAACATGGATGTGAAAAGTGCATTTCTTAATGGCCCTTTGAATGAGTTGGTGTATGTCAACAACCCCTGGGGTTCGAGGACCCCAAGTTCCCCAATCATGTATATAAACTCAATAAGGCACTCTATGGCCTTAAACAAGCCCCACATGCGTCGTATGAGCACCTTACCGAGTTGTTGCAAGGTCATGGGTTTGAAATTGGGAAAATCAACTCCACTCTTTTGACTAAGAGGGTCAAAGGGGATTTGTTCATATGCCAACTATATGTTGATGATATTGTCTTTGGTTCTCCTAACAAATCATTCAATGATGATTTTGCTGCATAATGACTGAGAAGTTTGAGATGTCTATGATGGGAGAGTTGAAGTTCTTTCTCGGGTTCGAAGCCAATCAAAGAAGAGAAGGAATGTTCATCAACCAAGCCAAATACACCCAAGACATGCTCAAGAGATCCAATCTAGAAGATGGCAAGCCGGCCAAGACTCCAATGCCAACCAAGTGCCAACTTGACATCGATCCCAATGGTAAAGCGGTGGATCAAAAGGTATATCGTTCCATGATTGGATCCAAGATTTACCTTTGTGCATCTAGGCTGGATGTGAGAATGTGTGCACAGTTTCAAGCCGCACCTAAGGAAAGTCACTATGTGGCGGTCAAGCAAATCTTTCGATATTTGGCTCATAAGCCAAACTTTGGCTTATGGTACCCCAAAGGAGCAAGCTTTGATCTCATGGAATATTCGAACTCGGATTGGGCGGAAGACCGTGTGGATAGGAAGTTAACTTCTGGAGGGTGCCAATTCTTTGGTCACTCTTTGGTGAGTTGGTTCAAAGAAGCAAAATTGTGTATCTCTCTCAACCACCGAGGCCGAGTATTAGCTGTCACAAGTTGTTGTGCACAATTGTTGTGGATGAGGCAAACTTTAAAGGATTACAGTGTCACTAGTGACAAAGTGCCTCTTCTATGTGATAATGAAAGTGCGATCAAGATCTCCTACAATCCAGTACAACATAGCAAGACGAAGCATATTGAGATTCGTCATCATTTCATCCGGGATACATCAAGCATGGAGAGATTGATCTTATTTATGTAGGCACACAAGAGCAACTTGCATATATTTTCACAAAGCCATTGGATGAAGCAAGATTTTGCGGGTTAAGACATGAGCTAAATATCATTGATTCGAGCAATGTGGTTTGAAACTAGGCACACCCCACCACATTCATCATGTTATCTCACTCTAGATGTAGGCATGGACATAGGGGGAGTGTTGTTCTCTCAATGAACTCTCCCTCTCCCCATCATGGGTAAATAAACCAAGTCTTTCACATTAGCCATTTCTATGGTACTTGTGCTTCAAAGATGAGTTTTGGTCATGGGCCCAAGGTTAAAATCTTCGCGGTGCCATACCAATTGACTCAAACATAGGTGGCTTTGGCCACCGCACTCTCCTTGAGAGGTGGTTGTTCAAGTTGGATTTATTTGGTTTTATCTAGTCTTTAGGACTTTGTTGGTGCCTTGAGTCACTCCAAGTGTGCTCTCTTTTGTTTGTGTATTTGGACTTGGAGTATCTCTTCCCATTTTTGTTGGTTTTGTATCTCCAACCCAAGCTTTCTCATCTACAACCTCACCTCGTTGCATAAGCAACCATCCTTAACTCTCTCCTTACAAGTCTTGTCCCTGCAGCGGTACTACCGCTGGGTCTGGGGTGGTACTACCGCGCCTCCCACGGTACTACCGCTGGAGCGGTACTACGGGGCCTCCTGCCGTGCAATAGTACCAGGGCAGTACTACCACTCTTCGAGTGGTAGTACCGCTTTGAGGTTTCGTGGGGGGGTGGGGGTGGGGGTTTATGAGTCGGGCAAGGGGAGTTCTAACTCCCCCATGCCCATTCATCTCTCTCTCTCCCCACGCTCTCCTCTCTCACAATGACAAACTTGCCCCAGCGGCTGCCGTCGGACTGCCGATTCCGGACCGTATTCCATGATTCCGACTGGTGGGATCGATCCCCACCCTCTCCTCTTGCCATGGATGCAGGTATTGCCCCGTTTTCCTCTCCTATGGATCTCTCTCTTTTGAATCTATGTTCTAGGGCAACACATGTTGTGTTCGTTAATTTTCGGCTAAATCGGGGCATGAGTAGGAATGCTAGAATAGGGGAATCGAAGTTTGGCTGGAGAAAATTTGAATTTGACACCTCTGGTAGTACTGGATCTTGCCATGGTTGTGTTCATTCTGCCTCGGGCGGTAGTACCGCTCCAGAGGAGCAGTACTTCATTCTCTCTGTTTATTCCTTTTGGCTTATGCAATATTTTACACCTGCTTTTCCCTCGTGTTGTTTTATTGGTTCCAGGTGGTAGTAGCTCTGGTCACCATGCTCGCCACAAGAATCCAGACCACCAAGGTGTCTCCAAGCGCTTTCACATCTCAGATGAAGCAGGAACCGTTTCCAGTGGTCCAACCAAGCAAAGGACCATGCAAATTGACACCAAGCAGAAGGAGAAAACCAAGTCCATGAATGAGTTGTCTGCCAAGGAGTTCTATGCTATTCGCCGCCGCAATCCTTATCGCCATGATCAAGATCCCGCTCTTATCAACCATCCTTTCTAGACCAAGCAACAACGCTCAATCTATCTTGATGTGCTCAAGGGAAAGAAGAACTTGTTTGTGAATGTTAGGTCTATTGGTCTCGGTCATTTGGATAAGGATCCTAACTACTTTGGAGAAGCTTTGGCTCTTTGTGGTTAGCTTGACATTCTTAGGTTCATCTCTTTCAACAAAGACTTAGATGCAGAGCTTGTGGCCTAATTCTATGCCACGGTCTACTTTGGTACTGAAGATGAGACGAGCCTCATCTGGATGACCAATGGAAGAGTTTTATCTGCAAAGTGAAAGAATTTCATGAACAGTTTGAGCTACAATAATGAGGGGCTCGAGAACCCTATTGGGTTGCGCCATCAGGCGGCCATGCACAAGTCCAAGCTCTATCGCTACTTGAAGGAAAGGATTTCTCCCACCCCCGGAAAGAAGACTTATGAGTTGATCTCATTCCTAGACATTATGCATCTATCTTCCGGAACACTCTTTTCCCTCGCATTGGGAATTTGGATCAGTTCACTCTTAAAGTCTTACCTCATGGACATGCCGCTTATGTGCCGTAAGGAGAAGAACACGCAACAAGTGTTGGACGTTTCTCATGCCATGTGGTCTGAACTTCACTCAGCTGTGATTGAGCGCAAGTGTCCTATTTATGGCCCCTATCTTATGAAGCTCATTGAGGAGACATGGGCTTCCACTTTTCTGGACGAGATGTTCGTAAGATCTAATTTTGCATGAGGTTATCCGACTGAGTCAGAAGGAGAATTGGGGTGCTCCGACTGCTCCTAAGATGGAGGCTCCTGCCTATGGGTCTGAGGGGTCTGATGAGCCGGACTATCACCCTCCCACCGAGGAGCCATATCGGGCTTCTAAGCTCAATAAGAAGATGAAGAAACTTTTCTATCTCAAGGTGGATGTTCAGCAGAAGATGTACAAGGATCACGTGACGGAGAAGATGGGCCGTCGTCGTGACAAGGCTATCATGAGGCATCTTGGCCTGGAGGCCCCCAGTGGTTTAGAGGATAAGATCACTTCAGAGGAGGAGTGGGCCTTGAAGAATAGCAAGTGGATGGATTCAGACGATGATCAACTTGTTGTTGTAGATGAGGAGTCTGAGGGACATGAGGAGGAGCACGTTGATGATGATGATGTGGAGTGATGCTACCACCTTGGTTCGTTGTAGTGCTCTCTGCCCTTTTGGTGTCTCGATACCAAAGGGGAGAGAGTTTTAAGGATTTGCCGAGTCATGAGCGTGTCTTATTTGCCTTCGTTTCCTTCGCTCGTGAAATCTTTTATCTCTTGCTTTGGTTTGTGTTTGTGAGACTTGGAGACCTTATTCATATGGTGTGTGACATATGCTATCCTATTTATATTTTTATGTCAAGTATTATATTAGTGTGTGAAATTATGTCTAACTTGTGCCCTTATCTTTATGCTCACATGCTACCACTTGCTTCCATGTCTATCTCTCATATTATGTTGTTGCAAATAGTGTCGTGTCTATAAATATAGGGGGAGTGTTGATCCTAGTGTGTGTGCTTGGCATTCCAAAAGCATATCTAAATAGTGCACACATCTAAGGGGAGCCCGTCTATATTCTATAGATGTTGGGTTTGCCTTTTATCTCTTTATATCCTTTTGTGCAATCTTCATGTTGTCATCAATCCACCAAAAAGGGGGAGATTGTTAGGGCATATATCTCCCTTAGTGGTTTTGGTGATTGATGACAATGCATTTGCGGACTAATCATGTGCATTGAGCATTTAAGATGATATATCGTATGGCACAAGATGATTTGTGCCCCTCAGAGATATAGAGTCAAGACGATTGTTTTTCCTGCGTTTCTTTTTCGGAAGACTTGAGTCATAAGAAAATTGTACTATTAAGAGGGGGCCTGCTTCGAAAAGGTTTGGGTGAAAGCATCACGCACACAACTTCCTTTTGCACCCACTTTCTTTACCGCTTCTTTGGAGTTCCAATATGTTGTGTGAAAATGTGTCCTAAGGCTACCCAGTGGTAGTACGCTCTGAGCAGCGGTATTACCACTTGCAAGCGGAACTTCAGTTGTTCCAGCACCGCGTGTACTACCGCTTATTTTGTGTCTTTTGTTGTCTATTCGGGCCCAGCGGCGGTTGATCTGTAGTAGGGCGGTAGAACCGCTTGCGGTACTTCCGCCTCTACCACCTCTCCACTAAGGATGATCCCACTATAGCCCAGAACGCTAAGCGAAAGTAGAGCGGCAGTTGAGCGGTAGTACCGCCAGAGCAAGATTACCGTCCATTCACTACAAATGCTAGTACCACTTATTTTATTGCCTCTAGACTCGCTTTGCAACTTCGTGGTAGTAGGGCGTGATGATGCATGGTAGTACCGCTGCTACTGCATCGCCGTCAGACTCAACCCTACCACCGCTTACTTCCTGTACTACAACCTCAAGTGGTAGTATTGTCAGTGTGAGCAGAGGTACCGGCCCGACTCAAGACTACCACGGGGTTCTTCACCCATACATTATACTACTAGAACTACTATCCGGCGGTAGTACCGCCCTCGGGTGGTAGTACCGCTTGTAAAGTGGCTATGGATAGAAAAATGGTTGGATTTGTTCCCACTATATAGGGGTCTTCTTCCCAAGAAGACCTACCTCTTATCCTCCCAAACCCATTGTTGCTCAAAGGTCCATTTTTTTCGCCCGATCTCTTTCCCTAGCCAACAAAACTTGTTGATTTTCTAGGGTTTGGTTGAGAGGGCCCCGATCTACACTTCCACCAAGAGATGTTTGATTCCCCCCACTAATCCCTTGCGGATCTAGTTACTCTTGGGTGTTTGAGCACCCTAGATGGTAGAGGTCACCTCGGAGCCACAATCCATTATGGTGAAGCTTTGTGGTGGTCTCGAGAGCCTCCAATTAAGTTGTGGTGAGAGGCCCAACCTTGTTTGTAAAGGTCTGGTTGTCGCCTTCTTGTGCACCACTAGTGGAATCACGACATCTTGCATTGTGCGAGGGTGTGAGGAGAATACAGTGGCCCTAGTGGCTTCTTGGGGAGAATTGTGCCTCCACACCGCTCCAACGGACACATACTTCCCCTCAAAGGGAAGGAACTTCGGTAACACATCCTCGTCTCCACCGGCTTCTCTTGTGGTTATCTCTACCTTTACTTTGTGCAAGCTATTATTGTGTTGTACTCCTTGCTTTCTTGTGGTGTTGTTGTTAGCATCATATTCATATAGGTTGTCACCTAGTTGCATATCTAGACAACCTATTTGTTGCTAAACCTAATTTGATAAGAAAAGCAAAAAATTGGTAGTTGCCTATTCACCCCCCTCTAGTCAACCATATAGATCCTTTCAGCTTCGAACAAGGAGGCCCTCGCAGAGGCCCTTGTGAATCAGAAGGAAGACACAGGCACCGAGTACAAGAAGAAGCTGGATTTCCAGGAGGTGCGCTTCGAGATAAACATGGCCTTCGAGACCAAATGCATAGACCTGGATAAGCGGCTAGAACTGATGAAGTGCTCCGCTCAGGGGCACAGCCTTTTACGGCCGGGCAGCGAAGTCCTGTGAAGCCGCCGAGAAGAAACTTCGCGGATCGCCACGCCCATATCGGGCCACAGGATAAGCAGCCCCGCCCATGTCTTCCATGCGGTATCGGAAGAGCGCAGGGAAGATGGGGCCGAGAATCTGCAGAGGGGCTACGGACGCGTGGCGCTGCGCTCCATGATGGGAAAACAAAGCCCTACTACCCGGCCATTTCACCTCCCTAGTCATTTCACATTTATGGTCGAGTGAAACCGCCGTTAAAGCAAGCGGCTCCTCGGCTCCCTGCTCCATGATGCTTGGGGAAGCGGAGGGATCGACGACGATCGCGAGGATGGTGGCATTTCACCTCCCTCGCCTATACAACGGGGGGGCTTGCTCACCCACCTCACTATTCTTCCTCCTTCGTCTCATGCACCCATCACCCTCTGGCTTCCACTTCTGCGCTGAGCTATTCTTCTTATCCTCGTCCCTGGATGCCATGGATCTTGCTCGCAACCTGGCTCGCGAGGTGGCACAACTATGTAGGGAGCTGGCCGCTAGATAGAGAGCTGGCGGCGAAGGACGAGGTGCTCATGGAGAGGTATGTGGCTCTGAGTGAGCTCCGCACCTGCGCCCTCGACATGTTGTCACGCCACGACAAGGAGAATAGAGAGCTCCGGTCATGGCTCGTCACCATGATGAAGCAGCTAGAGGAGGCGAGGGACAACCTCACCCAAGAGACTCTCCGGATGACCTTTCTGGCGAAGCGGGAGCACAAGGAGTAGGATGAGATCTAGCTAGGAGCCGCCTCGTGAGGTATGCCGATGGAGATCGAGAACCAGAACTAGGTTTCGCGCAAGGTCTACCGCCAGGCAAGCACGGTGATCTCCACCGTCAGGATTAAGCCATACGACTACCACGTCGACTTCAACGACCACCGGCCGGTTGACCTTGTCGGTTTCTTTTGGCACCTCACCGACCAGCTCTCCCACCTTCGCGAGATTGTGGGCGACAAGCTGGACAAGGAGAGAGTGCGTACGTCCATGGCGATGGTGTCGCGCATCCTCTCCGGACTCCGCCACCGTGAAAGTTCTTCTCGGTGGACGCCGTCATGGATGAGCCGGGCGCCAAGGAATGCGAGAGGTCGCCGAGGGCTGTGGTGAGCCGCCTCCTCGGTGGTTGATAACCCACAAGTATAGGGGATCACAACAGTTTTTGAGGGTAGAGTAGTCAACCCAAATTTATTGATTCGACATAAGGGGAACCAAAATATATTTGCAAGTATTAGCAGTTGAGTTGTCAATACAACCACACTTGGAGAACTAAATATCTGCAATGAGTGATCAAGAGTACAAAGAGTACGTAGTATGATAGTTTGATAGTAGCATTAACAGTAGCAACGCCTAACGGTAACAGTAACAATAGAAGTTTTGTAGTGATAGTAATAGCAGCAACATCGAAAGTAACTTATCAAAGATCAATATGCGAGAAGCATATGCATTGGATCTATGATGGATATTTGTGTTGGATGACATTCATCATGTAATACCACAACCTAGAGCTTATTACGTAACTATGTCCAATTTATCAGTGTAATGTACGCATGTATTCTGTATATAGTCATACGTGCTTATAATAAGAACTTGCATGACATCTTTTGTCCTACCCTCCTGTGGAATATTTGCTATTTTTGGAAAAATAATCAACGCGAGACGATGCCTGAGGGGGCCACAAGCCCATGGGGCACGCCCCCTACCCATGGCGTGGCGGTCAGGCTTGTGGGCCCCCTTTAAGGCAGTTGGCGCCCTTCTTTTGCCGCAAGAAAGATAATACCTGGAAGAAAATCGTGTTAAAATTTCAGCCCAATCGGAGTTAAGGATCTCTCGAATTTAAGAAATGGTAAAGGGCCGTAAATCGTGAACGCGAAATGTAAGAGAACAGAGAGAGAGATCCAATCTCAGAGGGGCTCTCGCCCCTCCGCCGCGATGGAAGCCATGGACCAGAGAGTAAACTCTCCTCCCATCTAGGGGGGAGGCCAAGGAAGAATAAGGAGGGGTGAAGGAAATATGCCCTAGAGGCAATAATAAAGTTGTTATTTTATATTTCCTTATTCATGATAAAGGTTCATTATTCATGCTAGAATTGTATTGATCGGAAACCTTAATACATGTGTGAATACATAGACAAACACCGTGTCCCTAGTGAGCCTCTACTAGACTAGCTCGTTTATCACAGATGGTTAAGGTTTCCTAACCATGGACATGAGTTGTCATTTGATAACGGGATCACGTCATTAGGAGAATAATGTGATGGACAAGACCCATCCGTTAGCTTACCATAATGATCGTTCAGTTTTATTGCTATTGCTTTCATCATGTCAAATACATATTCCTTCGACTATGAGATTATGCAACTCCCGGATACTAGAGGAATGCCTTGTGTGCTATCAAACATCAAAACGTAACTAGGTGATTATAAAGATGCTCTACAGGTATCTCCGAAGGTGTTCGCTGAGTTGGCATAGATCGAGATTAGGATTTATCACTCCGAGTATAGGAGAGGTATCTTTGGGCCCTCTTGGTAATACACATCATAAGCTTGCAAGCAAACGACTAAGGAGTTAGTCACAAGGTGATGTATTACGGAATGAGTAAAGAGACTTGCCAGTAATGAGATAGAACTAGGTATGAAGATACCGACGATCGAATCTTGGGCAAGTAACATACCGATGAACAAAGGGAATTACATAAGTTGTCATAACGGTTCGACCGATAAAGATCTTTGTAGAATATGTAGGAGCCAATATTGGCATCCAGGTTCCACTATTGGTTATTGACCGGAGAGGTGTCTCGGTCATGTCTACATAGTTCTCGAACCCGTAGGGTCCGCACGCTTAACGTTCAATGACGATATAGTAATATATGAGTTATCTGATTTGGTGACCGAATGTTGTTCGGAGTCCCAGATGAAATCACGAACATGACGAGGAGTGTAGAAATGGTCAAGGGGTAAATATTGATATATAGGACGATGGCATACGGACATCAGAAGTGTTTTGGGGGGGTACCGGGTACTTATCGGGTCAATAAGGGGTTCTGGGCACCCACTGCAAAAGTTATGGGCATTATGGGCCAAGAGGGGAAATGCACCAGCCATAAGGGGCTGGTGGGCCCCCATAAGGGCCGGCCTAAGGAGGAGAAGGAAAGGGGAGAAGGGAAAGGAAAGTGTGGATTAGGATTCCCACTTCCTTCCCCCCCCCTATCCTCCCCCCTTGGTTATATATGGCAGGGGAGGGAGCGCGGCTTGGAGGGGACTCCAAGTAGAATTCCTCCTACTTGGGCGCCTCCTATGGCTGCTCCTCCCTCCCACCTATATATATGTGGGAGGGGGCGCCTAGCACACACACCAGACAATTGCCTAGCCGTGTGCGGCGCCCCCCTCCACCTTTTACACTCCCGGTCATATTCTCGTAGTGCTTAGGCGAAGCCCTGCGGAGATCACTTCACCATCACCGTGACCACTATATCATGCTAACGGAACTCATCTACTACCTCGACATCTTTCTGGATCAAGAAGGTGAGGTACGTCACCGAGCTGAACGTGTGCAGAACGCGGAGCTGCCGTGCATTCGGTACTTGATCGGTTGAAGCGCGAAGAAGTTCGACTACATCAACCGCATTATCAAACGCTTCCGCTTTCGGTCGAAGAGGGTACGTGGACACACTCTCCCCCTCTCATTGCTATGCATCTCCTAGATAGATCTTGCATGAGCATAGGATTTTTTTTGAAATTGCATGCTATGTTTCCCAACAGTGGCATCCGAGCCAGGTCTATGCGTAGATGATATGCACGAGTAGAACACAAAGAGTTGTGGGCGGTGATCGTCATACTGCTTACCACCAATGTATTATTTTGATTCGGCAAGATTGTTGGATGAAGCGGCTCGACCAACCTTACATGACCACGCTCATGAGACCGTCCCACCGATGCACATGCAACTAATTTTGCATAAAGGTGGCTAGCGGGTGTCTGTTTCTCCTACTTTAGTTGCATCGAATTTGACTGCAGCTGGTCCTTGTTGAAGGTTAAAACAGCATGCTTGACAAAAAATCGTTGCGGTTTTGATGCGTAGGTCAGAACGGTTCTTGCTAGAAGCCCGTAGCAGCCATGTAAAACTTGCAACAACAAAGTAGAGGACGTCTAACTTGTTTTTGCACGGCTTGTTGTGATGTGATATGGTCAAGACATGATGTGATAAATGTTATTGTATGAGATGACCATGTTTTGTAGATATCTGACAACCGGCAGGAGCCTTATGGTTGTCTCTTTATTGTATGAAATGCAAACGCCATGTAATTGCTTTACTTTATCACTATGCGTTAGCGATAGTTGTAGAAGCAATAGTTGGTGAGACGACCACGACGCAATGATGGAGATCAAGGTGTCAAGCCGGTGATGATGGAGATCATGATGATGCTTTGGAGATGGAGATCAAAAGCACGAGATGATGATGGCCATGTCATGTTGTTGGGAAACGTAGCATGCAATTTCATAAAATTTCCTAGGCCCACGCAAGATCTATCTAGGAGATGCATCTTCATACCCTTGAAGATTGCAAAGCAGAAGCGTTTATCAACGCGGTTGATGTAGTCATACACCTTCACGATCCGTCCCGATCAAGTACCGAAAGTACGGCACCTCCACGTTCAGCACATGTTCAGCTCGATGACGTCCTCGCCTTCTTTGATCCAGCAAGAGGGACAAAGTAGTAGATGAGTTCCGGCAGCACGACGGCGTGGTGACGGTGTTGGTGAAGAACAATCTCCGCAGGGCTTTGCCGAGCACAACGGAAACTATGACGGAGGATAAACTAGAGGGACGGGGTTGCCGGCACACGGCTTGGTGTTTCTTGATGTGTTCCAGGTGCTAGCCCTGCCCCTTTATTTATATGTTGAGCCCTGGGGTCGAAACTTGGAGTGAAAGCCCCCTCAAAGTCGGTTTTGCCCACAAGGAAGAGTCCTTCTCGGACTTCCAGGACCAGATGCCACAGTCCTTGGCATCTGGCCCAAATGCCATGGGCCTCGGCGTCTGGCCCTGGGCCAGACGCCAGGGTCTCAGGCGTTTCGCCCCGTGGCCTCCGTAAAACTCCTTTTGCACCGACCTAAAGCCCCGTGGGCTTCACCCCCCTGACCAAACCATATCATCCTATATATCAATCTTTACCTCCAGACCATTCCCGAGCTCCTCGTCATGTCCGTGATCTCATCCGGGACTCCGAACAACATCCGGTCACCAACATACATAACTCATACGATCAAGATTATATCATCAACGAACGTTAAGCGTAAGGACCCTACGGTTCAAGAACTTTGTAGACATGACCGAGACACCTCTCCGTCAATAACCAAAAGTGGAACCCGGATGCCCATATTGGCTCCTACATATTCTACGAAGATCTTTATCAGTCGAACCTTATGACAACATATGTAATTCCCTTTGTTCATCTGTATGTTACTTGCCCGAGATTCGATCATCGGTATCTTCATACCTAGTTCAATCTCGTTATTGGCAAGTCTCTTTACTCGTACTGTAATACATCACCTCGTGACTAACTCCTTAGCCATTTGCTTGCAAGCTTATGATGTGTATTACCGAGAGGGCCGAGAGATACCTCTCCGATACTCGGAGTGACAAATCCTATTCTCGAATCGTGCTAACCCAACAAAACACCTTCGGAGATAATCAGAGAGCATCTTTATAATCACCCAGCCACGTTGTGACGCTTGATAGCACATAAGGTATTCCTCCGTATTCGGAGTTGCATGATCTCATAGTCAAAGGAATATGTATTTGACATGAAGAAAGCAATAGCAATAAAACTGAACGATCATAATGCTAAGCTAACGAATGGGTCTTGTCCATCACATCAATCTCCTAATTATGTGGTCCCGTTATCAAATGACAACTCATGTCCATGGTTTGGAAACATTAACCATCTTTGATCAACGAGCTAGTCAAGTAGAGGCTCACTAGGGACACACTGTTTGTCTATGTGTTCACACATGTATTTAGGTTTCCGATCAATACAATTCTAGCATGAATAATAAACATTTATCATGAATAAGGAAATATAAAATAACAAATTTATTATTGTGTCGGTGGAAACGACACCTATGGGATCACAAGAATCCCTACTACGGTTAGCGGGGCGCGGGTTGAGAGAAGAGCGGATCAAACAGATAGCACGCGGTTCGTTTATCCAAGTTCAGGCCGCGAGGATGCGTAAAACCCTACTCCTGCTTTGGTGGATGTATATTTGTGTTCTTGAACTAGCTATGGGGCGTGAGGAGCTCCAAAGCCGAATCCTCTCCCGTCGCCTCGGGCCTCCTTTTATAGGAAAAAGGGGTTGCCACAAGGGCACACAGGAGGTGGAAAGGGCACAATGTTGCGAGGTTATCCTCGCATTACATGACAAGGCGCATTTAATGCGCCCGCTTAGGTGTCCTCTTGCTTTATCGGGACGGGGCGAAGTTCGTCCCGTCCGTTGCCGCTCCTCCTCGTGTTGACACGCGCCCTGGCCAGCGGTGCGTGCGATGCCATGTAGGCAGGCAGGCAGCTGTGGTGGCGTGGTGGTGGGGTCTTCACGAAGATCTGCATGCTGCCACGCAGGTGCCTGCCCAGTTGGTTGGGTCGGCAGCTGCATGTGAATGGCAGTGGAGACTTGGTCGGCACGGGCCTGGCGGTGGCCCTGTAGATGTCCTCGGCAAGGGTTTGCCGGGCCCCGCAAGGGTCTTGCTGTGGCGCCGCTGTCGTCCCCGGCAAGGCGCTTGCCGGGGGTCTCGTGGTTTTCCTTGGCTGGGATCTCGCCAAGGGTCGTCGTCTTCTAGTGCTCATCTGATCTTGAATGTTTCTTCACAAAGATCTGCATGCCACCACGAAGGTGTCTCCCGAGCCCTTGCCCCAACATAGTGGATCATGGTGGGGGCCGTGGACTCAAGGGTGACTCGCTCCGTAGGCGTGGGGCGAGCTGCCACGTCAAGGGTCTTGCCAGGGCCACTATACGACCCGGCAAGGATCTTGCTGTGGGGAGCCCGCTCGTCCCTTTGCTCTTCGTGGTCTTGGCCTTGGCGTTGTTCCAGCCTACCTTGGGCTTCGGTCTTACCCTCGCTCACCTCCCTTGCCCCTGCTTGGTGTGGTCGCGGCGTGGCTCGATCGCTCGCTGCATTGCAGTTATAGGGTACAAAAGTGTACCCCTCTTTTGTACACCGCAGAGCCAGAGCCCTGGGCCACACGTAAGCGCAACGCGTTGTCGGGCTAGGCCCAGAACGGTGCGCAGGCAGGCGGGGCGGTTTTCACCGTGGTAAGATTTTTCACGCGCTGCGCTTCCCAAGACCCGCGCGCGCGGCGTGGAGGGGTGTGCGTGACGTGGGCGGCATGAGTGAGGTTGGGTTCCGCACGCATGCGTCACGTTGTAGTTAATGTGAAAGGAGGCGGCCCGTGTTTTCCCCATAAAAAAGTAGTAACCGCGAGCGCGCCGCTCACCTTTCACCCCCTTCCTCGTGCCTTTTCTAATCTCAGAGCCGTCGTCCTCTCTTCCTTCTTCCCTAAGCTTTTGCCATCGCCTGCCGTCGCTGCATCTCCGCCGCTCTTTCCTCAGTCCTCTAACCTTCTCACCGCCATGGCGCCTAAATCCACCAAGGGCAAGGTGGCCAGGATGCTTTGGGGCTGTGGAGTCACGGAGAGCCTTATTTGTCGGGGCAGCGGACGCAGTCCGCCTTCTTCTTCCCCTCGACAGTCGACATACATGAACTCTGGGCCTCCTTCAGGCCCCTGTGGGGAGTGAAGACGGGGGGGGGGGGGGAAAGTTTGGGTCATCCGGCCACGCGTGTCATCCCCGCCGCCTGCGCCGATCCTGCTCCAAATCGGTATCCCTTCTTCGTTGATTATCTTTCTTGCGGGCTATGCCCTCCTTTTTCCGATTTCTTATGCGACATTATGCGCACCTTCGGCTTCCGTGTATTGGATTTTATTCCGAACGCGGTGGCGTGCATGGCTCTCTTTGCACATCTTTGCGAAGGCTTTGCCGGGGTGCAACCCAACACGGCGCTTTTCCGCCATTATTTCTTCCCTCGGATTCAGCCGGGAGGTGCCGTATCTGGTTGCGTCACCTGGATGCCAAGATCCAAGGGGCGATTTTACGGCGCCATGAAGGAGAGGTGGGAGGAATGGCGCGCCGGTGGTGCTGGATTGAAGAGAAGGACCCGCCGCATTCTCGCATATGTCCGCTGGCGCCGCCGATTCGCGACAGCGATTGGAGTGATGTTGATGCCGCTGACGGAAGGCTCACGGTCGCCACTACCAGGATCCTCCGGCTCACCCAGGCTGGACTCACCCTTTAAATGATTGGGGCGGACTTCATTCGCTGCCGCATCGCCCCGCTGCATAACAAGGGGAGGCCAGCCTGGCTCTTCATGAACCCGGCTGATATTATGCGACTCCGCCCCGGCCTCGACCACAATTTCACGGTGATGGCGCATGCCCACTTCGCCAAATGCTTTTTTCAGCTTGACGTGGGTCGCGACGGCGAGGTCGAGCGGACCGGCAAGGTCGCGAGGGCTGCCGCAAAGGCCGGCAAGGTCCTCAAGGGGCCGTTGTTCAAGCTGCCAGCGGGGGTGGTCCCGTTGTGCAATAATTCGCATCGGTCCGAGATCATTGCTATGATGCCGGACTGCAACGCGCACGGCCCGGACATGAGCTGGAAGGAACCGGAGGATGTCGAAGTGCAGCAATTCTTCGACACCCTACATGAGGGGCTCGTCGATGCTGACGCCGAACGGTGGCTCGTCATGGACACCACCCAGGCAGAGCTGGACTACATCGCCACCATGGCAAGGGAGGCACAGCTTGCTAGGGAAGCCGGCAGCGCCGGAGGTATGGAGGACAAGGCTGCAACGACTGCGGAGGAAGAGGAGCTCACCCGGTGGGCGGCGGCCACCGAGGAAGTCAGCAGCACCGACACCGGGGCCTCGCTTGTTGAAGATGTGGCCGACGAGTCGTCGGAGGAGGAGGCCGAGGTGGCGGGCTCGACGCCAGCCACGGGAAGAGGGCGAGTCCTGCGACAAGCTGGCTCCGGCGAGCTGGTCCGGCACGGCAGGCCTGCGCGGCCTCAATTAACCCTGGAAGGGTCCGGAAGGCCACACGAGGGCCACGGGCGAAAGAGGCCGATGAAGGCCGCGAGAGGAAGAAGACAACTGCCCCTTCCTCATCCAGGCGTGTACAAACCCCGCCTTCTTCGCCTCCTCCGGCAGATGTCGACCCGGATGTTGATGCGGGGGTCAGTTTTGATCTCGGGCCTCTCAGCCTGAGGAGGAAAAGGAAAGCAGCGGAAGAGGAGGAGATGAATGATGAGTAAGTACTCTGTTTCTTACTGCCATCTCCATTCCCCTGAATTATGCCACGTATCTTGATCCATTTCTGCTTTTGCAGGGACGCGGAGACGTTGGCCCAGAGGGCGAAGAGAGCCAAGGCCTTGGTGGGCGGCCAGCCCCCGGCTGGTGCTTCAAGGACGCCTCTGGTGGTGTTGAGCAGCCCGGACAGCAGCCCCCGGTGTAAGTTCACCATGCTCTTTCTTGTCGACATGTGCTAGGAGTTCGATATTCTGGTGCTGACCTTGTCGGGTTTGCAGGAGGGGAACGGCAGGAGGAGGAGCCACAAAGGGCCACTCCCAACACACCACCCCCATCGACCACGTCGCCGCGAGGGGCGTCCCCGGCAAGGGCGCCAATCATCGAGCCCACGCTCATGGAGGAAGAGGGGAACTTGGGCGCTGGCGACTCTGCCCTGGCACCAAACATTGGCGGGGAGGGGGCTTCTGCTTCACAGCCAAGCACCGGTGAGTTGCTCGTTCTCCGTCTTTGTTCTTCTCTTGTTCTTTTTCTTGGCTTCATCGCTTCCCTTATTACCCAGGTCCTCCTTTGGAAGATATGGAGGACGTGGATACTGTCATTGGAAACATTGCCGAGGAGGCCGCGGCAGAGGCCGACAGGATCGCCGCTGAGGAGGCCGACAAGGATGCCGACAAAGTCGCTGCCGAAGAGGCCGCCAAGGACGCCGCCGGGAACGCCGCCACGGGGGCTGCTCGGGCGACTGGTGAGGCCTCCACCGAAGAGGCCAGTGGCGGGCCTGCCGGGGAGGCCGGCAAGGCCTCAGCCGAGTAAGAGGTGGTCAATGATCAACCTTCTTCCTCCACAACCTCGGGCTCTGGCAGGTATTTGAAGGTGGGCGATGATCTTTTCGTCCATCTTCCGGGGGTGACAAGCTCCCGAGCGCCCGCCGAAGGGGAGGTCTTTGACGGTGAGGTGCTTGCCGCCACTGGGCTCGAGGTGGTTGATGAACCGAGCGCCAGCGGCGATGGTTCCCCAGAAGAGCAGCTTCTCCGTGCCATGGGGGCCAATTTCCGGAAACTCCAAGCGCTCCACTGTGCCCGTCTGGACAAGGCCAAGTCCAGGATGGCGACGGTGGACAAGGCGGAGGTGGACTTCAAGGCGCGTGTCGCTGAGACGCAAGCCTGGTTCCGCCAGACTTGCAAGGAGCGAAGGCCTTCCAGAAGAGTTGGCCAAACGCAATGTGGAGCTCACCATGAAGCCGGGCCGACATCGAGAAGGCCCAGGCGGCGGGCGAACTCATTTGCCGCGGCCGAGGCCGCCCGGACTCAGCACCAGGCCGCATTGGATTCTCAGGAGGAAGACCTCGCCGCGCGCGAGCAGAAGCTTGCCGCAACGCTTCGCGGCAAGGATGAGGAGCTCGAAGCCCTTGTCGTGCGACGGACTCGCGAGCTGGAGCAGAGGCACAAAGAGGCACTCGATGCCCAGGCTCTGGTCCACGGCGGCAAGGTGAAGGAGCTGGAGGTAGAGTGGGACGGGCTGAAGGAGCAGGCCCTCAAGCTGTCCCACGGGAAAAACGCGCTCAACGGCGCCCTGATTGAGGCGCAAGGAGCGGTCATCAGCAGAGCTGAGGAGCTCTCCGAAGCACAGAACTCCGTCAGAGATCTCAAACTGAAGCTGGAGAATCTCGAGAAGATGCTGTCGGAGAGCAAGGCTCGGGAGGAGACCTTGACCAGGGGCCTGGAGGAGGAGAAGCAGCTGCGGGCGAACGAGGCCGCCTCCCACCAGGATTATGTGGCGGGTGAGAACCGTTGGATCAGCCGTCTGGAGGACGTCGCCGGCAGGGTCACCTCGCAGTTGGCCACCATGGGGTTGCTGAACATGAGGTATGCCCCTGAGCGCAGCGAGACCGTCAACGCCAAGCTGACCCAGTTCTTCGAGGGCGTCCTTGGAGCCTTGGATTATCTTCACTCCAGCAGGGCGGCAACGTTGGCCGAGGAGGCCCGGCGGCTTTGCCGGGCGGCCATGACCAAGGTCCTCACCAAGGTGGCGTACTGGAATCCCGACCTCGACTTCGACGCCGCGATGGATAGCTTGCCGGATGGGACCAACCTCACGGTGCTCAAGGAGCGCATCAAGCCCATCATCAGCGGTATCGACGAAATCAAGAGGTTGGAAGGCCAGCGCCGGGACTAGGCATCCCGTTCCTTATTGCCGCTGCAGGTTCACAACCAAGACAGGTTTTATCTTTACTTAGAGCCGCAACAATGATGTGATGTAACATAACTTTGCAGTACTTTTAACTTTCGCGCATGTTATTTCCCTGTTCAATTCCCCTTTGTATGTGTGCCCTACGCCAACTAGGCCGGCTCGCCGGTGCGGAAGCCCCAAGCGGCGTTTTGGGGATGGATCCCCATTAGCCTGCCGGGTACGCGTGCCGCCGGGCGAGCCACCTTACCGCTTCAACGCTGCCGCTCGAATCGCCGAGCTTGACTCGAGTCGAATCGAGAGCGTTGTTGATCGCGAAGGCTACCGCCGCTTCGGCGCAGCCGCTTGAGCTGTTGAGCGGACTCGAACAGGTAAGGGCGTTGCCGATTGCGGGGAGAGCCCCCAAGGCGTCTTGAGTTTTCCATACAAAGGCATGACATCTCCGGGGGAAATAACCTCATATAAAAATGATAGAAATGGTCAGGGTTCGGTGTGACTTAGCTTTCTGTTTGTAATCGCTCCGGCGTTGATCTTCTGGCCCTCTTCCTTCTTCAAGAGCCGTGAGGATGAAGAAGCGTTGGACTAACTGCTAAATCCCATTCTCACAACTGCAACCCCCTACCTGGCGCGCCAAAGAGTTCGGTGGAAACGACACCTATGGGATCACAAGAATCCCTACTACGGTTAGCGGGGTGCGGGGTTGAGAGAAGAGCGGATCAAACAGATAGCACGCAGCGGTTCGCTTATCCGTGTTCGGGCCGCGAGGATGTGTAAAACCCTACTCCTGCTATGGTGGATGTATATTTGTGTTCTTGAACTAGCTATGGGGCGTGAGGAGCTCCAAAAGGCCAAACCCCTCTCCTCGTCGCCTCGGGCCTCCTTTTATAGGAAAAAGGGGTTGCCACAAAGGGCACACAGTGAGGTGGAAAGGGCACAGTGTTGCGAGGCTATCCCTCGCATTACATGACAAGGCGCATTTAATGCATCCGCTTAGGTGTCCTCTTGCTTTATCGGGGACGGGGGCGAAGTCCGCCCCGTCCGCTGCCGCTCCTCCTCGTGTTGACACGCCACCGCCAAAGTGCGTATGATTCCATGTAGGCAGCAGCAACTGGTGGCGCAGTGGTGGGGTCTTCATGAAGATCTGCATGCCGCCACGCAGGTGCCTGCCCAGTTGGTTTGGTCGGCAGCTGCATGTGAATGGCGCTGGAGACTTGGTCGGCGCGGGCCTGGCGGTGGCCTTGTAGATGTCCTCGGCATCACATATTTTGAATACATGTGATGTTTATCTTTTATGCATCTTATTTTGCTTAGTACGGCGGTAGCATTATAAGATGATCCCTTCACTAAATTTCAAGGTAAAATTGTTCTCCCTGAGTATCCACCGTTGCTACAATTCTCGTGTTGAGACACCATGTGATGATCGGGTGTGATAGACTCTACGTTCACATACAATGGGTGCAAGACCGTTTTACACATGCGGAATACTTGGGTTAAACTTGAAGAGCCTAGCATGTATAGACATGGCCTCGGAACACTGGAGACCGAAAGGTCAAACGTGAATCATATAGTAGATATGATCAACATAGAGATGTTCACCATTGATGACTACCCCATCTCACGTGATGATCGGACATGGGTTAGTTGATTTGGATCACGTATCACTTAGATGACTTGAGGGATCTCTTTTTAAGTGGGAGTTCTTAAGTAATTTGATTAATTGAGCGTAATTTATGATGAACTTAGTCTTATAGTTTTGCATATCTATGTTGTAGTTCAATGGCCCGTGCTACCGTTCCCCTGAATTTTAATGTGTTCCTAGAGAAAGCTAAGTTGAAAGACGATGGTAGCAACTACACAGACTGCGTCCGTAACTTGAGGATTATCCTCATTGCTGCACAGAAGAATTATGTCCTTGATGCACCACTAGGTGAAAGGCCCGGCCGCAGAGCGTAAGATGATGTTTTGAATGTCTGGCAAGCTCGATCTGATGACTACTCGATAGTTCAGTGTGCCATGCTTTATGGCTTAGAATCGGGACTTCAAAGACGTTTTGAACGTCATGGAGCATATGAGATGTTTCAAGAGTTGAAGTTAATATTTCAAGCAAATGCCCGGGTTGAGAGATATGAAGTCTCCAACAAGTTCTATAGCTGCAAGATGGAGGAGAACAGTTATGTTAATGAACACATACTCAAAATGTCTGGGTATTATAATCACTTGACTCGGCTGGGAGTTGACTTTCAAGTTGATTGTGTCATTAACAGTGTTCTTCAATCACTGCCACCAAGATACAAAGGCTTCGTGATGAACTATAATATGCAAGGGATGAACAAAACAATTCTCGAGCTCTTCGCAATGCTTAAAGCCGCGGAGGTAGAAATCAAGAAGGAGCATCATGTGTTGATGGTTAACAAGACCACTAGTTTCAAGAAAAAGGGCAAGGGAAAGAAAGGGAACTTCAAGAAGAATGCCAAGCAAGTTGCCACTCCCGGGAAGAAGCCCAAAGCTGGACCCAACCCTGAAACTGAGTGCTTCTACTGCAAAGGGACTGGTCAATGAAAGCGGAACTACCCCAAGTATTTGGCGGATAAGAAGGATGGCAAAGTGAACAAAGGTATATTTGATATACATGTTATTGATGTGTACCTTACTAATGCTCGTAGTAGCGCTCGGGTATTTGATACTAGTTCGGTTGCTCATGTTTGTAACTCGAAATAGGAGCTATGGATTAAACGAAGATTGGCTAAGGACGAGGTGATGATGCACGTCGGGAATGGTTCCAAGGTCGATGTGATCGCCGTCGGCACGTTACCTCTACATCTACCTTCGGGATTAGTTTTAGACCCGAATAATTGTACAGCGTTGAGCATGAACATTATATCTGGATCTTGTTTAGTGTGAGACGGTTATTCACTTAAATCAGAGAATAATGGTTGTTCTATTTATATGAGTAATATCTTTTATGATCATGCACCCTTGAAAAGTGGTCTATTTTTGTTGAATCTCGATTGTAGTGATACACATATTCATAATATTGATGCCAAAGGATGCAAAGTTGATAATGATAGTGCAACATATTTGTGGCACTGCTGTTTAGGTCATATTGGTGTAAAGCGCATGAAGAAACTCCATACAGATGGACTTTTGGAATCACTTGATTATGAATCATTTGATACTTGTGAACCATGCCTCATGGGCAAGATGACTAAAACTCCGCTTCTCGTAACAATGGAGCGAAAGCCATCGAGTTATTGGAAATAATACATACCAATGTATGCAGTTCGATGAGTGTTGAGGCACGTGGTAGGTATCGTTATTTTCTGACCTTCGCAGATGATTTGAGCAGATATGGGTATATCTACTTAATGAAACACAAGTCTGAAACATTTGAAAAGTTCAAAGAATTTCAGAGTGAAGTGGAGAATCATCGTAACAAGAAAATAAAGTTTCTATGATCTGATCATGAGGCGTAATATCGGAGTTACGAAGTTTGGCCTTCATTTAAAAGAATGTGGAATTGTTTCACAACTCACGCCACCTGGAACACCCCAACGTAATGGTGTGTCCGAACGTCGTAACCATGCTTTATTAGATATGGTGCATTCTATGATGTCTCTTGCCAATTTACCACTATCGTTTTGGGGTTATGCATTAGAACAGCCGCATTCACGTTAAATAGGGAACCGTTAATTCGTTGAGACGACACCGTGTGAACTGCGGTTTGGCAAGAAACCTAAGTCGCCGTTTCTTAAAGTTTGGGGTTGTGACACTTATGTCAAAAGGCTTCAAATTGATAAGTTCGAACCCAAATCAGAGAAGTGTGTCTTCATAGGATACCCTAAGGAAACAATTGGGTACACCTTCTACCACAGATCCGAAGGCAAGATCTTTGTTGCCAAGAATGGAACCTTTCTAGAGAAGGAGTTTCTCTCGAAAGAAGTGAGTGGGAGGAAAGTAGACCTTGATGAGGTAATTACACCTTCTCTGGAATTGGAAAGTAGCACATCAGGGAAATCCATTCCCGTGATGCCCACACCAACTAGAGAGGAAGCAAATGATAATGATCATGAAACTTCAGATCAAGTTGCTACTGAACCTCGTAGGTCAACCAGAGCATGATCCGCACCAAAGTGGTACGGTAATCCTGTTCTGGAAGTCATGTTATTAGACCAAGGCGAACCTACGAACTATGAAGAAGCTATGATGAGCCCAGATTCTGACAGATGGCTTGAGGCCATGAAATCTGAGATAGGATCCATGTATGAGAACAAAGTGTGGACTTTGGTGGACTTTCCCGATGATCGGCAAGCCATAGAGAATAAATGGATCTTCAAGAAGAAGACTGACGCTGATGGTAATGTTACTGTCTACAAAGCTCGACTTGGCGTAAAAGGTTTTCGACAAGTTCAAGGGGTTGACTACGATGATACTTTCTCACCCGTAGCAATGCTTAAGTCCGTCCGAATCATTTTAGCAATTGCTACATTTTATGATTATGAAATCTGGCAAATGGATGTCAAAACTGCATTCCTTAATGGATATTCTTAAACAAGAGTTGTATATGATGCAACCAGAAGGTTTTTTCGATCCTAAAGGTGCTAACAAAGTGTGCAAGCTCCAGCGATCCATCTATGGACTGGTGCAAGCATCTCGGAGTTGAAATATACACTTTGATGAGGTGATCAAAGCATATGGTTTTATACAGACTTTCGGTGAAGCCTGTATTTACAAGAAATTTAGTGGGAGCTCTGTAGCATTTATAATATTATATGTAGATGACATATTATTGATTGGAAATGATATAGAATTTTTGGATATCACAAAAGGATACTTGAATAAGAGTTTTTCAATGAAAGACCTCGGTGAAGCTGCTTATATCTTGGGCATCAAGATCTATAGAGATAGATATAGACCTTGACAAATTTTTGAAGAAGTTCAAAATGGATCGGTCAAAGAAAGGTTACTTGCCTGTGTTACAAGGTGTGAAGTTGAGTTGGAGTCAAAGCCCGACCACTCCAAAAGATAGAGAGAAAATGAAAGTCATTCCCTATGCCTCAGCCATAGGTTCTATCATGTATGCTATGCTGTGTACCGGACCTGCTTGTGTGACTCTCGTGCTTATGGGTCCCCTTTAAGGCAGTTGGCGCCCTTCTTTGCTTGCAAGAAAGATAATATCCGAAGAAAATCATGTTAAATTTTCAGCCCAATCGAGTTAAGGATCACCGGAATTTAAGAAACGGTGAAGGGCCGTAAAACGGGAACGCAAAATGTAAGAGAACAGAGAGAGAGAGAGATCCAATCTCGGAGGGCTCCGCCTCACGCCATGGAAGCCATGGACCAGAGGGTAAACTATCCTCCCATCTAGGGGGAGGCCAAGGAAAAATAAGAAGGAGGGGGTGAAGGAAATATGCCCTAGAGGCAATAATAAAGTTGCTATTTTATATTTCCTTATTCATGATAAAGGTTTATTATTAATGCTAGAATTGTATTAATTGGAAACCTTGATACATGTGTGAATACATAAACAAACACCGTGTCCCTAGTGAGCCTCTAATAGACTAGCTCGTTTATCAAAGATGGTTAAGGTTTCCTAACCATGGGCATGAGTTGTCATTTGATAACGGGATCACATCATCAGGAGAATGATGTGATGGACAAGACCCATCTGTTAGCTTAGCATAATGATCGTTCAGTTTTATTGCTATCGATTTCTTCATGTCAAATAGATATTTCTTCGACTATGAGATTATGCAACTCCCGGATACCAGAGGAATGCCTTGTGTGCTATCAAATGTCACAACATAACTGGGTGATTATAAAGATGCTCTACAGATATCTCCAAAGTTGTTTGTTGAGTTGGCATAGATCGGGATTAGGATTTGTCACTCCGAGTATCGGAGATATATCTCTGGGCCCTCTCGGTAATACACATCATAAGCTTGCAAGCAAACGACTAAGGAGTTAGTTACAAGGTGATGTATTACAGAACGAGTAAAGAGACTTGCCAGTAACAAGATTGAACTAGGTATGAAGATACCGATGATCAAGTCTTGGGCAAGTAACATACAGATGAACAAAGGGAATTACGTATGTTGTCATAACGGTTCGACAGATAAAGATCTTTGTAGAATATGTAGGAGCCAATATGGGAATCCAGGTTCCACTATTGGTTATTGACCGGAGAGGTTTCTCGGTCATGTCTACATAGTTCTCGAACCCGTACGGTCCACACGCTTAACATTCGATGATGATATAATATTATATGAGTTATGTGATTTGGTGACCGAATGTTGTTCGGAGTCCCAGATGATATCATGGACATGATGGGGAGTCTCAAAATGGTGGAGAGGTAAAGATTGATATATAGGACGATGGTGTTAGGACACCGGAAGTGTTTCAGGGGTATCGAGTACTTATCGGGTCACCGGAAGGGGTTCCGGGCACCCGCGGCAAAAGATATGGGCCTTATGGACCAAGAGGGGAAACGCACCAGCCACAAGGGGCTGGTGAGCCCCCATATGAGCCAGCCTAAGGAGGAGAAGGAAAGGGGAAAAGGGAAAGGAAAGTGTGGATTAGGATTCTCACTTCCTTCCCTCCCCCCCCCCCTCTTTCCTTCCCCCTCGGTTATATATGGCAGGCGAGGGGGCGCGGCTTGGAGGGGACTCCAAGTAGGATTCCTCCTACTTGGGAGCCTCCTACGGCTGCTCCTCCCTCCCTCCCACCTATATACATGTCGGAGGGGGCACCTAGCACACACCAGACAATTGCCTAGCCGTGTGCGGCGCCCCCCTCCACCGTTTACACCCCCAGTCATACTTTCGTAGTGCTTAGGCGAAGCCCCGGAGATCACTTCACCATCACCGTCACCACGCCGTCGTGCTAACGCAACTCATCTACTACCTCGACATCTTATTGGATCAAGAAGGCGAGGGACGTCACCGAGCTAAACCTGAGCAGAACACGGAGGTGCCATGCGTTTGGTACTTGATCGGTTGAAGCGCGAAGAAGTTCGATTACATCAACCGCGTTGTGAAATGCTTCCACTTACGGTCTACGAGGGTACGTAGACACACTCCCCCTCTCGTTGCTATGCATCTCCATGGACAAATCATTGTGTGTGCTTAGAATTTTTTCTGTTTTCCATGCAATGATTCCCAATAGGGGGGCTCTCTCCCCTCTCTCCCGGTGGCGCTGGAGTGCCACTGGGGAAACCATCATGACAGCGATCTACGCCAACAACTTCGCCGCCGTCATCACCAACTCCCCCCTTCTATGCAGCGGTCTAACACCTCCTCTCCCCCCTGTAATATCTACTTAAACATGGTGCTTAATGCTATATATCATTATCCAATGATGTATGACTATCCTATGATGTTTGAGTAGATCCGTTTTGTCCTATGGGTTGATTGATGATCGTGATTGGTTTGAGTTGTTTGTATTATTTTGGTGATGTTCTATGGTGCCCTCCATGTCACACAAGCGTGAGGGGTCCCCTTTGTAGGGTGTTGCAATACGTTCATGGTTCGCTTATGGTGGGTGGCGTGAGTGAGTGAAACATATACCCGAGTAAGGGAGTTCTTGCGTAGGGGAGTAAAGAGGACTTGATACTTAATGCTACGGTTGGATTTTACCTTAATGATCTTTGGTAGTTGTTGATGCTTGCTAGAGTTCGAATCATAAGTGTATATGATCCAAGTACAGAAAGTATGTTAGCTCATGCCTCTCCCTCATATAAAACTGCAATAATGATTACCTGTCTAGTTATCGATTGCCTAGGGACAAAATCCTTCTCTTGTGCTACAAAAATCTTTCTACTAAACAATTAAATTTCATTATCTTGCAAATTACTCCTAGTTATATTTCCGCTAAGTATTTCTAGTTTTATTCTTGCAAACTTATCCTACACCTACAAAATAGTTTCATACTTGTTCTAGGTAAAGCGAACGTGAAGTGTACGTAGAGTTGTATCGGCTTGAAAGGAATATAAATCCTACCTTTAGCTCCTCATTGCTTTTGACACTCTTATTTATCAAAAAAGCTACAATTTATCACCTATACTTCTGGGATATCAAGACCCATTTCTGGCACCGTTGCCGGGTAGCAACAACGTGGGGTGAATATTCTCGTGTGTGCTTGTTTGCTTTATCTCTAAGTAGTTTTTATTTTTTGTTCTAAGTTGTTCTCTATCTTTAGTTATGGATATGGAACACAAAATGCCAAAAAAGTAGTTGCACTTCCTCCTCATGGAGATGGAGAACCTCCTAAAACCCTTGATGCTCGTTATGTGGAAAATATTAAACACTACTTTGATAATCCTGAGAAAACCCCCATTCAACTTGATAATGGGAGACACTTGGATCAACGTGGATACTGTAGGGATTATTGCTTGACTCAAAAAGTAAAACTCTTATGGGATCAAATTGATTGTTTGCAATGGTATGCTTGGAGGCTTGAGATACGATTATACTTGTTGCTCTAGGATGAAGGCACCACACCTTCCCTTTTCATGTGAATTTGATGATAATGAAACCTTGGCTTCTTATGCTAATGGTATATATGATTACTATGATGTGGAACAAATAGAAGAATTTTTTGCTTTTAAGGGTGCTTGTGAAATTAAATGTTTGTTTGAAGAGTATGAAGATTATGATGATGTTGTTTATAGATCTGAAAATGATGCTATACTTAAATATTGCTATGAGAATTATAAATACAATGCCGATATTGATGAATTTATTGAGAAAGTCTCCGCTATCCAAGATTAGATTGCATGATCAAGATTATGCTAGGTAGCATTCCACATCAATAATTATCTTTTTATCATTTACCTACTAGAGGATGAGTAGGATTAAGCTTGGAGATGCTGATACGTCCGTTGTATCTATAATTTTTCATTGTTTCATGCCAATATTCTACAACTTTCATATACTTTTGGCAACATTTTATATTATTTTTGGGACTAACATATTGATCCAGTGCCCAGTGCCAGTTCATGTTTGTTGCATGTTTTTTGTTTCGCACAATATCCATATCAAATGAAGTCCAAACAGGATAAAATTTTACGGATATTTATTTTGGAATATTTGTGATTTTTGGGAAAAAGAATCAACGCGAGACGATGCCCAAGGGGGGCATAAGCCCATGGGGTGCGCCCCTACCCAGGGCGCACCTGTCAGGCTTGTGGGTCCCCTGTAAGGCGGTTGGTTCCCTTCTTTCACCGCAAGAAAGATAATATCCAGAAGAAAATCGTGTTAAAATTTCAGCCCAATCGGATTTACAGATCTTTGGGAATTAAGAAACGGTGAAGGGCCAAAAAATAGGAACTCGGAACAGAAGAGAACAGAGAGAGAGAGAGAGAGAGAGAGAGATCCAATCTCGGAGGGGCTCCCACCCCTCCGCTGCCATGGCAGCCATGGACCAGAGGGGAAACTCTCCTCCCATCTAGGGGAGAGGCCAAGAAAGAAGAATAAGGAGGGGGCTTTCTCCCCCTCTCCCCCGGTGGCGCCGGAGTGCCACCGGGGCAACCATCGTGATGACGATCTACACCAACAACTTCGCCGCCGTCATCACCAATTCTCTCCCCTTCTATGCAATTGCCTAACACCTCCTCTCCCTGATGTAATATCTACTTAAACATGGTGCTTAACGCCATATATTATTATCCAATGATGTATGGCTATCATATGATGTTTGAGTAGACCTGTTTTGTCCTATGGGTTGATTGATGACCGTGATTGGTTTGAGTTGTATGTTTTATTTTGGTGTTGTCCTATGGTGCCTTCCGTCTCGCGCAAGCGTGACGGGTCCCCGTTTTAGGGCGTTGCAATACATTCATGATTCGCTTATGATGGGTGGCGTGAGTGACTGAAACACATACCCAAGTAAGGGGGTTGTTGCGTATGGGAGTAAAGAGGACTTGTTACTTAATGCTATGGTCGGGTTTTACCTTAATGATCTTTGGTAGTTGCGGATGCTTGCTAGAGTTCCAATCATAAGTGCATATGATCCAAGTACGGAAAGTATGTTAGCTCATGCATCTCCCTCATATACAATTGCAATAATGATTATCGGTCTAGTTATCGATTGCCTGGGGGGAAAAATCCTTCTCTTGTGTTACAAATATCTTTCTACTAAACAACTAACTTTATTATCTTGCAAATTACTTCTGGTTTTATTTCTGCTAAGTAATTCTAGTTTTATTCTTGCAAACTTATCCTACACCTACAAAATAGTTTCATACTTGTTCTAGGTAAAGCGAACGTTAAGTGCGAGTAGAGTTGTATCGGTGGTTGATACAATTTGAAGGGAATATAAATCCTACCTTTAGCTCCTCGTTGGGTTCGACACTCTTATTTATCCAAAAAGCTACAATTGATCCCATGTACTTGTGGGTTATCAGTGGTACGACTGGAGAAGGAGGGGGATTTCGGCAGGCTCTAGGCACTGCCGGGGGTGAGCGTGCGGTCGTTTAGAAGCGGGTGCGCTGGCCGGCATGGGTCCTGGCGAGGATGATGGCACCATGGACAGCCGCGACCACCTCCTTGGTGCACTTGACGCCGAGCCCGACGTGGTTGTTGCTGTCGATGATGACGAGGGCCTTGGAGCATGCGCGCCTCTTCTGGATGGCGCGATCTTCCTCACCGTGGCTTTTTGTCCCAGTTTTTGAAACAGAATCATGCGGCGTAGCGGCACAGGAGTAGCAAGAATATCGTTCAATATGCATGTCTTAGTTTTTAATAGGTTAAGAGCTGCTGTCAGCAACTCTTGTTAACCCATTCTAAGCGTGTGCAAGAAATGTCGTTCTCCCCAAGTCTTTTTCTATGTTTAGGAGAATCCCACGTCCGGGTGACTGCCTCTGATCACAAGAACATACAACATGGATATGTTGGAGCTGATCCAGAATGCAGCGTGTATGTTTTGCTTCTCAGGGTGACTTTACTTACCGGGAGTAGTTCACGGGTTGACACTTCCCGAGGAGCCCTATTTCACGGATGGGCCTGGCATAGGATGAAAGCGCTTTGTGAAGAATGACCCGCCGAGTTGAATCGATGGGGCCTCTGCACCCATCCTAGCTTGGCTAATACACATGGGGAGGGGCAACATCCAGCGACTTGGGGAAGCAAGTTCGCATGGGGTGCGTCCCGAGAATGGGTCCTTCGCGACCATGTGTGGTGTCCTGCCGAGGCTCCACGCGCGTACTTGGTCAAGTAGAGAAACAAGCACAGGCGTGTAAGGAACAACAAAAACAACGTGAGTACAGGTACGCTATGGTGCTCCTTCTTAACTGGGGAGCTCCCGGATACATGGCAGTTGAGGTACTTAGCTTTTTAACATTAGCTAGGAGGATCTGAGCCTGGCTCACGGGGTGGCCCGCGACTCCTGGGCAGGTGATGTCTACTACACAACTTGCTCTTGTAGACTCGTGTTGGGCCTCCAAGCGCAGAGTTTTGTAGGATAGTAGCAATTTTCCCTCAAGTGAATGACCCAAGGTTTATCAATCTATGGGAGGCGTAGGATGAAGATGGTCTCTCTCAAACAATCGTGCAACCAAATAACAAAGAGTCCCTTGTGTCCCCAACACACCAAATACAATGGTAAATTGTATAGGTGCACTACTTTGGCGAAGAGATGGTGATACAAGTGTAGTAATGATAGTAGATATTGATTCTTGTAATAGGAAGGATAAAAATAGCAAGGTGGCAAGTAACAAAAGTGAGCACAAATGGTATTGCAATGCTTGAAAATGAGGCCCGGGGTCCGTACTTTCACTAGTGCAATATCTCAACAATGCTAATATAATTGGATCATATAACCGTCCCTTAATGTGCGATGAAGAATCACTCCAAAGTTCCTATCTAGCGGAGAACATAAGATGAAACTGTTCGTAGGGTACGAAACCACCTCAAAGTTATCCCTTTCGATCGATCTATCCAAGAGTTCGTACTAAAATAACACCAAGTTATCTTTTCCGATCGATCTATCTAAGAGTTCGTACTAAAATAACACCATATGATACACATCAACCAACTCTAATGTCACCTAGATACTCCAATGTCACCACGAGTATCCATGAGTTGATTATACGATATGCATCAAACAATTTCAGATTCATAATACTCAATCCAACACAAAGAACCTCAAAGAGTGCCCCAAGATTTCTACCGGAGAAACAAAGATGAGAACGTGCATCAACCCTTATGCATAGATTACCTCAATGTTACCTCGGGAATCCGCGAGTTGAGTGCCAAAACATATATGAAGTGAATCAATATGATACTGAAAGTGCAACTATCCCTAGGTGGTTTTGGTAATTCATAACAACATATAGCTCATTGAGCTAATGCTATTCCAAGACTATTGTTTCAGGAAAGCTCAATGAATGGCATGGCATGGATGATGAAAGTGGATCCTCAAAATACTAAGGACAAAGGATTGGCTCAAGCTCAAATGCTCAAGATTCTTCATTTTACATTTTAGTGATCCAAGATCACATTGAGTCTATAGGAAAAGCCAATACTATCAAGAAGGGATGAGGTGTTGCTTAATGAGCCTCTTGCTTTATGTGCTTAGTGATATGCTCCAAAACCCTCAACTACTTTCCCACATCCACAAATGACCTAAACCTAAAGCCAAAATCGGTCACACCGATTCTTTCTATCCGGCGCCACCGATTCCAAAAGTCATAACCATCGCCACAAACCCTAAGCAAATCGGTCTTACCGATAGGGATCTCGGTCTCACCGAGATGGGGTTACAATCTCTGTTTCCCTTTGTAACGTTTGGTCTAACGAAGTGAGCGATCGGTGCCACCGAGATTGCAATGTAAACTCTCTGTTTCCTTTTTGTAACATTTCGGTCTCACCGAAAAGAGCAAATCGGTCCCACCGAGTTTACCTGACCAACTCTCTGGAAAGCTTATTACCAAATCGGTCTCACCAAGATTACGTTATGCCCTAACCCTAACCGAATCGGCCTCACCGAGATGTGTTGGGTAACGTTGCAGAAAATTAAAATTTTTCCTACGGTTTCACCAAGATCCATCTATGAGTTCATCTAGCAACGAGTCATGGAGAGTGATTTCATCTACATACCACTTGTAGATTGCGTGCGGAAGCGTTCAATGGAGCAGGGTTGATGGAGTCGTACTGCGCGTGATTCGTATCACCGATGACCTAGTGCCGAGCGGACAGCACCTCCGCGTTCAACACACGACGGGAGCGGATGACGTCTCCTCCTTCTTGATCCAGCAAGGGGAAGGAGAGGTTGATGATGATCCCAGCACCACGGCGGCGTGGTGGTGGATGCAAGCAGAACTCCAGCAGGCTTCGCCAAAGCAACTACGGGAGGAGGAGGAGGTGTTTCGGGGAGGAGGAGGCTCCAAGGCTTATGGGTGCTGCCACCCCTCCCTCCCTCCCTTTATATAGGTGCAAAAGAGGGGAGGGCGAGCCTTGCCCCTTCCTCCAAGGAAGGGGTGCGGTTAAGGAGGGGAGGAGTCCATCCTCCGAAGGCACCTCGGAGGTGCCTTCCCCCTTGAACTCTCCCTTTTCTTATCCCTAGGCGCATGGGCCTCTTGGGGCTGGTGCCCTTGGCCCCATATGGGCCAAGGCGCACCCCTACAGCCCATGTGGCCCCCGGCAGGTGGACCCCCGGTGGACCCCGGACCCCTTAAGCACTCCCATTACAATACCGATAATGCCCGAAACTTTTCCGGCGACCAAAATAAGACTTCCTATATATAAATCTTTACCTCCGGAACTCCTCGTGACGTCCGGGATCTCATCCGGGACTCCGAACAACATTCGGTTTGCTGCATACTCATATTCATACAACCCTAGCGTCACCGAACCTTAAGTGTGTAGACCCTACGGGTTCGGGAGACATGCAGACATGACCGAGACGGCTCTCGGGCAATAACCAACAGCGGGATCTGGATACCCATGTTGGCTCCCACATGCTCCTCGATGATTTCATCGGATGAACCACGATGTCGAGGATTCAAACAACCCCGTATACAATTCCCTTTGTCAATCGGTATTTTACTTGCCCGAGATTCGATCGTCGGTATCCCAATACCTCGTTCAATCTCGTTACCGGCAAGTCACTTTACTCAATGCCGTAATGCATGATCCCGTGACCAAACACTTGGTCACTTTGAGCTCATTGTGATGATGCACTACCGAGTGGGCCCAGTGATACCTCTCCGTCATGCGGAGTGACAAATCCGATCTCGATCCGTGTCAACCCAATGCAGACACTTTCAGAGATACCTGTAGTGCACCTTTATAGTCACCCAGTTACGTTGTGACGTTTGGTACACCCAAAGCACTCCTACGGTATCCGGGAGTTACACGATCTCATGGTCTAAGGAAGAGATACTTAACATTGGAAAAGCTCTAGCAAAACGAACTACACGATCTTGTGCTATGCTTAGGATTGGGTCTTGTCCATCACATCATTCTCCTAATGATGTGATCCCGTTATCAACGACATCCAATGTCCATAGTCAGAAACCATGACTATCTCGTTGATCAACGAGCTAGTCAACTAGAGGCTCACTAGGGACATATTGTGGTCTATGTATTCACACGTGTATTACGATTTCCGGATAATACAATTATAGCATGAATAAAAGACAATTATCATGAACAAGGAAATATAATAATAATGCTTTTATTATTGCCTCTAGGGCATATTTCCAACAGTCTCCCACTTGCACTAGAGTCAATAATCTAGTTACATTGTGATGAATCGAACACCCATAGAGTTCTCGTGTTGATCATGTTTTGCCCGCTGGAGAGGTTTAGTCAGCGGATCTGCGACATTCAGATCCGTATGTACTTTACAAATTTCTATGTCTCCATCTTGAACATTTTCACGGATGGAGTTGAAGCGGCAACTTGATGTGCTGGTCTTCTTGTGAAACACAGGCTCCTTGGCAAGGGCAATAGCTCCGGTGTTGTCACAGAAGAGTTTGATCGGCCCCGACGCATTGGGTATGACTCCTAGGTCGGTGATGAACTCCTTCACCCAAATTGCTTCATGCGCTGCCTCCGAGGCTGCCATGTACTCCGCTTCACATGTAGATCCCGCCACGACGCTTCTGCTTGCAAACCAGCATCTTCATCGCTCCACGATTCAACATAAACACGTATCCGGTTTGTGACTTAGAGTCATCCAGATCTGTAGTCGAAGCTAGCGTCGACGTAACCCTTCTGACGAGCTCTTCGTCACCTCCATAAACGAGAAACATGTCCTTTGTCCTTTTCAGGTACTTCAGGATATTCTTGACCGCTGTCCAGTGTTCCTTGCCGGGATTAATTTGGTACCTTCCTACCAAACTTACGGCAAGGTTTACATCAGGTCTGGTACACTGCATGGCATACATAATAGATCCTATGGCTGAGGCATAGGGGATGGCGCTCATCTCTTCTTTATCTTTTGCCGTGGTCGGCATTGAGCTGAGCTCAATTTCACACCTTGTAGCACGTGCAAGAACCCTTTCTTGGACTGATCCATTTTGAACTTCTTCAAAATCTTATCAAGGTATCGCTTTGTGAAAGACCTATGAGGCGTCTCGATCTATTTCTATAGATCTTGATGCCTAATATATAAGCAGCTTCTCCAAGGTCCTTCATTGAAAAACTTTTATTCAAGTAGGCCTTAATGTCGTCCAAGAGTTCTATATCATTTCCCATCAAAAGTATGTCATCTACATATAATATGAGAAATGCTACAGAGCTCCCACTCACTTTCTTGTAAACGCAGTTTCTCCATAAGTCTCAAGATAAACCCAAACGCTTTGATCATCTCATCAAAGCGAATGTTCCAACTCCGAGATGCTTGCACCAGCCCATAAATTGAGCCATGGAGCTTGCATACTTTGTCGACATTCTTAGGATCGACAAAACCTTCAGGCTGCATCATATATAGCTCTTCCTTAAGATATCCATTAAGGAGCAGCGGTTTTGACGTCCATCTGCCATATCTCATAATCATAGTATGTGGCAATTGCTAACATGATTCGGACGGACTTAAGCTTCGCTACGGGTGAGAAAGTCTCATCGTAGTCAATCCCTTGAACTTGCCGATAACCCTTAGCGACAAGTCGAGCTTTATAGATGGTGACATTACCATCCGCGTCCGTCTTCCTCTTAAAGATCCATTTATTTTCTATCGCTGCACGATCATCGGGCAAGTCTCACAAAGTCCATACTTTGTTTTCATACATGGATCCTATCTCGGATTTCATGGCTTGAGCCATTTGTTGGAATCCGGGCCCGCCATCGCTTCTTCATAGTTCGAAGGTTCACCGTTGTCTAACAACATGATTTCCGGGACAGGGTTGCCGTACCACTGCAGTGCGGGCGTGTCCTAGTGGACCCACTGAAGTTCAAGAGCAACTTGATCCGAAGTACCTTGATCATCATCATTAATTTCCTCTTCGCTTGGTGTGGGCATCACAGAACATTTTCTGAGCTGCACCACTATCCCGTTCAAGAGGTAGTACTTCATCGAGTTCTACTTTCCTCCCACTTACTCCTTTCGAGAGAAACTCTTTTCCGTAGAAGGTTCCGTTCTTGGCAACAAAAATCTTGCCTTCGGATCTAAGGTAGAAGGTATACCCAAGGGTTTCCTTAGGGTATCCTATGAAGACGCATTTTTCCGACTTGGGTTCGAGCTTTTCAGGTTGAAGTTTCTTGACATAAGCATCGCATCCCCAAACTTTTAGAAACGACAGCTTAGGTTTCTTCCCAAACCATAATTCATACGGTGTCGTCTCAACGGATTTAGACGGTGCCCTATTTAAAGTGAATGTAGTGTCTCTAGAGCGTATCCCCAAAATGATAGCGGTAAATCGGTAAGAGACATCATAGATCGCACCATATCCAATAGAGTGCGACACGACGTTCGGACACACCGTTACGCTGAGGTGTTCCAGCGGCGTGAGTTGTGAAACGATTCCACATTTTCTTAAGTGTGTGCCAAATTAAATGACTCAAATATTCTCCTCCATGATCCGATCAGTAGAATTTTATCTTTCGGTCACGTTGATTCTCTACCTCATTCTGAAATTCCTTGAACTTTTCAAAGGTCTCAGACTTGTGTTTCATCAAGTAGACATACCCATATCTACTCAAGTCATCCGTGAGAGTGAGAACATAACGATATCCTCCATGAGCCTCAACACTCATTGGACCGCACACATCGGTATGTATGATTTCCAATAAGTTGGTTGCTCGCTCCATTGTTCTCGAGAACGGAGTCTTGGTCATCTTGCCTATGAGGCATGGTTCGCATGTGTCAAATGATTCATAATCCGTAGACTCGAAGTCCATCAAGATGGAGCTTCTTCATGCGCTTGACACCAATGTGACCAAAGGCGGCGATTACCACAAGTATGTGGGACTATCGTTATCAACTTTACATCTTTTGGTATTGACACTATGAACATGTGTACCATTACGTTCGAGATTCATTAAGAATAAACCATTGACTATCGGAGCATGACCATAAAACATTTCTCTCATATAAATAGAACAACCATTATTCTCGGATTTAAATGAGTAGCCATCTCGTATTAAACGAGATCCAGATACAATGTTCATGCTCAAACTTGGCACCAAATAACAATTATTAAGGTTTATAACTAATCCCGTAGGTAAATGTAGAGGTAGCGTGCGACGGCCATCACATCGACCTTGGAACCATTCCCGACGCCAAGATCGTCACCTCGTCCTTCGCCAGCCTCTCGCTTATTCCGCAGCTCTGTTGTGAGTTACAAATATGAGCAACGGCACGGTATCAAATACCCAGGAGTTACTACGAGTAATCGGTAAGGTACACATCAATTACATGTATATCAAATATACCTTTAGTGTTGCCGGCCTTCTTGTCCGCTAAGTATTTGGAGCAGTTCCGCTTCCGGTGGCCCTTCCCCTTGCAATAAAAGCACTACTGTCTCGTGCTTGGGTCCATTCCTTGACTTCTTCTTCCGGCAACTTGCTTACCGGGCGCGGCAACCTCTCTTTGCCGTCCTTCTTGAAGTTCTTCTTGCCCTTGCCCTTCTTGAACTTAGTGGTTTTATTGACCATCAACACTTGATGTTCTTTCTTGATTTCTACCTCACGACTTCAGCATTGAAAATACTTCAGGAATAGTTTTCACCATCCCCTCGCATATTGTAGTTCATCACAAAGCTCTTGTAGCTTGGTGGGAGCGATCAAGGATTCTGTCGATGACCGCCTCGTCCCGGAGGTTAATGTCCAATTTGGGACAGTGGTTGTGCAACCCAGACATTTTGAGTATGTGCTCACCGATGTAACTATTTTCCTCCATCTTACAACTCAGAGAACTTGTCGAGACTTCATATCTCTCGACCGGGCATGAGCTTGGAAAACTAGTTTCAGCTCCTCGAACATCTCATATGCTCCGTGTTGCTCAAAACGCTTTTGGAGCCCCGGTTCCTAAGTCAGTAAAGCATGCCGCACCGAACGAGGGAGTAATCATCGGCCGCGAGACTGCCAAGCGTTCATAACGTCTTGGTCCTGCAGGATGGGTGCTTCACCTAGCGGTGCTTCTAGGACATATTGTTTCTGGCAGCTATAAGGATGATCCTTAGGTTAGGACCCGATCCGCATAGTTGCCGCCATCATCTTTCAGCTTGGTTTTCTCTAGGAGCAGCGTTGAAGTTCATGGTGACATTAGCGTTGGCCATTTGATCTACAAGACATTTTGCAAAGATTTTAGACTATTGTTCATGATAATAAAGTTCATCTAATCAAATTTATTTATGAACTCCCACTTAGATTAGACATCCCTCGGGTCATCTAAGTGTTACACGATCCGAGTCGACTAGGCCGTGTCCGATCATCACGTGAGACGGACTAGTCATCGCCGGTGAACATTCTCATGTTGATCGTATCTTCCATACGACTCGTGTTCGACCTTTTCGGTCTCCGTGTTCCGAGGCCATGTCTGTACATGCTAGGCTCGTCAAGTTAACCCTAAGTGTTTACTGCGTGTGTAAATCTGTCTTACACCCGTTGTATGTGAACGTAAGAATCCATCACACCCGATCATCACGTGGTGCTTAGAAGCGACGAACTGTAGCAACGGTGCACGCTTAGGGAGAACACTTCTTGAAATTGTTCTAAGGGATCATCTTATTTACTACCGCCGTTCTAAGTAAACAAGATGCATAAACATAATAAACATCACATGCAATTATAAAGTAGTGACATGATATGGCCAATATCATATAGCTCCTTTGATCTTCATCTTCAGGGCTCCATGATCATCCTGTCACCGGCACGACACCATGATCTCCATCATCATGATCTCCATCATCGTGTCTTCATGAAGTTGTCACGCCAATGACTACTTCTACTACTACGGCTAACGCGTTTAGCGATAAAGTAAAGTAAGTTACATGGCGTTCTTCAATGACACGCAGGTCATACAAAAATAAAGACAACTCCTATGGCTCCTGCCGGTTGTCATACTCATCGACATGCAAGTCGTGATTCCTATTACAAGAACATGATCTCATACATCACAATATATCATCATTCATCACAACTTGGCCATATCACATCACATAACAATTGCTGCAAAAACAAGTTAGGCGTCCTCTAATTGTTGTTGCATCTTTTACGTGGCTGCAATTGGGTTCTAGCAAGAACGTTTTCTTACCTACGAATAACCACAACGTGATCTTGTCAATTTCTATTTACCCTTCATAAGGACCACTGTTCATCGAATCCGCTCCAACTAAAGTGGGAGAGACAGACACCCGCCACCACCTTATGCAACTAGTGCATGTTAGTCGGTGGAACCCGATCTCACGTAAGTGTACGTGTAAGGTTGGTCCGGGCCGCTTCATCCCACAATACCGCGGAAGCAAGATACGACTAGTAACGGCAAGTAAGTTGACAAGATCCACGCCCACAACAAAATTGTGTTCTACTCGTGCAAAGAGAACTACGCATAGACCTAGCTCATGATGCCCTTTGTTGGGTAACGTTGCAGAAAATTAAAATTTTTCCTACGGTTTCACCAAGATCCATCTATGAGTTCATCTAGCAACGAGTCATGGGAGAGTGATTTCATCTACATACCACTTGTAGATTAATGCGGAAGCGTTCAATGGAACGGGGTTGATGGAGTCGCACTGTGATTCAGATCACCGATGACCTAGTGCCGAGCGGACTGACACCTCCGCGTTCAACACACGCACGGAGCGGATGACGTCTCCTCCTTCTTGATCCAGCAAGGGAAAGGAGAGGTTGATGATGATCCAGCAACGACGGGCGTGGTGGTGGATGCAGTGAGAACTCCAGCGGGGCTTCGCAGCAACTACGGGAGGAGGAGGAGGTGTTTCAGGAGGGAGGCTCCAAGGCTTATGGGTGCGGCCACCCCTCCCTCCCCTCCCTTTATATAGGTGCAAAAGAGGGGGGGAGGGCGCAGCCTTGCCCCTTCCTCCAAGGAAGGGGTGCGGCCAAGGAGGGGGGAGGAGTCCATCCTCCCGAAGGCACCTCGGAGGTGCCTTCACCTTGAACTCTCCCTTTCTTATCCCTAGGCGCATGGGCCTCTTGGGGCTGGTGCCCTTGGCCCCATATGGGCCAAGGCGCACCCCTACAGCCCATGTGGCCCCGGCAGGTGGACCCCCGGTGGACCCCGGACCCCTTCCCAAGACTCCCGGTACAATACCGATAATGCCCAAACTTTTCCGGTGACCAAAATAAGACTTCCTATATATAAATCTTTACCTCCGGACCATTCCGGAACTCCTCGTGACGTCCGGGATCTCATCCGGACTCGAACAACATTCGGTTTGCTGCATACTCATATTCATACAACCCTAGCGTCACCGAACCTTAAGTGTGTAGACCCTACGGGTTCGGAGACATCTTGAGACATGACCGAGGCGGCTCTCGGGCAATAACCAACAGCGGGATCTGGATACCCATGTTGGCTCCCACATGCTCCTCGATGATTTCATCGGATGAACCACGATGTCGAGGATTCAAACAACCCCGTATACAATTCCCTTTGTCAATCGGTATTTTACTTGCCCGAGATTCGATCGTCGGTATCCCAATACCTCGTTCAATCTCGTTACCGGCAAGACACATTACTCGTACCGTAATGCATGATCCCGTGACCAAACACTTGGTCACGTTGAGCTCATTGAGATGATGCACTACCGAAAGTGGGCCCAGTGATACCTCTCCGTCATACGGAGTGACAAATCCGCCTCGATCCGTGTCAACCCAATGCACACTTTCGAGAGATACCGTAGTGCACCTTTATAGTCACCCGCCACGTTGTGACGTTTGGTACACCCAGAGCACTCCTACGGTATCCGGGAGTTACACGATCTCATGGTCTAAGGAAGAGATACTTAACATTGGAAAAGCTCTAGCAAAACGAACTACACGATCTTGTGCTATGCCTAGGATTGGGTCTTGTCCATCACATCATTCTCCTAATGATGTGATCCCGTTATCAACGACATCCAATGTCCATAGTCAGGAAACCATGACTATCTGTTGATCAACGAGCTAGTCAACTAGAGGCTCACTAGGGACATATTGTGGTCTATGTATTCACACGTGTATTACGATTTCCGGATAATACAATTATAGCATGAATAAAAGACAATTATCATGAACAAGGAAATATAATAATAATGCTTTTATTATTGCCTCTAGGGCATATTTCCAACAAGATGCATGTCAGTCCCACCAAAAATCACTAACGGTCACTAGGTTTACTAAATCGGTCCGACCGAGTTTAACGATTCGGTCCCACCGAGTTTGGTAAATTGTGTGTAACGGTTAGATTTTGTGTGGAGGCTATATATACCCCTCCACCTCCTCTTCATTCGTGGAGAGAGCCATCGAACGAACCTACACTTCCAACTTACCATTTCGAGAGAGAACCACCTACTCATGTGTTGAGGCCAAGATATTCCATTCCTACCATATGAATCTTGATCTCTAGCCTTCCCCAAGTTGCTTTCCACTCAAACCCTCTTTCCACCAGATCCAAATCCTATGAGAGAGAGTTGAGTGTTGGGGAGACTATCATTTGAAGCACAAGAGCAAGGAGTTCATCATCAACACACCGCTTGTTACTTCTTGGAGAGTGGTGTCTCCTAGATTGGCTAGGTGTCACTTGGGAGCCTCCGACAAGATTGTGGAGTTGAACCAAGGAGTTTGTAAGGGCAAGGAGATCGCCTACTTTGTGAAGATCTACCGCTAGTGAGGCAAGTCCTTCGTGGCGGCGGCCATGGTGGGATAGACAAGGTTGCTTCTTCGTGGACCCTTCGTGGGTGGAGCCCTCCGTGGACTCACAAGAACTGCTACCCTTCGTGGGTTGAAGTCTCCATCAACATGGATGTACGATAGCACCACCTATCGGAACCACGCCAAAAACATCCGTGTCTCCAATTGCGTTTGAATCCTCCAAACCCTTCCCTTTACTTTCTTGCAAGTTGCATGCTTTAATTTACGCTGCCTATACACTCTTCGCATGCTTGCTTGAATTGTGTGATGATTGCTTGACTTGTCCTAAAATAGCTAAAATCTGCCAAACTATAAAATTGGGAAAAGGTTAAGTTTTTATTGGTCAAGTAGTCTAATCACCCCCCCCCCCTCTAGACATACTTCAAGGTCCTACAGATACCCCATTGTCACCACGGGTATTCATAGCAAGACATACATCAAGTGCTCTCAAATCCATAAAAGTATTCAATCTGGTAATAACGAAATCTCAAAGGGAAAACTCAATTCATCACAACAAGATAGAGATGGAGAAACACCATATGATCCAACTATATTAACAAATCTTGCGATACATCAAGATCGTGCCAAATCAAGAACACGAGAGAGAGAGAGAGAGAGAGAGAGAGGGATTAAACACATTGTGTTGGAAATATGCCCTAGAGGCAATAATAAAAGCATTATTATTATATTTCGTTGTTCATGATAATTGTCTTTATTCATGCTATAATCAGATTATCCGGAAATCGTAATACACGTGTGAATACATAGACTACAATACATCCCTAGTAAGCCTCTAGTTGACTAGCTCGTTTAATTGACAGATAGTCATGGTTTCGACTATGGACATCGGATGTCATTGACAACGGGATCACGTCATTAGGAGGCGGCGTGATGGACAAGACCCAATCCTAAGCATGGCACAAGATCGTGTAGTTCGCTTTGCTAGAGCTTTTCCAATGTCAAGTATCTCTTCCTTAGACCATGAGATCGTGTAACTCCGGATACCGTAGGAGTGCTTTGGGTGTACCAAACGTCACAACGTGAATCGGGTGACTATAAAGGTGCACTACGTGTATCTCCGAAGTGTCATTGGGTTGACACGGATCGAGACTGATTTGTCACTCCGTGTTACGGAGAGGTATCATCGGGCCCACTGCGGTAGTGCATCATCATAATGAGCTCAAAGTGACCAAGTGTCCGGTCACGGGATCATGCATTACTGCATGCAGTAAAGTGACTTGCCGGAACGGCGACCGAACGAGGTATTGGGATGCCGACGATCGAGTCTCGGGCAAGTAACATACCGTCGACAAAGGGAATAGAATACGGGGTTGCTTGAACCCTTGACATCGTGGTTCATCCGATGACAACATCGAGGAGCATGTGGGAGCCAACATGGGTATCCAGATCCCGCTGTTGGTTATTGACCGAGGTCGTCTCGGTCATGTCTCAAGATGTCTCCCGAACCCGTAGGGTCTACACACTTAAGGTTCGGTGACGCTAGGGTTATTAGTAAGACAAGTATGTGATTACCGAATGTTGTTGAGTCCGGATAAGATCCCGGACGTCACGAGGAGTTCCTAATGGTCCGGAGGTAAAGATTTATATATGGAAAGTGGTTAAGCGGACTCGGAAAGTTTCGGGGTATCTGGGTAATGTACGGCCACCGGAGGGTTCGGAGGTCCACCGGAGGGGCCACCCCTCGGGAGGGCCACATGGGCTGTGTGGGAGAGGAGCCAGCCCCTAGTGGGCTGGGCGCCTCCCCACCTAGGCCCATGCGGCTGGGGTTTGGGAGGAAACCTAAAGGGCTAAAGGCGCCCCCTGGCTTGGGGCAAGCCACCCCTTTCCCTCTCCCTTGGCCGCCCCCATCTAGGGTTTCCCCTGGGCCGGCCCCCCCTTGCCCTCTCCTCCTATATATAGAGGGGTGAGGGGAGGGCTGCAACACACAATTGAAGGCGCAGCCCCACCCCTCCCCAACACCTCTCCATCTCCGAGCGAGCTTGGCGAAGCTCACGGAGAACACACCAACCGCACCACGCCGTCGTGCTGCCATTGGAGTTGTCTTCCTCAACCTCTCCTTCCTCCTTGCTGGATCAAGACGGAGGAGAGGCGTCGTAAATCCCGTCGTGTGTTGAGCAGCGGAGGTGCTGTCCTTCGGCAGTGTCGTCGGTGATCCGAATCACGGCGAGTACGACTCCCTCATCACCATCCCCTTGAAAGCTTCCGCACTCGATCTACAAGTGGTATGTAGATGCAAACTCTCTCCCTTGACTCGTTGCTTAGATGAACTCATAGATAGATCTTGGTGAAATCGTAGGAAAATTTTAATTTTCTCGCAACGTTCCCCAACAAAGGGCATCATGAGCTAGGTCTGTCGTAGTTCTCTTTGCACGAGTAGAACACAATTTTGTTGTGGGCGTGGATCTTGTCAACTTGCTTGCCGCTACTAGTCTTATCTTGCTTCAGCAGTATTGTGGGATGAAGCGGCCCGGACCAACCTTACACGTGCGCTACGTGAGACCGGTTCCACCGACTAACATGCACTAGTTGCATAAGGTGGTGGCGGGTGTCTGTCTCTCCCACTTTAGTTGAAGTGGATTCGATGAAAAGGGTCCTTATGAAGGGTAAATAGAAGTTGACAAAATCACGTTGTGGTTATTCGTAGGTAAGAAAACGTTCTTGATAGAACCCAATTGCAGCCACGTAAAAGATGCAACAACAATTAGAGGACGTCTAACTTGTTTTTGCAGCAATTGACATGTGATGTGATATGGCCAAGTTGTGATGAATGATGAATGACATATTGTGATGTATGAGATCATGTTCTTGTAATAGGAATCACGACTTGCATGTCGATGAGTATGACAACCGGCGTGAGCCATAGGAGTTGTCTTTAATTTTGTATGACTGCGTGTCATTGAAGAACGCCATGTAAATTACTTTACTTTATTGCTAAACGCGTTAGCCATAGAAGTAGAAGTAGTCGTTGGCGTGACAACTTCATGAAGACACGATGATGGAGATCATGATGATGGAGATCATGGTGTCATGCCGGTGACAGGATGATCATTGAGCCTCAAGATGAAGATCAAAGGAGCTATATGATATTGGCCATATCATGTCACTATTATATAACCGCATGTGATGTTTATTATATTTATGCATCTTGTTTACTTAGAACGACGGTAGTAAATAAGATGATCCCTTACAACAATTTTAAGAAGTGTTCTCCCCTAAGCATGCTGCCGTTGCTAAAGTTCGTCGCTTCTAAGCACCACGTGATGATCGGGTGTGATGGATTCTTACATTCACATACAACGGGTGTAAGACAGATTTACACACGCAAAACACTTAGGGTTAACTTGACGAGCCTAGCATGTACAGACATGGCCTCGGAACACGGAGACCGAAAGGTCGAACACGAGTCGTATGGAAGATACGATCAACATGAGAATGTTCACCGACGATGACTAGTCCGTCTCACGTGATGATCGGACACGGCCTAGTCGACTCGGATCGTGTAACACTTAGATGACTAGAGGGATGTCTTATCTGAGTGGGAGTTCATTTTAATTTGATTAGATGAACTTAATTATCATGAACTTAGTCTAAAACTTTTGCATAATATGTCTTGTAGATCAAATGGCCAACGCTCATGTCACCATGAACTTCAACGTTCCTAGAAAACCAAAATTTGAAAGATGATGGCAGCAACTATTGGACTGGGTCCTAACTTGAGGATTATCCTCATAGCTGCCAAGAAACAATATGTCCTAGAAGGACCGCTAGGTGAAGCACCCATCGAAGAACCAAGGCGTTATGAGCGCTTGGCATTCTCGTCTTGATGATTACTCCCTCGTTCGATGCGGCATGCTTTACTGACCTAGAATCGGGCTCCAAAAGCGTTTTGAGCAACACGGAGCATATGAGATGTTCGAGGAGCTGAAACTGGTTTTTCAAGCTCATGCCGGGTCGAGAGATATGAAGTCTCCGACAAGTTCTATAGTTGTAAGATGGAGGAAAACAGTTACGTCGGTGAGCACATACTCAAAATGTAGGTTGCATCACCGTTGTCCCACTGGACATAAACCTCCGGACGAGGCGGTCATTGACAGAATCCTTGATCGCTCCCACCAAGCTACAAGAGCTTTGTGATGAACTACAATATGCAGGGGATGGTGAAGACCATTCCCGAGGTATTCTCAATGCTAAAGTCAGCAGAGGTTGAAATCAAGAAAGAACATCAAGTGTTGATGGTCAATAAGACCACTAAGTTTAAGAAGGGCAAGGGCAAGAAGAACTTCAAGAAGGACGGCAAAGAGGTTGCAGCGCCCGATAAACAAGTTGCCGGAAGAAGAAGTCAAAGAATGGTCCCAAGCACGAGGGTAGTGCTTTTATTGCAAAGGGAAGGGTCCTTTGGAAGCGGAACTGCCCCAAATACTTAAGCGGATAAGAAGGCCGGTAACACTAAAGGTATATTTGATATACATGTAATTGATGTGTACCTTACCGATTACTCGTAGTAACTCACAGGTATTTGATACCGGTGCCGTTGCTCATATTTGTAACTCACGGCAGGAGCTGCGGAATAAACGGAGGCGGCGAAGGGCGAGGTGACGATCTTGGCGTCGGGAATGGTTCCAAGGTCAATGTGATGCTGGCCGGCACGCTACCTCTACATTTACCTACGGGATTAGTTATAAACCTTAATAATTGCTATTTGGTGCCAAGTTTGAGCATGAGCGTTGTATGCGGATCTCGTTTGTCTGAGATGGCTACTCATTTAAATCCGAGAATAATGGTTGTTCTATTTATATGAGAGAAATGTTTTATGGTCATGCTCTGATAGTCAATGGTTTATTCTTAATGAATCTCGAGCGTAATGTTACACATGTTCATAGTGTGAATACCAAAAGATGTAAAGTTGATAACGATAGTCCCACATACTTGTGGCACTTTGCCGCCTTTGGTCACATTGGTGTCAAGCGCATGAAGAAGCTCCATCTTTGATGGACTTGAGTCTCTGGATTATGAATCATTTGACACATGCGAACCATGCCTCATGGGCAAGATGACCAAGACTCCGTTCTCCGGAACAATGGAGCGAGCAACCAACTTATTGGAAATCATACATACCGATGTATGCGGTCCAATGAGTGTTGAGGCTCAAGGAGGATATCGTTATGATCTCACTCACACAGATGACTTGATTAGATATTGGTATGTCTACTTGATGAAACACAAGTCTTAGACCTTTGAAAAGTTCAAAGAATTACAGAATTAGGTAGAGAATCAACGTGACCGAAAAGATAAAATTCTTCTGATCGGATCGTGGAGGAGAATATTTAAGTCACGAATTTGGCACACACTTAAGAAAATGTGGAATCGTTTCACAACTCACGCCGCTGGAACACCTCGGTAACGGTGTGTCCGAACGTCAGAATCGCACTCTATTGGATATGGTGCGATCTATGATGTCTCTTACCGATTTACCGCTATCTTTTGGGGATACGCTCTAGAGACAACTACATTCACTTTAAATAGGGCACCGTCTAAATCCGTTGAGACGACACATTATGAATTATGGTTTGGGAAGAAACCTAAGCCGTTGTTTCTAAAAGTTTGGGGATGCGATGCTTATGTCAAGAAACTTCAACCCCTAAAAGCTCGAACCCAAGTCGGAAAAATGCGTCTTCATAGGATACCCTAAGGAAACCCTTGGGTATACCTTCTACCTTAGATCCGAAGGCAAGATCTTTGTTGCCAAGAACGGAACCTTCTCGGAAAAGAGTTTCTCTCGAAAGGAGTAAGTGGGAGGAAAGTAGAACTTCGATGAAGTACTACCTCGTGAACCAGGAAAGTAGTGCAGCTCAAGAAAATGTTCTGTGGTGCCTACAATCGATCGGAGAGGAAATTAATGATGATGATCAAGGTACTTGGATCAAGTTGCTCTTGAACTTCGTGGGTCCACTAGGACACGTTCCGCACCAGTGAGTGGTACGGGCAACCCTTTCACGGAAATCATGTTGTTAGACAACGGTGAACCTTCGAACTATGAAGAAGCGATGGCGGGCCCGATTCCAACAAATGGCTCAAGCCATGAAATCCGAGATAGGATCCATGTATGAAAACAAAGTATGGACTTTGACAGACTTGCCCGATGATCGTGACGATAGAAAACAAGTGGATCTTTAAGAAGAAGACAGACGCGGATGGTAATATTATCGTCTATAAAGCTCGACTTGTCGCTAAGGGTTATCGACAAGTTCAAGGGATTGACTACGATGAGACTTTCTCACCCGTGAGCGAAGCTTAAGTCCGTCCGAATCATGTTAGCAATTGCCGCATACTATGACTATGAGATATGGCAGATGGGCGTCAAAACAGCGTTCCTTAACGAATATCTTAAGGAAGAGCCGTATATGATGCAAATGAAGGTTTTGTCGATCCTAAGAATCTTTGACAAAGTATGCAAGCTCCAAATGATCCATTTATGGGCTGGTGCAAGCATCTCGAGTTGGAACATTACGCTTTGATGAGATGATCAAAGCGTTTGGGTTTATCTTGAGACTTATGGAGAAGCCTGCGTTTACAAGAAAGTGAGTGGGAGCTCAGAGCATTTCTCATATTATATGTAGATGACATACTTTTGATGGGAAATGATATAGAACTCTTGGACAAGATTAAGGCCTACTTGAATAAAAGTTTTTCAATGAAGGATCTTGGAGAAGCTGCTTATATATTAGGCATCAAGATCTATAGAGATAGATCGAGGCGCCTCATAGGTCTTTCACAAAGCACATACCTTGATAAGATTTTGAAGAAGTTCAAAATGGATCAGTCAAGAAAGGGTTCTTGCCGATTGCAAGGTGTGAAATTGAGCTCAGCTCAATGCCGACCACGACAAAAGATAAAGAAGAGATGAGTGTCATCCCCTATGCCTCGACCATAGGATCTATTATGTATGCCATCTTGTGTACCGGACCTGATGTAAACCTTGCCGTAAGTTTGGTAGGAAGATACCAAAGTAATCCGACAAGGAACAACTGAACGTGATCAAGAATATCCTGAAGTACTGAAAAGGACAAAGGACATGTTTCTCGTTTATGGAGGTGACGAAGAGCTCGTCATAAAGGGTTACGTCGGCCTTAGCTTCGACACGGATCTGGATGACTCAAAGTCACAAACCCGGATCGTGTATATGTTGAATGGTGGAAGCGATGGTAGTGCGGTACAAGCGGGCGTCGTGGCGGGATCTACATGTGAAGCGGAGTACATGGCAGCCTCGGGAGGCGGCGCATGAAGCAATTTGGGTGAAGGAGTTCATCATCGACCTAGGAGTCATACCCAATGCGTCGGGGCCGATCAAACTCTTCTGTGACAACAACTTTGGGGCTATTAAACTTGCCAAGGAGCCAGGTTTCACAAGAAGACCGAGCACATCAAGCGTCGCTTCAACTCCATCCGTGAAAATGTTCAAGATGGAGACATAGAAATTTGTAAAGTGCATACGGATCACAGATGTCGCAGATCCGTTGGACTAAACCTCTCTCATGGGCAAAACATGATCAACACGAGAACTCTATGGGTGTTCGATTCATCACAATGTAACTAGATTATTGACTCTAGTGCAAGTGGGAGATCGTTGGAAATATGCCCTAGAGGCAATAATAAAAGCATTATTATTATATTTCCTTGTTCATGATAATTGTCTTTTCTTCATGCTATAACCGTATTATCCGAAATCGTAATACACGTGTGAATACATAGACTACAATACGTCCTAGTAAGCCTCTAGTTGACTAGCTCGTTGGTCAGCAGATAGTCATGGTTTCACGACTATGGGCATCGATGTCATTGACAAGCGGGATCACGTCATTAGGAGAATGACGTGATGGACAAGACCCAATCCTAAGCATGGCACAAGATCGTGTAGTTCGTTTTGCTAGAGCTTTTCCAATGTCAAGTATCTCTTCCTTAGACCATGAGATCGTGTAACTCCCGGATACCGTAGGAGTGCTTTGGGTGTACCAAAGCGTCCTGGCGTAATGGGTGACTATAAAGGTGCACTACGGTATCTCCGAAAGTGTCCGTTGGGTTGACACGGATCGAGGCTGATTTGTCACTCCGTGTTCACGGAGAGGTATCACTTGGGCCCACTCGGTAGTGCATCATCATAATGAGCTCAAAGTGACCAAGTGTCCGTCACGGGATCATGCATTACGATGCGAGTAAAGTGACTTGCCGATGCGAGGCCCGAGCGAGGTATTGGGATGCCGACGATCGAAGTCTCGCAAGTAACATACCGTCGACAAAGGGAATAGAATACGGGTTGCTTGAACCCTTGACATCGTGGTTCATCCGATGACAACATCGAGGAGCATGTGGAGCCAACATGGGTATCCAGATCCGGCTGTTGGTTATTGACACGAGGTCGTCTCGGTCATGTCTGCATGTCTCCGAACCCGTAGGGTCTACACACTTAAGGTCTTGGTGACGCTAGGGTTATTAGTAAGACAAGTATGTGATTACGAATGTTGTTGAGTCCGGATGAGATCCCGGCGTCACGAGGAGTTCCTAATGGTCCGGAGGTAAAGATTTATATATGGAAAGTGGTTAAGCGGACTCAGGAAAGTTTGAGGTATACCGGTAATGTCTGGGCCACCGGAGGGTTCCGGAGGTCCACCGGGAGGGCCACCCCTCCGGGAGGGCCACATGGGCTGTGTGGGAGGGAGCCAGCCCCTAGTGGGCTGGGCGCGCCTCCCCACCTAGGCCCATGCGGGCTAGGGTTTGGGGAGGGAAACCCTAAAGGGCTAAAGGCGCCCCCTGGCTTGGGGGCAAGCCACCCCTTTCCCTCTCTCCCTTGTCACTTCCCATCTAGGGTTTCCCCTAGATGGCCGCCCCTGCCCCTCTCCTCCTATATATAGAGGGGTGAGGGAGGGCTGCAACACACAATTGAAAGGCGCAGCCCCTCCTCCCCAACACCTCTCCTTCTCCGCACGAGCTTGGCGAAGCCACAGCCAGGAGAACTTCTGCACCAACTGCACCACGTCGTCTTTGCCATTGGAGTTGTCTTCCTCAACCTCTCCTTCCTCCTTGCCGGATCAAGACGGAGGAGACGTCGTCGCCCGTCGTGTGTTGAACGCGGAGGTGCTGTCCTTCAGCAGCTTGGTCGTCGGTGATCCGAATCACGGCAAGTACGACTCCCTCATCACCATCCCCTTGAAAGCTTCCACACTCGATCTACAAGTGGTATGTAGATGCAAACTCTCTCCCTTGACTCGTTGCTTAGATGAACTCATAGATAGATCTTGGTGAAACCGTAGGAAAATTTTAATTTTCTGCAACGTTCCCCAACACATTGCTACTGGTACAAACCCTCAACCCCGAGGGTGGACTACTCCCTCCTCATCTTGGTGGCCGCTGGGATGATCAAGATCGCCTCCGGTGATGATTTCCCCCTCCTTCGGAGTGCCAGAACAAAGGCTTGCGGTGGCGGAACTTCCGATCTAGGGTTATTTCTGGTTTTTTTTTTATTTATAGGATTTTTTGCTCCAGTTTCACGCTAAGATGGGCCACGAGGGGCCTACCACCCACCAGCACACGGGCAAGGCCCCTGGCATGCCCTAGTGGGTGGTGGCCACCTCCTTCACCTTCTGGTCCCCCCACGAAGCTTCCAGTGCCTCTTTTGTTCCAAAAAAAGTCATCAAAAAGTTTCAGCTCATTTGAAGAACCTTGATTTCTGCACAAAAAACAACACCACGAGGTCTGCTGAAAACAACGTCAATTCGGATTAGTTCCATTCAAATCATACCAAAACCATATAGAATTGTTGTAAACATGGCATGAATACTTCATAAATTATAGATACGTCGGAGACGTATCAGCAGGCGCCTTTGTTTGTGTGGAGGACGACGTCATGTCCCGGGAAGTCGCGCGCAACCCCCGGGCCTATGCGATGGGGAAATCGGCATTGACGGTGATGCAGCGGGATGCGCCTCCGCCGATGGTGATCTCCAGGGTGAAGGAGCTCCTTCCTGGCTCGCGACGCACCCCCGGTCCGATGGGGTCCGCCGAGGGAGCGCGGCGCCACCTCGCGGGGAGCAACAGGTCCCGTCGGGTGGGTAGTTCTAGTGCACCCAAACGCCCAAGCCACGAGCTCTCCCGGGAGGATGTGCCCGAGGCAACCGATCCTCACAGTTCCGAGGAATTTCCGGCGCGTACCGGCCGTACATGACACGGTAGAGGTCGGGGACGGTGTGCACCCACTAGGCAACGATCTCATCACGCACCCCGATGCTACGAGCGTTCGTGAAGAATGCATAGCGGCAAATGCCTCGGGGCCATGGGTCTGTCGTTGCATCTGCCAAGTGATGGATGCGCCCCGAAGCTACTCAATCGATCTTGACGTCTCGTGATCTCCCGGAAGCAACACGTCCATCGCGGGGCGGCCTCTCATCCGAGTACCATTGAAGGAGGCAACACATCGACACAATGCGGCTTAGTGGTGCCTTGCAAGGGCCGGTGGACGTGTCGGTACACCGTGGCCCGGGGCAGCCTGCCATGCGCCATCTTCGCTTGAAGTCGAAGAAGCGGTCGGTGAACAAGGAGTCGGCGTCGAGGGTGACGTCAAAGAGGGAAGGTGTTTGGGAGGGCAAGTGGCCTGGATCAAGGAGACGAGAACGCCATAGCCCCCTAGTTGTGGCGCCAAATGTCGGTGTCCAGGAACCAGACATTGGGTTGTTAGGTACAACCCTTTGAGAGTTCGGCCAGGGACTGAACGCGTCAAGTTCCTAAGTCATCGATTGCCAGAGATGAGAGGAGAAGATACAAGAGCACACCGGAGCTATCCAGGTTCAGGCCACCATGTAGGTGTAATACCCTACTCCAGCTCTAGAATGATATTGTTGTGTGGAGAGCTACAATATGTGTTCTTTGTTGTGAATCTGAGTCGACCTCCTAGGCTGAGGTTTTCCCCTATTTATACTTCCTCGGGGTCTCACCCTTGCTGCCGGAGTCTCCCATTGGCTTGGTATAAACAAAGGAAATGATGGAGTTGTTTGTACTGGAACAACGCAGCCCGATCGGCGTGCCGTCCAGATATAGAGTGGGTGGCTGCGAACCTTTGCTCTTATAGTCGCATGCGGAGCAGGTGAATCTCCAGCGATCACTGTTGATGACCTCGGGGAACGAGGCGCCTTGCTGGAGCCCATGCGCCAAGGACGGGTCCTATGCGTCCCATCCCAGCCGCTGGTAGCAGTGAGGGGGGATGGAGCGCATTCAATGCTTATGACCAACGGACTCCCCGCTCCCTTCGCGGGGATGGGTCACGTTGGGCAGATCACCTCTCGGGAGGCTCCCGGAGGCGCACTTCCCAGAGCCGAGAAGCGCACAGAGTACTTTGGATGGTACCTTGGACGCCCATACTTCGGATTCGAAGAGAGGTCAAACCCTCCATCGCGCCGCTTGGGATGGGGTCGCATGTTGGGGACCACCGTTAAGTCCTCGGCCCGCAGGTCCAAGGTACCCTGGTTCTCATTGGGGCAACAGTGTAGCTTGAACCACAACGCATTTCATCATGAAAATTTAGGAGGTATAGTATATATCCCTAGGTTCATGTGTAATCGTTTTAAGAATTTTTTGGAACTTCAAAATATGGAATTCATATTTTTTGAAATTCCGTGCTCCGTGGAGAAAGGATCCGAAAGCAATTTCCCGGTCCCGGTCATGATCACCGGTGCACACGTCACACCATGCAACTGCGACTATTACATCCATTCCAAACAACCATGTTTACTAGTACTCCCTCCGTTTTTAAATATTTGTTTTTCTAGACATTTTAAATGACTACCATATACGGATGTATGTAGACATATTTTAGAATATAGATTTACTTGTTTTGCTCCGTATGTAGTTACTTGTTGAAATGTCTGCAAAGACAAATATTTAGGATCGGAGGAAGTAGTACGTATTATCCCATTAGCACGTAAAAATCAACCACGATCTTCGCACAGTATTTGTGGCCCATTGTTAAGAGCCAGCCACGGCCATGTACAGTTGCATGGCGTGACATGTGCTGGCCAATGATACACATGCATGAATCGATCGATGTCGCTGCAGCATCAGCGTCGTCTGGAGTAATTAGGAGATCAACACAGTTGTGGTGTTTACGAATTGGATGAGAATATGAGATGAATCATCCACTCAAGAGTCAAGACCATACTGCCATTTGATCGGACGAACAGAGTTGCGTCCATCAACCAGGGCGACTCCTTTACATTCCAGCTGTGGAGCCGACATGACGCTTGATCTCGTTGCAGGCGTTGCGTAAAATCTGACAATGACAAATCGGCCCCGGCCTCCTCTGGCCTTGGAGTAGGTTGCAACTGAAGCAAGGAGTGTACGAACAAGGTGGGTCTCGGGAACACAATCTTGTCTTGATGATGACGCTAACAAGCAAGAAAACAACGAAGAAGCGACACGCATCGAATGTTACAAATGCACGGTCATTTAGGAAACGCGAATTCTAAGATATTCGGAACACTCCTCGAGTGCGGAATTACAAATTCTAGGATATTTATATGCATGGATGGATGTTGAGCTCGGCGCCACTGCTTCCATGTAGTTTATATTTGAATCTCTAAGATGACCTATATTTAAGAACAGAGGGAGTATTATCTACAACTTGGAAAACAAACCTTGGAGACCATCATGAGTTCATTTCGGCACGCCATCCATCCATGCAGATGCAGGCACACCATCGTGATGCATCTCAAGGATTTTGCCTTGAGAAAAGAAGAGCAAAAAGAAAGAAACCTCCAGCCATGCAACACATTGATCTGATCTCCATAGCCGAATGTAGGCAGGCCACTGAACAGCAGAGGACAGAGCCACCCTTTCGCATCATTGCCAACCCAAACCACCCCCCTAATCCTAATCCCTCCCTATGGCGCCGTACTACACTGGCCTCTGTCCTGTTGATTCTGGTGCAAAAGCTGCACCGCCATTGATGGTCCTGTTCCACCTTTACTAACCAGCCAGCCCCTCCCAAAGATTCCTCTCCTCTCATCTCCTTCTCCGGTGCACTTTGTTCGATCAACGGAAAAGCGTCCATTCAATTCCATACCATGTGATTGATGTCTCCGCACTTCCTTTTCCAAAGGGCGGAGGAGAAGGACCACGATGCTCTCTCTGTCACTGTCGCTGCCTCACTGTTCCCTTCCCCACTCGTCCATAACTGCGTGCCACCCTCGCACTGTGCCACTACAAGAATCAAGAATGCCTAACCACTTTGGCGGCCTAAATGCTTCATTCATAATAACGCTCCTGCTAATCCAGTCCAGTGGGTCTCTTCAGCTCGGTTGATAAGTGTCGCAGGCCCTCGTGCTTCTCTGTTGAGTTTGTTCCCGGGTGAGGCCGACGACGAAGCTGCGTCGTCCACAAGGTGCTTTGCTTTACCTTCGGATTTATCCATTTCCATCTGTTTGCATGATGCCTCACTTGCAGTTCACAGATGCTTGCAGTTGCACTTGGATCCGAATCTCATCACAAGCAATAAAGAAACCATATTCGCCTCCATGGATTTGCTCAGCCCACATGGCGCCTTGCCCATGCACATTCCCTCCTTCTTCTAATCTTCTTGTACCTTTGATGCAGCTGCTCCCATGTGATGTGCGCCTAAGCTGAGCTGAGCTGAGCTCGCCTCACTCCGGACTGACAGCACGGCACCGGTGGATTGGATCTGTCCTTCCGAGATCGATGGACCGCTCCTGCTACTTCCCGCTGCGGTGGGAGAGCACCGGCGACCAGTGGTGGTACGCCTCGCCCATCGACTGGGCGGCGGCCGACGGCCACTACGACATCGTCCGCCAGCTGCTGCACCTCGACCCCAACCTCCTCATCAAGCTCACCTCGCTCCGCCGGATCCGCCGCCTCGAGGCGCTCTGGGACGACGACGCACGCTTCGTCCACGCGCCCCGCCACCGCGCCTCCGTCGCCCGTGGCCTGCTGCTGGAATGCGAGTGCAAGCACGGCGCCGAGAACACGCTGCTCCGGGCCGGCTACGGCGGATGGCTACTCTACGGCCGCGTCCGCGGGGACGCGGGCTTCGTGCAGGAGCTGCTGGACAGGGACCCGCTGCTCGTCTTCGGCGAGGGCGAGTACGGGGTCACGGACATGTTCTACGCGGCGGCGAGGGGCGGCAACGCCGACCTGTTCAGGATGCTGCTGGACCACGCCATGTCCCCGAGGTGCTCGACGTATGGTCGCGACGGGGATGGCGCCGGCCGCGCCTCGGTGTTCCGGCTGGAGATGATGAGCAGGGCTGTACACGCTGCCGCCAGAGGAGGGAGCGTGCGGATGCTGAAGGAGCTCATCGACGGTCGCTCCGACGTGTCGGCGTATCTTGATATCCGTGGATCCACCGTGCTTCATGCAGCTGCTGGGAGAGGGCAGCTCGAGGTGAGCCACCTGTGTTCCTGCCATTGCTTACATCTTCCTCTCTAGATGCTGTTGTTTAGTTTGTCTTCGTCGTCTAGTTTAGATCTCGTTATCAGTATGCTTACATGCTTTGGAATTTTGGTGCGCAATAATCGGTTTGCTTGAGGTGTATTCGCCTTTCCGGTGGATAATTGGAATTGTGTCCACTATCCAAAATGAAATGTCTAGTGTCATTCAAGGATAATCACTGTGTTATTTATGATAATTATCTATGAGTACTTAACTTTAACAGACAAGCACTATGATCTATACAACAATCATAGCAGTAAAGGTATTATTGTTACTACCGTCGTGATCAACACTTGGGAGCGAGAGGTCTTTTGGATCAGCTCGAGCAATTCATGGTCCAGTTTTTTTTAGAAGGTTGGTAGTGGTACACAATACTGAAACGTCAAAGCTCCAATCATGAGACCCCCTTCCAATAAACTGAGGCAAAAGCGAATGTACTTCTACTTCTGTCCGGATAGAAAAAGAATTGGTACCAAACAACTTTTAGATCTACGGCTCCCTTTCTGTTTTCTTGATGGTGATATTCAGCCAACTTCCCTTCTGTTTCTTAATGTCACATGTGATCGTTCTTGCTACTGGTGTCATTGAATTGTTAGGTGTGCAAAGGTCCATTTATCTGAAAATTGGAAAATATCTTATGCAGGTTGTCAAGTACCTGATGGCCTCTTTCGACATGATCAACTCAACCGACAACCAAGGGAACACTGCACTACATGTAGCGGCCTACCGAGGGCACCTGCCCGTTGTAAACGCACTGGTTGCTGCATCTCCATCAACCATATCAGCTGTCAACAATGCAGGCGATACGTTCATCCACTCGGCGATCGCAGGGTTCAGAACCCCGGGGTTCCGCCGGCTCGACCGGCAACTGGAGCTCACCAAGCATCTCATTCGAGAGAGAGCCGCAGACATCCGGAAGATCATCAACCTGAGAAACGATGCTGGCCTTACCGCCCTGCACATGGCTGTGGTTGGCTGCGTGCATCCGCACCTCGTCGAGCTCCTGATGACCACGCCGTCCATCGACCTTAATGTCGAAGACGCTGACGGCATGACCCCGCTGGCGCTGCTCAAGGAGCAGCTGCGATCAACCACGTCGGAGAGGCTCATCAAGCAGATAGTCTCCGCCGGAGGGGTGCTGAGCTCGAGCGTGCTGAGAAGCCGGTCGGCCGTCGTTTCACAGATAAAGATGCGGGGAGGGATTGCGATCAGTCCGGGCACCATGTTCAAGATATCGGATGCGGAGATATTGTTGCACTCGGGCATTGCGGCGACGGAGTCCCGAAGGGCTAGCTCGTGCTCCAGCGATGGCAAGTGTGACCCTGTACATGCGGATGCAAACGGCGAAGGTGATGAGAACCATGGATCGTCGGAGAAGAGGCTCAGCTCTGCCAGCCGAGCCAAGGACCGTCTCAAGATGATGCTGCGGTGGCCTCGCCACAGGAGAAGATGTCAAGGACGCCGAGGAAATCCGAGGACGGCGGCCCGCTGGACACCATCAAGAAGCTGAACAAGCATGTCGCCGACACCCCGACTCCGCTCAGGCAGGCCTTCACCAAGACGACGGCGCTCAACAACAAGCGCACGCTCGCGGTCAAAAGCTCCGCCCCCAGCTCGGCCAGCAAGAAGAAGCTCATCCACGGCATCATGGAGGCCATGCCGCACCTCGCGGCGCCATCGGCATTGACCCGGTCCCCGCCGAGCACGCTCCCGAGGTCCTCCATGTCATCCGCGCCGACGTCCACCAAGCTCAAGGACATCTGTTTCGAAGAAGAGGAGAGCACGATGGTGACGCCGCCGTTCGGCAAGCTCAAGGACATCATCCTGGACAACGACGACGGCGCGGACGAGCCGTCGTGCTCGAACTCGTCCTTCGCCGACGAGGGGGTCGGCGTGGCCGCCCGGAGGAACCACGGCTGCGGGAACGGGAGGCTCATCAACATCTGCTTCGGCGCGCAGGGGCTCACGGTGGAAGACTCTGCCAGCGGGCAGCAGACGAGCAAGATGTTCAAGCAGCAGTGTCTCCGGGTGTCCTGATCTGGCCTGCGTTCGGCTTTGCGGTTCAGCGATATATATGTGTGCGGCAATGCTACACGTACAAACGATTTACAGGCTTTTACAGGATGGTTAACCTTGATTGATAGGCGAAGGGCTTTCACTGAAAAATCAGGGGGAGGGAGAGGTTTGTGATTGGTTGTTAAATGGAAGGAGCGTGTAAAAGCGTGTAAGTCTTTGTATGTCTAGCATTTTTGATATGCGTGTGTGTAAGTGTGTTGAACTCCCCCGGCTCGGTTTGTTTTGGTTTGGCGTGTTGCTCTTTTGCAAGGGCTTGAGCTTGCTATCATCAAGTTATCGACGTGATTCCACTGCTAGAATTTCGAACACACAACCTATCGGTTGCGGCTACGACGCATTACCAGCTGAGCTGACCACCTATTTTGTTTCATTTTTGGGTTAATTTGTATTTCTACCTTAGTAAATGAGAGCGAGAAAGAAAGACCACAATGTCTTTGATAAGGAGACAAAACTATTTGCTCCAAGTTTTTTAAAGGGCCGATGCAACGTGTTTTGTACTCCACTTGTCTCTTTTTTGTAGTGATGAATGTTTTCTAGAGAAATAAATGTTTCATCTTATAGAATTCGAACAACGGGTCTTTTTCTTGTTTGTCATATCTCGGTAAATTCTTTTGTAATGAGATTGATAATTATATGTACCACAAACTTGATAGCTTATGTACAAATATCGTCGTAGGTTTTTTATAAAAAAAACTAATGTAAACATACACTCGATAATTTTTTTGTATGAATAGTATGGTAACTCATAGATCGCATATCTGATAACTTATGCACCATGGCACCTTTGGTACCTTCAATGACGGGGTTGATCAAATATACCGGTAATAGCATGATGACTCACACATTGCGGACACGATAACTTATGTACCCCTATCACGGTAATTTTGGCGTAGAAGGGGGTAGTGTTGACGAACTTTGTGTGAATAGCATGGTAACTCACACAAGTCTGCACTGATAACTTTTGCACCCATCCTGGTAACTTTGGCAACGAATGCGGGGGGAGGGTAGTTGATGAAATATCCTCGGTAGATTTTTGTGTCGATATCATGATAAGTCACACATCGTATACTGATAACTTATGGACCCCGATCCGATAACTTTGGTAATGCGGTGGTGGGGGTGGGGGAGAGTTGTGAAACATCCCTCGGTAACTTTTGTGTGAATAGTATGGTAACTCACACATCGCACACCTGATGACTTATGTATCACAGTCTTGATAGCTTTGGCATGAGGAGGGTGGGGGGGGGGTAACATTTGTGTGAATAGCATGGTAACCCACACGTTTGTAGACATGATAACTTATTTACCCCGGTCCTGGTAACTTTGGCGAGGGGGTTGATTAAATATACCCATGGTAACTTTCATGTTAATAACACGGTAACTCACGCCTCATGAGACACGATAACTTGTATACCCTGGTCCTGATAACTTTGGGGACCGGGGTGGGGGAGGGAGGGACATCATGAAATATACCCCCGGTAACTTTCATTGATGAAGTGGAATTTTTTCCAGAAAAATAGCTTTCTTTTTTCTTATGACAGTAGTAAGAGTTTAAAATAATTTTATTTTCAACTAATGAACAACAAACTAGGTTGGCGTGATGGTTGTTGGGCTTTGTACTTGGGCCTGTCCTTTCCACTCCGACGCAGGTTCGAATCCTATGTAGGTAAAAAAAAATTCGCGTTTTTAATTATGGTGCAATAAATCGATCGGGAGGAGCACGGGAATAGCGGGTGGAGCGTTGTTTCCCCTGTCGAGGGGATCGTGCGGATCTGTCGCTAACGACCAGTCGACTGGTTGTTAGCACAGTCCTACACGAAATGTTTGAGCTGTACCAAGCAAACTTAGGCTCAAACAACACGGGCTAGCTACGATGGAAATGCACTTTGGAGCCCATTTAAAAAGCATGAAAATAATTTAATTGAATTTCCAAAAAAAACATGCATGTATTATATGTTTGTGTAAAGAACTTGCTTCTTTGTAAATTTTACTTGAATAGTTATGCTGTTAATGAGGGGATTCGGTTTAGCTAAAGGTATGCACTGAGTAGATAACAAACATAGTTGGATAATTATCATATAACTCAGAAAAAGCCTATATTACTTTTACAGAGATTGCATTGATGGTAACACGTGAGCACAATATAGTAGTAGAGCTAAAAAACCTAGCAAAGATTGTACTCCCTCCATCCCATAATGTAAGACATGTTTTGACACACATTATGGGACAGAGGGAGTAGATAGCAAGGGAAGATACTAACATGTCGAAAGTATAAGGAAAAAGTATATTTTTCGTCCTTGAACTTTCATGATAGTTTAGAAATCGTCCCTCAACTTCAAAACCACTAAAACACAGTCCCTCAACTAATTAAATCGGATATTTTCCGTCCCTTAGGTGGTTTTAGTATGATGTGGACCCGGTTTTGACTAAAAGTGGCCATGTGGCCTGGTTTTATGACTTAGCGTCCCGTGATTCACACGGCAGCACATGGCAGGTCTCAGGGTCGACGATCTTGGCGACTTGGCCTCGGTATTGGGCGGCAGGAGGCCGGCCATCCCGTATCGGCGGCTCTCCTCGGCCGAGTCTGTAAACGCGCCGACGGTCGTGCTCTCGATCAGCCCGTACCCCCGCAGGATCTCCATCGACAACGTGCAGAGGAACGTCTCCATGGTGTCGGAGTCCTCGAGGCGGAGGCTGTTCGTTACTATCTGGACCATGGATATTTTAGAACAAGAGCTCAAGGAATTGGTAGATCGATCACACGGGTTTACATCTTTGTCGTGCTGTACAACAACCTTAGCTAAAGATTAGTTAACTAGCCCTACTAGCGGAAAAAAAATTATATGAGACCAGGTCTCATATTTAGCAGGTGAGACCCTCCCTAATGGATGACACATGACATTCACAAATCACAAAGCATCTAATCTTCCCCCTGATTTCAGCTGGGGGTAGGGTAGATGCTTTATGATTTGTAAATGCCATGTGTCATCCATCAGGATGGGTCTCACCTGCTAACTCGTGAGACCTGGTCTCATGGAATTATTTTTCCCTACTAACTAGCGCTGCCAATCCTGTGCAGTTGAGCGCACAACCGAACGTGTGTGCATGGGAGGAGGAGGTCCTGAAGACGTGTTCCAAGTCCTGCATGTTGCGATCCTGGCAGCGTTGAGCAGGTTGGTAGTGGTGACCACAGCGGCGAGCGCCGCCATGCTGGAAGTGGACCGAGTTGGGGTAAAGACCAGGTCACGTGGCCAGTTTAATCAAAACCGGTTTGACATCATCATCGAAACCACGAATCTGGACGAAACTTATCCGGTTTAATCGCTGGGGAACGAGTAATTTCAAAAATTTCCTCGCACACATAGGATCATGGTGATGCATAGCAACGAGAGGGAGAGTGATGTCCACGCACTCGTGAGACCGAAAGCGGAAGCGTTAGCACAACGCCGGTTGATGTAGTCGTACGTCTTCACGATCCGACCGATCCAAATACCGAACGTCGGCACCTCCGAGTTCAAAGACACGTTCACTCGATTACATCCCGCGAACTCCGATCCAACAGGCTTCACGGGAGAGTTCCACAAGACGACGGCGTGATGATGATGATGACGCTACCGACGCAGGGCTTCGCCTAAGCACCGCTACGATATGACCGAGGTGGAATATGGTGGAGGGGGGCACCGCACACGGCTGGGAAAGATCAACAGATCAACTTGTGTGTCTTGGGTGCCCCTGCCCCCGTATATAAAGGAGCAAGGGAGGAGGAGGCCGGCCCTAAGAGGGGCGCGCCAAGGGAGTAGGATTCCTACTCCTATTAGGAGTAGGTTTCCTCCTTTCCTAGTCCAACTAGGAGAAGGGGGGAGGAGGGGAGGGGAGAAGGAAGGGAGAGGGGGGTCGCGCCCCAAACCCCTTGTCCAATTCGGACTGGGCTTGGGAGGGGCGCGCGCCACCTCCTGGCTGCTGCCTCTCGTTTCCCACTAAGGCCCATTAAGGCCCAATACTTCTTCCCCGTATTCCCGTAACTCCTCGGTACTCCGAAAAATATCCGAATCATTCGGAACCTTTCCGATGTCCGAATATAGTCGTCCAATATATCGATCTTTACGTTTCGACCATTTCGAGGCTCCTCGTCATGTCCCTGATCTCATCTGGGACTCCGAACTACCTTTGGTACATCAAATCACATAAACTCATAATACCGATCGTCACCGAACGTTAAGCGTGCGGACCCTACGGGTTCGAGAACTATGTAGACATGACCGAGACACGTCTCCGGTCAATAACCAATAGCGGAACCTGGATGCTCATATTGGCTCCCACATATTCTACGAAGATCTTTATCGGTCAAACCGCATAACAACATACATTGTTCCCTTTGTCATCGGTGAGGTTACTTGCCCGAGATTCGATCGTTCAGATCTCAATACCTAGTTCAATCTAGATTCACGGCAAGTCTCTTTACTCGTTCCGTAATGCATCATCCCGCAACTAACTCATTAGTCACATTGCTTGCAAGGCTTATAGTGATTTGCATTATCGAGAGGGCCCAGAGATACCTCTCCGACAATCGGAGTGACAAATCCTAATCTCGAAATACGCCAACTCAACAAGTACCTTCGGAGACACCTGTAGAGCACCTTTATAATCACCCGATTCGCCAGTGACGCTTTGGTAGCACACAAAGTGTTCCTCCGATAAACGAGAGTTGCATAATCTCATAGTCATAGGAACATGTATAAGTCATGAAGAAAGCAATAGCAACATACTAAACGATCAAGTGCTAAGCTAACGGAATGGGTCAAGTCAATCACATCATTCTCCTAATGATGTGATCCCGTTAATCAAATGAAAACTCATGTCCATGGCTAGGAAACTCAACCATCTTCGATTAACGAGCTAGTCAAGTAGAGGCATACTAGTGACACTATGTTTGTCTGTGTATTCACACATGTATTATGTTTCCGGTTAATACAATTCTAGCATGAATAATAAACATTTATCATGATATGAGGAAATAAATAATAACTTTATTATTGCCTCTAGGGCATATTTCCTTCAGTCTCCCACTTGCACCAGAGTCAATAATCTAGTTCACATCGCCATGTGATTTAACATCAATAGTTCACATCTATATGTGGTTAACACCCATAGTTCACATCGATGTGTGACCAACACCCAAAGGGTTTACTAGAGTCAAGAATCTAGTTCACATCGCTATGTGATTAACACCCAAAGAGTACTAAGGTGTGATCATGTTTTGCTTGTGAGATAATTTTAGTCAATGGAGTCCGTCATTCAGATCCGTAAGTATTTTGCAAATTTCTATGTCTACAATGCTCGCACGGAGCTACTCTAGCTAATAGCTCCCCACTTTCAATATGTATCCAGATTGAGACTTAGAGTCATCCGGATCAAAGGTCAAAACTTGCATCGACGTAACCCTTTACTTACCTAACCTTTGTCACCTCCATAATCGAGAAACATATCCTTATTCCACTAAGGATAATTTTGACCGGCCCGCTGATTCATCTACTCCTAGATCACTATTGTACCTCCTTGCTAAACTCAAAGTGGTAGGGTATACAATAGATCCGGTACACACAAAGCATGGCATACTTTATAGAACCTATGGTCGAGGCATAGGGAATGACTTTCATTCTCTTTCTATCTTCGGCCGTGGTCGGGCTTTGAGTCTTACTCAATTTCACACCTTGTAACACACGTGCAAGAACTCTTTCTTTGACTGTTCCATTTTGAACTATTTCAAAATCTTGTCAAGGTATGTACTCATTGAAAAAACTTATCAAGCGTCTTGATCTATCTCTATAGATCTTGATGCTCAATATGTAAGCAGCTTCACCGAGGTCTTTGTTTAAAAAACTCCTTTCAAATACTCCTTTATGCTTTCCAGAAAATTCTACATTATTTCCAATCAACAATATGTCATTCACATATCTTTATCAGAAATGTTGTAGTGCTCCCACTTACTTTCTTGTAAATACAGGCTTCACCGCAAGTCCATATAAAACTATATGCTTTGATCAACTCATCAAAGCGTATATTCCAACTCCGAGATGCTTGCACTAGTCCATAGATGGATCGCTGGAGCTTGCACATTTTGTTAACACCTTTAGGATCGACAAAACCTTCTGGTTGCATCATATACAACTCTTCTTTAAGAAATCCATTAAGGAACGTGTTGGGGAACGTAGCAATAATTCAAAATTTTCCTACGTGTCACCAAGATCAATCTAGGAGACGCTAGCAACGAGAGAGAGAGGGAGTGCATGTAACATCCCAAATTTTCAATTTGGAATGTTATACATAGATCATTCATGCATATCATATTTTATTGCATTTCGTTTCGCGATCCTCGAAATCCTAAGCAACTCAAGGACCCTCGGAGAGAGTTGGGGATTTCCCGGTTTTCATATTTGAATTGTATCAAATATTGAAATGAGGATTTTAGATTTTAATTATTTTTCTCTTTGAAAAATATTTCATAATAAAATATATGAGAGGAGATAATATGACTTCTCCAAAATACTTGAAATATTGGAGGAAAAATATTAAAATCAAATATTTGATTTTATTGGGATTTATTGCTATTTTATTTGCATTAGAAAAATTGCATGTTTTTCAAATTGCATTTTAGGGCCTCGAAAATGTTCATCTCGTTCTAAATATTTTATTTAGACGGTGAAAATTTGTTTTGGCATTTTTAGGTTTTTATTTTATTTTATAGGATTTATTTTTGGTTTGGCAGAATTATTTAAAAAAGGAGCAGCTTGACTAGGCCCAAGCCCAAGCCTCAGTGGCCCGCTCCCACTGCCTCCCACCTGGAGACCGAGCCCGCTTTGGACGAGGAGTCCGGCCACTCACTCGCCGCCTCTTTTTAAATACCCCCGAGCCCTCCACCACCACCCGAAGCCGCCAGCCCGCCCTTGATCATAGCCCGCCACGGTTTTTTTTAGAAAACCGATCCGCAATTTTAGAAACCCTAGTTCGTTTTTAGATCGGTTCACCGGTTTTCTCGGTTTAGTTACTTAGCGGACGTTCGTCCGTACATTCATTTTAACGAACGATTTTCGCTTCGGTAGTTACTGCATAATGAACATTCGCTTGTTAGCACCTGCTCACGCTTTCTTTTTCTCGGATTTTTCCGCGATTATTTTCGATCGCGATTTACGATCCGGTTTTCGCTTTTAGTTTATCTTTTCGCTCGTTTATCGGAATCAGCGATTCAAGCGCCTAGATCTTAAATCTCGAAACCCTCGCTCTGTTTAATAAACTTGAACAAGATTTTGGTACTCTAAAATTTGACTTTAGTTCAGATTAGTAAACGGATCTTGTTTCTTTCGCCGTTTGAGTTTTGATTCTTTTTGCAAACCGGAGTTCTTAAGTTGAACTTTCTGGTCAATTCCTCTTATTTGAGTTTTTCCCATGCATCGTTCCTTGATTGCTTATGTATGCTATTGTTTGTTTGCGACAGAATTCCCGGAGTGCGGTTAAGCGCAATACTCACGAAGTCCCTAGGTTTTATGGATCGTCAAGAAGGCAAGTAACACATTGATCATACTCTTTCCATACCCAGTTTTTATGCAGTAGTTTCAATCCTCAAACATTGCATGATTAGGATGTCATTAACATGTGGGTTGGGAAGTAGTTGATGAGGTAGAACCTATTGCCCTGTTGTATTCAAACCCTTGAGAGTTACTTTCTACGTATTGCTTATATTGCTATGCTATGCTCGTAGACGTGGTTTGGGTGAGTGAAATCTATGACAGATGTGAGATTGTTAATTAATGGTTCAACTTAAGGTGGCAACTTAAAATACACATCTGGGTGGATTGAGGCACCTGGAGAATCTAGTGTTGCCTGTATTTTTGGAAATCCCAGGGTTCCGTGTGATTTTCCTATGGACCGCCACCTGTGCTCAAAGGAACTGAGATATTTTCATGCTAGAAACTTCCGTGTGCAGCCACAAGCTATTATGGGCTCTAGCATAGTTGAGTAGGTTACATGAAGCTCTTGAAGAGGTAGATCAAAGTAGTGGGTTGTAGGTTTGGTATGGTCCGCCCGAGTAGAGAGTTAATGTTTCTAAAAGATCAGTCTCGGCCATCCGCTTTCTCAAACACCATGTGGTGCAAGAAATTCAACGGAGGCGATCGAGTCTTGTGGGGAAAAGTGCGCAAACCTCTGTAGAGTGTACAATCTAATCATGGTTAGCCGTGTCCTCGGTTATGGACGATCTTGAGTATCTAGTACTTGGAGTATCCTAGTATCTCATCACTCTAAATTAATATTGTTGGGCTGATAACTACTTTAATTGGGATTGAGTTGGAGGAACCTTCTCAATGATGTTTCAACTACCATGATAGTTAAAATAAAATCTATTCCTTTGTTGTAGGAAAAAAAATGGCTTTTCGCAAAAACTATAACCGTAGAGCTTTCCACCAGCCAAATATGCATGTAGTGATAGCATTATTCTGCTTTTTGTTCTCTTGTGTTACATTGCCAAGATATTCCATGTGTCAATTGCTTTCGGGCTGCAACGTATTATGTTGCAGTACTTTTCGCATAAGGAGTAAGGTTCGTTAGGTCGTTGCCGTGCAGCTCAGCTATGTCGTTGGAGTTGATGGACTCACTTTATCTTCCAAGCCTTCCATTTGTTATCATATTAGATGGCCTTAAGCCATACTTATTGTAGTAAGTTCTCTTTTGAGACATTTGATGTAATAAGTGTGTGATTGCTACTCTGTTATAAATCCTTCGAGTAATCGTGTGTGTCAAGATTACCGATCCAGTGGATGACATCAAGCACGTAGACTTGACCGTTTGAGGTCGGGTCGCTACAAGATGGTATCAGAGCACACGCTGAGTGTAGGACACGATCACTAAGATAAACCATGGGTCACTCTTCTCTACTCATTTCTGACTTCTCTCCATTTTCTACTCTTTAGGATGGCGGAGTTGAAGAACAAGTTTGCACAGCCGGATGAAGACACACCCTTTGGACGTCACTTGAAGGAAGTCACTAGGTACTTGAACATTGGAATACCAAGCTTCACCGGGACGTACAACGCCACCTTACCAGAAGAGGAGCGCTGGATGATTCAAGTACAAGTTCGAGGACGGACGTTCTCGCCAACCACTAAGCCCATAGAATTTTCTTTTGAAGCACCCACCTGGAGTTTAGGCAAGAGCATGGCAGCCCACATTACCGTGGGACGCATAGGAGAAGCCTACAACAAGGATCTTAAGGACACTATCTATCAGATATGTGGGCACCGAGATGAGCAATGGGAGATGATCAGCACCAAGAAGGACAAATCCATTGCAGCTTTCATCCAGGAGTTAAACCAGCACATTCGACGCCAGGAGAACCAGATGTGCGCAGATATGATGGATTTGAAGAAGGCGAAGACTAGGATCATCGAGCTGGAAGAAGAACTGAAGTTTACGCGTGATGGATATGAGGAGGAAATTGCGACACTATTGGAGAAGAATGACGACCTGATGAAGAAGATCGGAGTATTCATGGGAGATCCAAATACCGGAGGAGAAGACGACGATTCCACTTGCCCGGAGAACTACATCATCATCGACGACACCGGCTCCGACCCTAGTGATGATGACTTTGAAGACGAAGCTGGAGCAGACATCATGGAGTCTTCCACCGATCAAAATTTCTAGATGACCACCAAATAATTAGTAGTATTCCCCCATGTATATAGTAGTAGTTGAGCACTTTTATGATAGTTCTAGACCGCTTGTATGCCCTTTCTTGATTGAGTGAGTGAAATGTTTGTGTTTGTCTCATGTGCATATGGGTAGTGCTTTCTCACTAGACCCCTTTTCTATTCTAATTATCTCCCCTCTAAACCCGCCAGATGCCTCCGAGACGTGACACCGGATTTGCCTTCCCGCCGGAGCTCACTCAGTTGATCCAGCAGCAGAATGCCTTGATGCAATTGTTAGTCTAGAACCAAGGCAACAACAACAACAACAACAACAACAACAACAACAACAACAACAACAACAACAACAACAACAACAACAACAACCCACCTCCAGTTGACAACTTAGCTCGCTTTCTAAGGTTGCAACCGCCGGTGTTTTCCAGTAGCACCGAGCCTATAGTTGTTGATGATTGGCTACGCCGTATTGGAAGGGAGTTGACCACCGCATGTTGCACAGATGCTGAGAAGGTGCGCTTTGCCGCACATCAATCGGATGGACCAGCAGCCTCATGGTGGGAGAATTATATGGCCACTTTCCCCATAGCCAACGTCACTTGGGACCCGATTTCAACCAAAGCCTTCCGCACAGCCCATGTCTCAACCGGAGCTATGAATATGAAGAAGCGGAGTTTAGCAACTTACGCTAAGGGAACCAGATCGTGGCTCAAAGACGTGGATGAGTTTAGCAACTTATCGCGCTATGCACCTGATGATGTGGCCATAGATGCCGCGAAGCAAGAGAAGTTTATGGAAGGGCTGAATGATGAGATGAGCATGCAGTTGATGGTAGCAACATTCAACAACTACCATGAGTTGGTAGATAAAGCTCTTATGATTGAAGGGAAGCAGCAGCAAGTTGAGAGCCGTAAGAGGAAATATGGGCAAGGGAGGTATAACTCAGAGCTCAGTGAAGCCTCGCCTAACCCCGAATTCGAGGACTTGTTCATAACCATGGAGGTCATAACCACACCGGAGGGAGTTCGTGATAACCACAATGGTTCTAAGAATGGAAATGAGAACAGAGCTAACAACAATCGAATCACCCAATCCAAAGCCACACCCGCCAAAAGAGATCTAAGTCACATTACTTGCTATAAGTGCGGAAGATCGGACACTATGCTACTGAGTGCCCTCAAGGGAAGAATGGAACGGAAATGGAAGCGCGGGAAGAAGCCCAATCCCTTCAACAAAGGACAAGTGAACCACGTTAACGTGGAGGAGGTTGAAAGAGCAAAAGCGCCGGTTATAGGTAAGTTTTTGGTTTAGTCTTTTACCGCCCTTGTTCTTTTTGATACTTTGGTGCATCGCATTCATACATATCAAGGGATTCGTGGATAAGTTTAAACTACCAACCCAAACCCTTAGGACCCCTCTATTAGTAAGTTCACCGAGCAGAATATATGGCTAGTCGATGGTGTGACCAGATACCCTTAACCACTGGTAGCCATGTTTTTCCGTCCGACCTAATAATCTTGGAGTCACAAGGATTGGATGTGATATTAGGTATGGACTGGATGTCAAAGTATGGAGGAAGCATTGACTGTGCTAGTAAGTTGATTGATCTCACCACCCCGGAGGGAAAAAGGATTAAGTATGTATCTAGGCATGTGCCTAGGAGGAGCCAAGTGAATACCCTCACGGGAGTTGTTCAGAGGAAGTGCGTGTAGTGAAGGATTACCGGATGTTTTTTCCGGAGGAGTTACTGTGCATGCCTCCGGATTGAGACATTGAGTTTTGATTGAGCTATTGCCAGTGCATGAGGCCAATATCAAAGAGACCCTATCGGATGCCCGCAAATGATCTGGAGGAGATTAAGAAGCAGATCAAGGAGTTGTGGGAGAAAGGTTACATTCAACGGAGTTCGTCACCATGGGGAGCCCTAGTTCTTTTGGTTGAGAAGAAGGATAAGTCTCTAAGAATGGTTGTTGATTATCGTGCCTTGAATGAGGTAACGATCAAGAACAAATACCCACTGCCGATGATCAATGACTTGTTCGACCAGCTGCAAGGAGCTAAGGTGTTTTTGAAGATCGATCTGCGATCAGGATACCACCAGTTGAAGATTCGAGAGAAGGATGTACCAAAGACAGCATTCACCACATGGTACGGGTTGTATGAATATACGGTTATGTCATTTGGACTGACTAATGCCCCTGCCTACTTCATGAGCATGATGAACAAGGTGTTCATGGAATATTTGGACAAGTTTGTTGTAGTATTTATTGATGATATAATGGTATACTCGAAGAATGAAGAGGAGCACAAGGAGCATTTGCGTTTAGTTCTCGAGAAACTCAGGGAACACCAGTTGTATGCCAAGTTCAAAGCAAATGCGAAGTTTTGGTTGAAGGAAGTCGGATTCCTTGGACATGTTATATCGTGAGAAGGTATAGCAAGAGACCCCACCAAGGTTCGGTCGGCCAACACTGAATGGTTGGCACCCACTTCAGCTTAGCGAGATCCAAGTTTTCTTGGACTCAAGGGATACTATCGGAGATTCATTGAGAATTTTTCCAAGATAGCGAAGCCAATGACTGAAAGTTATTAAAGAAGGATACCAAGTTTAAATGGGACGGAAGAATGTGAGGCAAGCTTTCAGGAGTTAAATAAACGTTTGACTACAGCCCAAAGGTCGATTCTCGCCGGATATACGCATGATTTCCAAGTGTATTATGACGCCTCTCGCCTAGGACTTGGGAGTGTGCTTATGCAGACGAAGAGTTGTTTCAGATGCCTCACGACAACTAAAACCGCATGAATTGAATTACGCCCGCATGATTTGGAGTTAGCAAACGTAGTGCATGCGTTGAAGACCTGGAGACATTACCTTATTGGACACTGCTATGTATGTGTACACGGATCATAAGAGTTTGAAGTACATCTTCACACGTATGAGCCGAACCTTAAGCGAGAGGAGATGGTTGGAGCTTATAAAGGATTATGACATGAAGCTACACTATCATCCGAGCAAGGCCAATGTCGTAGCAGGCGCTTTTGAGCGGAAGAGTTATGCTAATATCCTAGAGAGTACGGGATTACCAAAGGAGTTAGCAGAGGATCTCGGGAACTTCGATTGGAAATTGTTCCTAGAGGGTTTTGTTGCAACAATGGAGGTTCACCTACATTGTTGGGAAAGATTCGAGAAGCTCGTAGGATGACAAAGAGATTGCCGAGATAAAAGAGAGATTGAGCAAAGGAAAGGCCAAAGGTTTTCGTGAGGATGAGCACGACACCTTATGGTTTGAGGACCGTGTCTATGTACCCAATAACCCAGAGATCAGGAAGTTAATACTGCAGGGGCTCATGACTCACCATACTCAATACACCCCGGAAACACCAAGATGTATTTGGATTTGAAGGAACGTTTCTGGTGGACGGGTATGAAGAAGGATATTGCCGAGTATGTAGCCGTATGTGATGTATGTCAGAGAGTGAAGGCAGAGCATCAAAAGCCAGCAGGATTGTTACAACCAATGCCGATACCCGAATGGAAGTGGGATAAACTTGGGATGGATTTTATCACCGGATTACTCAGGACCAAATCAGGATATGATTCTATATGGGTAGTAGTTGATCGCTTGACCAAAGTGGCTCACTTTATCCCCGTGAAAACAACTTATACAAGTGCGAAGTTGGCTAAGATATATATGACCTGGATCGTATGTCTGCATGGAGTTCCGAGGACCATCGTATCGGATAGAGGAACACAGTTTACCTCAAAGTTCCGCATCACCGCACTGCATTTTAGGAACGAGATTGGAGTTCAAGACAACATTTCACCCACGTATCGGATGGGCGGGGCCGAGAAGTCAACCAGATTCTGGAAGACATGTTGAGGGCATGTGCCCTAGATTACGGATCTAGTTGGGATGACAATTTGCCTTACGCAGAGTTCTCATACAACAATAGCTACCAAGCCAGTTTGAAGATGGCACCGTTCGAAACCCTGTATGGGACGAAGGTGCGTAACACCGCTGATGTGGGATGAAGTTGGAGACCGGCGATTGTTTGGACCAGACTTGATCAAGGAGATCAAGGTAGCTCACCAGCAGTAAGAGTTATGCAGATTCAAACGCAAAGGAGGTAACATATGAAATTGGAGATAGAGAATATCTCATGCAGTATCACCCTTGTGAGGAGTGAAACATTTTGGAATTAAGGGAAAGTTAGCCTTAGATTTGTAGGACCGTATCGTGTTTTGGAACGATGGGAGAAGTTGCCTACAAGTTGGAGTTACTCAAGGATTGTCGAGTTCATGATGTGTTTCACGTTTCACAATTGAAGAAGTGCCATGTTGAGATGGTCGATATACCATTAAGATATAGAGTACCTTTAGAGGCGATTCAGTTGGACAATGATTTGACTTATGAGGAGAAGCCAGTCAGGATTCTTGAGTTTGCCAGCCGAGTCACCCGCAGCAAGGTTATCAAGTTTTGCAAAGTTCGATTGGAGTCACCATACCGAGGATGAAGCCACAGGAGCGAGAGGATGATCTCCGCAAAGACCACCCACATCTATTTTCTAGCCAACCCGAATCTCGAGGGCGAGATTCATCTTAAGGGGGGTAGTTTTGTAACATCCCAAATTTTCAATTTAGAATGTTATACATAGATCATTCATGCATATCATGTTTTATTGCATTTCGTTTCGCGGTCCTCGAAATCCTAAGCAACTCAAGGACCCTCAGAGAGAGTTGGGGATTTCCCGGTTTTCATATTTGAATTTTATCAAATATTGAAACGAGGATTTTTTATTTTAATTAATTTTCTCTCCGAAAAATATTTCACAATAAAATATATGAGAGGAGATAATATGACTTCTCAAAAATACTTGAAATATTGGAGGAAAAATATTAAAATCAAATATTTGATTTTATTCGGATTTTATTGCTATTTTATTTGCATTAGAAAAATTGCACGTTTTTCAAAATTGCATTTTAGGGCCAAGAAAATGTTCATCTCGTTCTAAATATTTTATTTAGACGCTGAAAATTTGTTTTGGCATTTTTAGGTTTTTTTATTTTCTAGGATTTATTTTTGGTTCATGGAATTATTTAAAAAGAGCAGCTACCGACTGGCCCGGGCCGGCTTACGAAAGTGGTGCCCACTCTGCCATGGCTGCCTCCCACCTGAGACCGAGGCCTTGCCCGCCTCAGACGAGGAGTCCGTGGGACTCCGCCTCGCCGCCGCCTTGCCCCCTCCTCCAAGTCGCCTCAGAATACCCCCCCCTGAGCCGCCTCGCCGCCGCCTTGCCTCCTCCAAGCCGCTCAGAATACCCCGAGCCGCCTCCACCACCGCCTGGCCGGCCACTCCGCCCGACCTTAGCCGCCCGCCGCCTTGCCATTGCCGCTGTCGCCACCGCCGCAGCCGCTCCTCACGCTGCAGCCCCACCTCGCCGAGCCTCATGTAATGTGCCAGCCGCCATTGCTTTTTTTTTTTTAAAACGATCCGGTTTTTTTAGAAACCCTATTTCGTTTTTTTAGATCGGTTCGCTGGTTTTTCTCGGTTTAGTTACTTAGCGGACGTTCGTCCGTACGTTCGCTTTAACGAACGGTTTTCGCTCGATAGTTACAGACAACGAACGATCGTTCGTTAGCCTGTTCGTCAGTTTTCCTTTTCTTGGATTTTTCCGCGATTATTTTCGATCGCGATTTCTGATCCGATTTTCGTTTCAGTTTATCTTTTCGCTCGTTTATCGAATCGTGATTCAAGCGCCCTAGATCTTCAGATTAAACCCTTGTTCTGTTTAATCAACTTGAACAAGATTTTGGTACTCTAAAATTTGACTTTAGTTCAGATTAGTAAACGGATCTTGTTTCTTTCGCCGTTTGAGTTTCGCTGTTCGCTTGATTTGATTCTTTTTGCAAACCGGAGTTCTTAAGTTGAACTTTCTGGTCAATTCTTCTTATTTGAGTTTTGCCGTGCATCTTTGCTTTATTGCTTTATGTATGCTATTGTTTGTTTCATGCGATAGAATTCCCGGAGTGCGGCGTGCTACTACGAGTCCCTAGGTTTTATGGATCGTCAAGAAGGCAAGTAACACATTGATCATACTCTTTCCATACCCAGCTTTTTATGCATTAGTTTCAATCCTCAAACATTGCATGATTAGGATGTCATTAACATGTGGGTTGGGAAGTAGTTGACGAGGTAGAACCTATTGCCCTGTTGTGTTCAAACCCTTGGGAGTTACTTTCTACGTATTGCTTATATTTCTATGCTATGCTCGTAGACGTGGTTTGGGTGAGTGAAATCCATGACAGATGTGAGATTGTTAATTAATGGTTCAACTTAAGGTGGCAACTTAAAATACACATCTGGGTGGATTGAGGCACTGGAGAATCCAAAGGTTGTTACTGTATTTTTTGGAAATCCCAGGTTCCGTGTGATTTTCCTATGGACCGCCACCAGTGCTCAAAGGGAACTGAGATATTTTCATGCTAGAAACTTCCGTGTGCAGCCACAAGCTATTATGTGCTCTAGCATAGTTGAGTAGGTTACATGAAGCTCTTGAAGAGGTAGATCAGCAGGTAGTGGGTTGTAGGTTTGGTATGGTCTGCCCGGAGTAGAGAGTTAATGTTTCTGAAAGACTATGTCTCGGTCATCCGTTTGTCAAACACCATGTAGTGCGAAAAATTCAACGGAGGCGATTGAGTCTTGTGGGGAAAAGTGCGCAAACCTCTGCAGAGTGTACAATGTAATCATGGTTAGCCGTGTCCCCGGTTATGGACGATCTTGAGTATCTAGTACTTGGAGTATCCTAGTATCTCATCACTCTAAATTAATATTGTTAGGCTGATAACTACTTTAATTGGGATTGAGTTGGAGGAACCTTCTCAATGATGTTTCAACTACCATGATAGTTAAAATAAAATCTATTCATTTGTTGTAGGAAAAAATTGGCTTTTCGCAAAAACTATAACCGTAGAGCTTTCCACCAGCCAAATATGCATGTAGTGATAGCATTATTCTGTTTTTTGCTCATCAGGTTACATTGCCAAAGATATTCCATGTGTCATCTGTTTTGGGCTGCAACGTATTATGTTGCGACTTTTTGAGACGAGGAGTAAGGTTCGTTAGGTCGTCTGCTGCAGCTCAGCTATGTCGTTGGAGTTGATGGACTCACTTTATCTTCCAAGCCTTCCGCCGTTATCGTATTAGATGGCCTTAAGCCATATTTATTGTAATAAGTTCTCTTTTGAGACATTTGATGTAATAAGTGTGTGATTGCTACTCATATAAATCGCTCGAGCATCGTGTGTGTCAAAGACACCGACCCAGGATGACACTGCCACGTAGACTTGACCGTTTGAGGTCGGATCGCTACAGCGCATCTTCATACCCTTGAAGATCGCTAAGCGGAAGTGTTACAAGAACGCGGTTGATGGAGTCGTACTCGCGGCGATCCAAATCGCGGAAGATCCGATCTAGCGATGAATGGACGGCGCCTTCGCGTTCAACACACGTACAGCCCGGGGACGTCTCCTCCTTCTTGATCTAGCAAGGGGAGAGGAGAAGTTGAGGGAGGACTCCGGCAGCACGACGGCGTGGTGGTGGAGCTTGTGGTATTCCTGCAGGGCTTCGCCAAGCTCTACGCAGGAGAAGGAAGAGTTGGAGGAGGGAGGCTACGAGGGAAGCGGGTGCGGCTGCCTGCCTCCCTCACTATATATAGGGGAAGGGGTGGAGGAGGCGCCTAGGGTTCCTAGGGAGGGGTGGCGGCCACAGAAAAACCCCTAGATGGGTTTGGCGCCCCACCCCAGGGAAACTTGCCCCCTGCCGTGGAGGGGCGGCTGCCCGAGGGAAGGCACCCCCACCTCTCCAAGTTACGTGAGAGGGGTTGGGAGGGGCGCACAACCCCTTAGTGGGCTGGTGTGCCCCCTCCCCTTGGCCCATAAGGCCCCCCAACGCTTGTCGGGGCCTCCGAAACACCTTTCGGTCACGCTGGTCATCACGCGGTACTCCTTAACAATTCCCGACTCCAATACCCTTTCTCCAATATATCGATCTTCACCTCCCGGACCATTCCAGAAGTTCCTCGTCACGTCCGGATCTCATCCGAGACTCAACAACCTTCGGTAACCACATACTATTTCTCATAACAACTCTAGCGCCACCGAACCTTGGTGTGTAGACCCTACGGGTTCGGGAACCATATGCGAACATGACCGAGACGTTCTCCGGCCAATAACCAACAGTGGGATCTGGATACCCATGTTGGCTCCCACATGTTCCACGATGATCTCATTGGATGAACCACGATGTTGGGGATTCAATCAATCCCATTGAGGGAGTCCCGGATTAGGGGGTGTCCGCATAGCCGAACTATAACCTTTGGCCGGACTCCTGGATTATGAAGATACAAGATTGAAGACTCCGTCCCGTGTCCGGATGGGACTTTCCTTGGCGTGGAAGGCAAGCTTGGCAATACGGATATGTATATCTCCTACCATTGTAACCGCCTCTGTGTAACCCTAGCCCTATTCGGTGACTATATAAACCGGAGGGTTTTAGTCCGTAGGACGAACAACAATCATACCATAGGCTAGCTTCTAGGGTTTAGCCTCTCCGATCTCGTGGTAGATCTACTCTTGTACTACCCATATCATCAATATTAATCAAGCAGGAGTAGGGTTTTACCTCCATCGAGAGGGCCCGAACCTGGTAAAACATCGTGTCCCTTGTCTCCTGTTACAATCCGCCTAGACACACAGCTTTGGGACCCCCTACCCGAGATCCGCCGGTTTGACACCGACATTGGTGCTTTCATTGAGAGTTCCACAGTTGTCTTGCCGCCATCGGGAAGGATGCCTCATCCCGTCTTTAAAGACGACATCATATAAAGGAGCTTTGGCTATGGGCCAAACTCTCCGACTAGGCGGTTTTTCTTATGACCGCTGTTATTGTCATAGACGATGACTTCTCGTCATCGAAAGCAATCTTCACGTCAACTCGAACTCACGAAGCAGTTAGATCCGATGGAGCTCTCCTCTTTAAACGAGCTCTTGGATCGCATCGCCATCCCTAGGAGTCGCCGTATCACGATCGATTGGGCCTAAACCCGATCCGAGGGAGATTAACTCCCCGAGGTCACCCATCACGCTGCGTTGGTGGAGGAACAATGCGGCAAGCCTTCATCTATCTTAAGGACTAGTTATGTCCGGATTCCGATCCCTCCAAGCCGGATACTGCGGAGGGAAGGGCGTCCCTCAAGACCTGAACCTAAAGTCGAGGCGTGGGCTAGATTCATTGGACAACATCCAAGAACCCAAGCTTAGAAGCACGAAGCTCCTTGGCCCCCGAGTCTCAGATCGGGCGAGGTTCGGATTTAGTTCCACCCGCCCACCCAAACATAAGCGATCTATCCCAAATTCGGCAAGAGCCCGCAGAACAAAGATACACCATTATCGGGCGATTCCTCCCGGTCATGAACAGATAAAGACTGCCGCCAAGAAGACGCGATTTCATTCTTCCGCAATAATTACACTTGACAACGGTATCCTTCAACGCCATAAGTCGCCGTGAAATTACACGCCCATTGACTTAGCGACCATAATACGAAGCATCTTGTGCGATGGAAAGCGCCTGGAAAACCGAAATAAAATTTTGGGACAATCCGCCTCGAATACAACCCGATCCGAAATAAAAAGGGCGATTATCGCCAACACCCGGGTTAAATACCAAAAAGCAAAAACCTCTCACAGGGCATGGGAACCGTCTTTGGAGGGATGGCTCAACGGACCTCAGAAATTCATAGCTGTAGGGCGCCACACCAAATCATAGCCTTAGAGCATGTTTGGATACTTTCAAAGTGGCCAAAAGTGGCTAAGAGCTTCTAACCCTCAGCATCTACAGAGCACCAGCCGGTGGATACCCGAAGACGGTATTAATAGTCTTCAAGGCTTTCGCATCAAATAATATGCTAAACGAACACGCCATGCCTTGCCAAGTCTACCAAGTAGCAACAATAAACCCATGGAGTGACACGGCTATCACCTTTAACGCCAAAGGATGAACCTAAATTCGAACAGCCCGAGCACCGGCCAAAGATTGGTCCTCGGTCCAATAGTGGATTCGGCTTCGCCTTACCAAGGTACTCATGGACGGTGGCAATGATTGAACCTCATTTATGAGGAAACCCTTGAAAAATGGAAATAGACCGGAGCCGCATTGAGCGAAGCAGCACAACCTTTAGAGGAATAATACCCAGTCGGGAAGCGTCTTTAGAGGAAAAACACTTGCTGGATGTGGTGTTCGCAGCCGATAATTACAGATCCGAGGAGGTCACGTTCCAAGTGGCCCCGTTCAGCAAGATACCACGCTCTAGTCGGGCGAGAGGCATTCACAAATTTTCAAGCTATACCCCATTATGGGTACATGAAGCTCAAAATGCCCGGGCCCAATGGAATCATTACTCTTGCTAGTGACCCGGACATAACACTCCGCACCGAAAATAAGACAGCCGCACTGGCCCTTGAGGCACTATCCGAAGCCCTAGCGGCCGAGGAACCTGATCACGCTGCGCCCACGGTGAACAGGACGATGTGATACTCGATAAAAGATCCAAGTCCACCTCCTTTAAACCAGCGGACGAAATAGTCAAATTCCAAGTCCATCCAATGACCCTACAAAAAGCGGCTTCCATCGGGCAGCAATTAAACCCCTGATGTAGACGCCAAGACTACGAGAATTCCTACGCAAAAATTGGGACATTTTGCTGGCACCCTTCAGACATGCCAGAATCCCACGCCCGGTGGCGAGCACAGCCTAAACATCCTAAAAGGATTCAAGCCACCAAACAGTTTCTTTCGGCGTTTCTTCGAACCCAAGAGACAAGCCATGGAGAGGAGCTAGCCAAATTATTGGAGGCCGGATTCATCGTAGATATAAAACATCCGTCAAGCTAGCAAACCTGGTGATGGTACCAAAGAAGGACAAATCCTGACGCCTATGCGTCGATTTCAAGGACCTAAACAAGGCTTGCCCAAAGGATCCCTTCCTCCTCCCCCGCATCGATCAAATTATCGACGCTACCGCAGGACACGATTCATTGTGTTTCCTCGACGCATACTCCGGCTACCACCAAATTAAGATGACAGAGCCAGACCAAGCCGCAACGGCATTCATCACTCCATACGGCCCATTTTGCTTCAACACAATGCCCTTCGGCTCAAAAACCGGCGCAACATATCAACAGCATGATTCGTATATGTCCGCAAACCAGATCGGCAAAACAGTGGATGCAAACGTAGACAATGTGGTCTTCAAAACCAAGCATTTCGAAACTCTAGTATACGACTAGAGGCACACATTCGATAATCTCCTAACATATGACATCAAGCTCAACCCGAAAATGCGTTTTTGTACCAGCGGTAGGAAAGCTCTTGGGCTTCATTGTATCCGGTAGAGGAATTAAAGCAAACCAGCCAAGATCCGAGCTCTGTCACAATTGGATATCCCAAAGGACCTCAAACAAATACAAAACTGATTTGGATGCGTGGCGGCTCTAAGCCGCTTTTATCGCCGCTTGGGGAGAAAAGGCATTACCCTTTATCGCCTCCTCCTCCACAAGACCGAACACTTTGAGTGGACGGATACCATACCTGACGGACTCGAAGAAATAAAAGCCATATTGGCAACAAACCCGGTCCTGGCCGCGCCCAACATGGGCGAACCGATGCTATTATACATCGCGGCAACTCATCAAGTCGTAAGCGCGGTGCTCATTGTCGAACAAGAAACGGACGGACATAAGTTCCCCCTTCAAAAACCACTTTACTACGTGTCCACGGTCCTCACTCCATGCAAGTCACGGTATCTGCATTACCAAAAGATAGCGTACGCGGTGTTTATGGCATCCCGGAAGCTGCGACACTACTTTCAAGAGTGTTCGATAACAGTAGCCTCCGAAGTACCTCTTAACGACATTATAAACAATCATGACGCGATAGGCGGATTGCCAAATGGGCCATTGAGCTCCTCCCGTTCGACATAACCTATAAGCCACGACGAGCTATTAAGTCGCAAGTTTTGGCCGACTTTATCGCCGAATGGGATCAAGCTTTAACTCCCTAAAGAGTACGGCACATATTCCAATCGGATCATGCACTTCGACGACTCCAAAATGTTGGCTGGTTCTGGGGTCAAGGCGTCGTTCGACGTCCCCAACTGGAGATACAGTTCAATACGTACTCCAGATAATGTATACGAACTCCAACAACGCAGCCGAATACGAGGCCCTTCTACATGGTCTCTGGATGGCAGTCTCCATGGGCATTCAACGCCAAGAGGTGCGCGGGGACTCGAACCTCGCAATATCCCAAATAAATGGAGACTTAGACGCCAAGGATCCGAAAATGGCAGCTTATCGCAACGCCGTCCTAAAAATGTCAGTTCAGTTTGAGGGGCTCGAATTTCACCATATAGCCCGGGAAAACAATCAGGCAGCAGACGTGTTGGCACGCATTGGCGCAAAGCGCGATGCCCCCCCCCCAACATCTTCCTACAAAGGCTGTTCAAGCCATCCGTACTATGGGAGGTGGAATCCGGAAATAACAGCCCGGACCCAACCACACTGCCCGACACCGAACATTCTGACACAATTGGTGGCTCTGCCAACGAAGTAACATCTTTGGCCCACGTAATAATGGCAGTCATTGCCTCGTGGACGGAACCATTCCTAGCCTACCTAACCAGGCAGGAACTTCCCGAGGACCAAAACGAGGCACGCTGCATAGTGTGGTGATCTAAAGCCTATAAAGTCCATGAGGGAGAGCTTTATAAGAAAAGCACCACCGGAGTCCTTCAAAGGTGTATCTCCGAAGAGGAAGGGCGGAATCTTCTGGCTGAAATTCATGCCGGACTCGGCGGGCACCACGCCGCAGCCCGGGCCCTTGTAAGCAAGGCCTTCTGATGGCGTCCTGGACTAGGGGGTACTCACCACGTCTTCTCCCGATCAGTTGGATTGGGCCGAGGATCCCCATGGCCGTATACTCATGGGCCAGTCCGGACAATTGCCGCATACAAGGAAGATTCCACAAGACTTGGCGATCAAGACAAGGACTCCTCCCACCGGGCGTATTCGGCTAGGACTCTTGTTATCCTAGGCCTCTGGTGCAGTATATAAACCGAGGCCAGGCTAGTCGATAGACAATCTCATATACAACAATTATACCATAGGCTAGCTTCTAGGGTTTAGCCTCTCTGATCTCGTGGTAGATCTACTCTTGTACTACCCATATCATCAATATTAATCAAGCGGGGAGTAGGGTATTACCTCCATCGAGAGGGCCCGAACACAGGTAAAAACATCGTGTCCCTTGTCTCCTGTTACTATCCGCGTGAAGCCGCACAGTTCGGGACCCCCTACCCGAGATCCGCCCGGTTTTGACACCGACATTGGTGCTTTCATTGAGAGTTCCTCTATGTCGTCACCTTTAGGCCCGATGGCTCCTTCCGATCATCAACAACGACGCGGTCCAGGGTGAGACTTTTCTCCCGGACAGAGGTTCAGATTCGGCTGACTTCGCTTGCGGGCCAATTCACTTGGCCATCCGGAGCAGATAAAGCTCGCCCCCGCCATCAGGTCGATTTGGGAGTTTGAACTACACGGTGACATCCGCGGAGACTTGATCTTCGACGGATTCGAGCCTACACCAAGCAGCGCCCGCCTTTGTCTCGATGGGTATGATCTAGCTCTGCCGCCCGAGCGATTGCCACGGAGGCCGCACCAGCGTCCGGCTCCGACCCTTAGCTCGGGCCGACTTAACCGATCGAGGGCGAGTGGTCGGACACCGCCTCGGGGCTACGATCTCACTGGCGATTGAGTCAACTCCATCCACATCGCTGCGAGACCGTGACTCCAAGGTCTTGCGGACTCCTCTCCGGACTCCAGACCTCCAGCGCCCACCGCCAATCAAATACGATTGGGCGCCGATTATGGAGTTCTTTGCCCGTCAAGGACATCTTCGGCCTTTCGCCCTTTGGCGACATCACGAATTCACTAAAGTCTCTCTCTTTATCGGGAGAGCCCTGGCGGGACTATGGTCAGGAAGGTTGGGATGCGGACGACGAAGAAATTCAATGCCCACCCACCACCCACTTTGTAGCCACTGTCGATGATTTAACCGACATGCTCGACTTCGACTCTGAAGACATCGTCGGCATCCTCGTTTGCGCCTTGTTCACACACACTTGACGCGCTATCCACGCTCATTATACTTGGGGGCTTCTTTAACAGAAGCTTATTTACACGGGATTTATGCCCAACACATGTGTCACACTTCCGCATGTACCTTTTACTCACCATTATATGCATCGATATGACTTAAGTTTTGGCCAAGCTGGGTTTACTGGCTCACATGCTTACCCCTATGTTCCCGATTGTTGGCTAGTGGTAAAGGGAGCACCTCTGTGATTGTTACCGCTTGGTCACCTTGACGTGTACCTCGATCGGGTGAAGAAAGCTAAGCGCTCTTAAGGGAATATTCGTCATTGAACTAAAAGACGCATTTCTTACTTATTCATTTATCTCGCCCCCGGATGTTTTTCTCGCTTTTTAGCAGTCTGACATGCACTTTAGGGCATGCCTCCCAGGGAAAGGAACCCTAACGGAACTATTCTCCCTGGAAGATGTTTCTTACTAACCATGTAATATAACATAACTAGTTGGGCACTTGTCTGATAAAGCACTCATGACCCCTACGCCTGGTCTCCACGCATGCCCCGGTTTTACATAACCGCGAGGGTATTTGGACACACTCGGACTATTGGGTCCCGAGGTTGAAGCGAAAAGTTCCTTCGACAAACGATCTACAATCCGCTAGAAGGCATTTTTACATGTCATTTTAAATTACATAGTCAAATTGACTCGATTGTATTCCTCTTCAATACCATCTAACAGCCGCCTAGTTTACAAATTCCTGCTTGGGAATTCTTCTTGCGCCAACTCTACTTGGCCGTACACTAAAGCTCACAGGGATCTCCTTCCCATCGGGCCCCATAGGTGTTGATTCGATCAAGCATTATACCTTTTTGGAAAAAAGTTGCTTGTAAATTTTTCCTTGTCCAAACTTTGTTTGTGACGCCTTTAATTCAAATACCCCGTTTACTTGGGGGCTCCTTGTCGGAGCTTTTCCTCTTGCATATGATTATACTTGTACGGGCTTCGTTCCTTGTTCGTATTATGCCACAATATGCACCATATTGACCTAAGTGATTTGCAAGCTGGGTTGCCTTGCTCCTGTGTTTACCCCTATGTTCACGATTGTTCGGCTAGGGAGTAAAGGGAGCACCTCTGCGATTGTCACGATCGGGTCACCCGAGCCGGACCTAATACTGGGTGAAGCCGAAAGCTAGCGCTCTTACTGTTTTCAATGATGGTCGGCACACAACGGAACTCATGAGTACAAAAAATCTATTGCACAAGTCTCATATTAATAATGAGCACCGAAGAAAGGTATTGGTGGGGGTACTATTTTCTTCGAAGATGCTTCTTACACTTTATTAGTAATATAGCATAAGTTCCTCGAGCGCTTTATGTCCATTCTGACCTTATAGCCCGATTGTTCGGTTATTGGAAACACACGTCGATATTCTCGGCAAATGGAGTACATAACACTTTTCGGTCCTTGACCGAAGAGGGAGAAGCCGACGGTCGGTTAAGACGCATTTAAAGTTCGGTTGAACATAGATATGATATAAGTACTTCGGTGCATAATCATTCTTTTACCCAAGTCACTTGGGGGCTCTTATGTTTATTTGAGCCGTTTTATAATAAGTGTTTTTCTTCTTAGTCGTTGCAAAGTTTTTATTATTATTTATCACTCCTTTTTTTACGACGAGTGTACGGTCACTAGCCGGGAGCCTAATTTCTCTCTCAAAACCGCTTAGAGTTTAGTTTTCTAAACTGGCCTAATGAGAAGTACTCCGCCTTGGGATGGTAGGCTGAAGTCCGTAGGGTGACCAGCTTGAAGTCTTGCGATAGGATGTGTCATGTTAAAGCACGGCAAGTAAAGCATTTTTTTTCTAAAGTCCAATTTTTGGATTGGCACCGAACACTTGATCTTGTTCGGACGTCATGTTTTTACTGACGTTTTTTGGTTTTCCAAGCTTTTGGCACTTTTAAACTATTTGTGTGTTTTCAGCACAAGTCTCGCAGCGGCAACGCCGACACCTTTTAGAGATTCGGCAAAAACATTCTCGGATATTGCTATATATGCATCGGTTTCAATTGTGTCTTGATCAATAGTTGGGTTGCCCGGCTCTGCGCTTGCCTCCTACGCCCGCTTTGTTCGACTAGGTGTGCAAAGGAGAACCATCGCGATTGTGCTTCCAGCTCACATGGTTAAGCACCTCGATGGAGAAAAGCCGAAAATCGATTTGTCACAATAAGCGTAAATCGTCAATGATCCGATGATCAGTTAAACGCCGTGCCATTCATAATAATGGCGAAGTGTTTCAACTTGACCTTGACTGTCGCGAACACTACCGGGGGCTAGTAACGGCCTCCCAAACTAAATCCTCAATATTTTGCTCTTACATTAGAGCTGAGGTTTCATGATCATGCTTAGCATGACAACCCAAAGAAAGGAACCTATAGCGGACTATTTTCTTTGGAAGACATTTCCTATGTTAAACAGCCATATAACATATCTCTCTGCGTACCTTTGTTTATAAAACCGTATGGCCAGATTGCCTTGTTTGTCGTAAATCTTTGCCCTCATAAAGGTTTTATAAAGTAGGACAAACACTCCTCGGCTACTGGCCGAGGAGGTTGAAGCCGATGGTCGGTCAACAAAGTTTTGTACAATGCGGATCCGAGCATTAATGACATAAAGTACTTGGATACATTGAGTCATTACACATAATTTGTGATTTTACTATGGATGTCGATCCTTAATTCGCCACCCGTGCCGCATTAAGGCTCGGGGGCTACTTGGGCTTGGCCTTATTATTTACAAATATTAAAGGGCACATCGATCCCACGATCTGGTGTTGCCACCCGACCGATGTCTCGAGGCTCTTGCATTACTGTCCAATGCGTAAAATTTTAAAGTGTAACACAGTCTCGAGGAGATTTTGATCCTCGTGTCGGTCGGCCGCACTCCAACCTGAGTCTTGAGGACTGAAACACGCCGCTTTTTGTGTCCAAGTATTCGCCGAAGCTAGGACTTGATCCTCGCACCGATTTTGCAAATCAACTTTGAGTCTCGGCAGCCTACGAGGATCGGCGGTCTTATGTCATCCTTCATGTGCATCTCGGGTTTTAGACCGATACCCACCTTTGAGGGCTCACGGCTATGTATCTCAAAAGAGAAATAAATTGCACCAATCAAAAATATTGACAAAAATCGCCCACATTCGGGTGGTGCACCACCTCGGAAGCGATCCGGCATAAAGCTCGGGCGCTAGTGGCTGGCTCCATAGAGGGCATTTACGGCATTAAGCTCGGCTAAACTCCTTCAAACTTCTTTGAACCAAGGTGATTTATTTACACCTCGGATACAGTCCAGTGTTGGAGCTCGGATACATGGTCCGTGTTGGAGCTCGGATCATATCCGGCGTTGGAGCTCGGATACATAGTCCGGCGTTAGAGCTGGGAAGCGGTCCCATTGGTGCTCGGTATTAAAAGATACCTCGAATGCGGTCCGGCGTTGGAGCTTCGGGACGAAGAGGACATCGCCACCGGGAACAACTTCAAACCCGAAGTGTGGCATAAAAATAACAAGGCATTGATAAAGGCCGAAACTTAAAGGGCTCTCGGATACCCGGCGTGTACACTCGTCGAATGCATTTGGCGATCCTCAAGATCGAAGATAAGAAGATTTTTGGAACCAGTTTTCAAGACCGACGACCGAAGATGAAGAACAATTCGGAAGAATCGAGGAGCGTCCCCAACTTGAAGACCGGTTCAGGGGGCTACTGACGGTGTCCTGGACTAGGGGGTACTCACCACGTCGTCTCCCGATCAGTTGGATTGGGCCGAGGATCCCCATGGCCGTATACTCATGGGCCAGTCCGGACGATTGCCGCATACAAGGAAGATTCCACAAGACTTAGCGATCAAGACAAGGACTCCTCCCCACCGGGCGATTCGGGCTAGGACTCTTGTTATCCTAGGCCTCGGTGCATTATATAAACCGAGGCCAGGCTAGTCGATAGACAATCTCATATATAACAATCATACCATAGGCTAGCTTCTAGGGTTTAGCCTCTCCGATCTCGTGGTAGATCTACTCTTGTACTACCCATATCATCAATATTAATCAAGCAGGAGTAGGGTATTACCTCCATCGAGAGGGCCCGAACCTGGGTAAAAACATCGTGTCCCTTGTCTCCTGTTACCATCCGCCTAGACGCACAGTTCGGGACCCCCTACCCGAGATCCGCCGGTTTTGACACTGACACCTTCCGTACAGGATTTTATGGGCTGACGGCCCGGGCAAATGCTCAGGACTTTCGGTTGCCAGCTCTTTGCTAATCAAAGCCACATGCCACCCACCGCTCTCCAAACTATACCTATCACCTGGCCCTTCATGTCCGGGGCTTGACATGGTTGGACCCTTAAAGGAGGAACCCACAAGCAAAATACCTACTAGTCATGGTGGATAAATTCACCAAATGGATAGAGGCCAAGCCGTTAAGACGGCCGAATCCGGACTGGTGATAGACTTCATATCGAGGGTCAGACACCATTACGGCGCGTCCCCACAAAGATCATCATCGATAATAGCCACGAACTTCACGGGCCGACGAGGTCAAACTCGTGCAAAAACATGGGCATTAAGCTCGACTATGCTTCGCCTATCACCCTCAAACTAACGGTCAAGTCGAGCGAGCAAATGGTCTAATCATGAGCGGCATCAAACCCAGATTAGCGCGGTCCCTCAAGGAATCCAACACGCCTTTGGGTAGAGGAGCTCGACTCCGTACTGGGGCTGCGGACCACGCCGAATCGCACCACCGGATTCACACCATTCTTTATGGTATACAGTATGAGAAGGCGATTACGCCCCTCACGAGATAATTCATGACTCACCTCGTGTGCGCATGTACGAAGAAAGAGAAGCCGAGCTCGATCGGCAGGACAGTTTGGATGCCTTGGAGGAGGAGCGTGACGTGGCAAAAGCCCGTTCCGCATTCTATCAACAGCAGGCTCAAAGATATCAAAGCAGAGAAGTACGGGCAAAAACTTACAACGTTGGCGAGTTAGTTCTACGCCTGCATGACAAGAAAAAGGACAAACTCAAGCCCAAATGGGGAGGTCCCTTTATTATCGACCAAGTCCAGACCGGTGGAGCGTACCGTCTGCGAGATGCATCGGATAACCGACTCGAGCCGAACCCATGGAACGCAGCCCGTCTCTGAAGATTCTACGTCTAGCGCCGGATTCTGAGTTCATCTCCTTCCTCTGTCTATTTTTTACACATTAGCTGTCTTATATTTCTCTCCTTCTCCCTCCTTTTCTCTTACAACCTTTAAAGGCTTGTTCGCTCATTGTTCGCACACACATGACGCGCTATGCACGATCATTATACACAGGGCTTCTTTTAAGCTGGTTTATTTATAATGGGCTTCATGCCCAAAGACATGTGTCACACTTCCGCATGTACCTTTTATTCACCATTATATGCATCGATATGACTTAAGTTTTGGCCAAGCTGGGTTTACGGCTCCTGTGCTTACCCCTACGCTCCCGATTGTTCGGCTAGGTGGTAAAGGGAGCACCTCTGCGATTATTCTTTGCCGGGTCACCCGGATGTGTACCTCAGACCGGGTGAAGCCGGAAGCTAGCGTTCTTAAGGGAATATTCGGTCGGTGAACTAAAGATGATTTCTCACTTATTTATTTATCTGCCCCAGATGCTTTTCTCGCTTTTTTGCAGGCGGACATGCACTTTAGGGCATGCCTCCTGTGGAAAGGAACCCCTAACGGAACTATTCTCCCTGGAAGATGTTTCTTACTAACCATGTAATATAACATAACTAGTTGGGCACTTGTCTGTTCAAGCACTTATGACCCCTATGCCTGGTCTCCATGCATACCACGGTTCTTACATAACCGCAAGGGTATTCGGACAAACTCCGGACTATAGGGTCCCGAGGTTGAAGCGAAAAGGTCCGCCATGACAAACGATCTACAATCCGGCTAGAAGGCATTTCTACATGTCATCTTAAATTACATAGTCAATTTATTTGGGTGTATTCCTCCTCAATACCATCTAATAGGCTGTCTAGTTTACAATCCTGTTGGGAATACTTTGCGGCCAATTCTACTTGGCCATACACTAAGCTCCACGAGGATCTCCTTCCCATTGGGCCCCACAGGTCCGACCTCGGCCATGTGGTTTGGGTCAGCCTTCGTGTACCGCGTCTTCACCATGGCCCAGGCCTCCCTAGCGCCTTGATGGTAGGCCGATATCTTCCATAATCGGAAGCGCCGCCACGCTCCCTTAAGCCTCTCTGCAAGCTCTCCAAGGCCTTCGGGCAGGGAGATAGATGGCCACAAGGCACAGGCGACGCCTTTCATCACTGCCCGGAACTCGTTCGTGCTTGTAAGAGCTTCGAAGAAGGTCACCAGTAGAACAGGCATTTCCTCTGCGGGGCGACGCACATGAGCATACCTACAGAAATAACTCTGTTAGTCGACTTCCTCGCCGAACTCTTTTTTTTCAAAGTTCGCTCAAGCACTTACTAAAAATGCCACGTCGAAGCCGCCGATTCTCCTTCACGGAGTCCGACAGCTGGCCACGAACATCCTTTAGTTCCTCGCCCAGCTGGGTGTTGGCATCTTGGAGATTATTCTTCTCCTTCCTCACCCTCGTAAGCACGCTCTCGCCGGCCTTTAACCGGCGCAAGAGTTGTTGCTTGTGCGGATCTACTCCGGCACCATCTGCAATGATGTTGTCAGATTTACACACACGCCGCACTTCACAACATACTTATCTTTCGAAGCGTATATTACCAGAGGGGGTCTCCTTGGCCTCCCTGCCGCGGCTAGTGCGCCCCGAGTTGGGTTTTGCACTCTTCCGGCTCTGGGACAGTTGGGTATTCTTTTTGTAAGATCCTCAGATAATAAATGATCCTTAAATCGCTTATTCTAACTGTTTCAAGTCTCGGGAGACTCTTGGCATATATAACCATCAAATTTTTCTCACCCGTATGTCTTTTACATAGTGCTCGTGGCTCTGGCTAGACCATTTTGAGCTGCACGCAGTGCGCATCTCCTCAATTGAAGGCATCCAATGCTTCTTGGGAGAAACATGCGTCCACGAAGAACCGTCGGCGGCCTTTGTGATTCATGGCACTCTCCACCTCGGAATTGGTGGCGCATACCGGGCATCCTCTCGCTTCGAGGAGCGTTTGACGACGCCTCGTGTTCGCCTCGCTTCGACTCGCTTTGGGCTTTGGGCCGGCTGGCGGAGGCTCAATTGGCAACCTCTCCGGACATGATCCGCGAGCGCTCTTTTCTGAAGAGCACGAGCGTTAGTACGCCTATACGGAAATAAAACACAGGAATAAGATGGCACGCCATACCGTTCTATACCGGGCGTATCAATCCGGACCGCACTTCTTTTTCAGCCTCTTTGAGCCTTGCTGCCCCTTGTTGGCTAGCCACCGCAGCTCGGCCTTCCGCCTCGAGGGCTCCCCACCGCAAAACATCATTGGTATCACGGTGATAAAAAATAAGCACGGATGGATCACTTTCAAAAGTATTGGGACTTCGGTCTCGATTACTGTGAGGCTGGCGGTATTCCGGGTAATCGGCCGTAATGGCAACCAAGGCATTATCGATGCTCGGTTGGTAAAATACCCGTCGATCAGCTCCACGGATATGTCCGGATCCTCTTGGGAGGCGGATCGAGGAACCGCCCCGGACCCTCGGGTTGTGGAGGAGGCTGTTTATATCCTTACGGCTGGCGCAGTTCCTCGTCGAAATCACAAGATGAGATATTTGACTACGGAGTATGGATCGGATGGGCAAAACAAGTGTCCGCTTACCCGGCTTGGAGGATTGTTCATAGAAAATCCATACTGTGGATTGATATGGAGAAATTCCTCCTCTTCTCCCTTGTACAATGCGGACAAGATCTTCGTTAGAGCGGCAACCGATCCCGGCCCCTTACGGCGCGCGGTGGCGTCATCCTCCCCGTTGAAATCCCACATGGGGTGGCCTCTATACTGAAGCGGCTGCACCCCCCGCATAATTCATGTGGCCATGACCCCGATCATGGTCAGTCCGGAGTGAGCTAACAATCTTATCCGGCTCATCAATTAAAGGGCGTCCCTGTCATTTTCCTTCTGAGGGCTCCGTGGGCGCCAGCTTACGCGCTTATTCAAAGGAGCATTATTGAACTCAGGAAGGCCGATCCACACATGGTACGGCAGGGGGACATCTTCTATGTAAAACCATTCTGAAGGCCAGTCTTCGGATGCCTTCTTTGGGGTTCCGGATAGATATCCGTCCCGGCGACAACGCCATACTGGCTCCGCCCACTTGATATATTGACCCCTCTTGAGAGCGGGGCACAAGGCGTAATGCCTTCTTCCACGGTAGCGAAATGAGCCTCGATACCCAAAAACAGCTCGCAAAAGGGCTACGAAGCCCGCAATATGCAAAATGGAGGCAGGCGTGAGGTTGTGCAACTGAGGTCAGAGAACTCGAGCCCCCGGAGAAACGGATGAATTGGAAATCCGAGCCCTCTTATCAAATAAGGGACAAGGCATACCCGCTCTCATTTGGAGGGATTGGGGACGCTCTCCGCTTGCTTTCCGCCATTGTAGGTGGCGAGTCCGGCTCGAACCGGGACCATGAAGGCTGAGGAAGAAATCCCTTGGTTTGAGCGTCACTAACTCGGCCATGCGGATGGAACATCTCTCCCAATCCCCAGGCTGAGAGCTGGGAGGGCGAGAGGAGGAGCTGCGTCGATTGGCCATGATGGAATGGATTTCTGTCGGATGCGCTCTGATGAATGCTCGTGAAGGGAAGATGGTGTGATTCGGATCTGAATCCTCGTCTCTTTTATAGGCAGCTCATTTGCGCAGCTAGGGGGGTAAATGTAAAGGTACCCTGGCTTTTCGCATTCATTTGACACATGGAAGATGGCTATTATTGGGCGTGGAAGCCAAGGAGCGCAGTATTTATGAGAAGCCGGACACTATTCAACAGGTACAGAGAGTTTGGTGAAGAACCCGCCTTGCAATGCCGAAAAAAATCTACGCGCCGGACTCATCGTCATTGAAGCCTGGTTCGGGGCCACCGAGGAGTCCCGATTAGGGGTGTCCTGATAGCCAACTATAACCTTTGGCCGACTCTGGACTATGAAGATACAAGATTGAAGACTCCGTCCGGTGTCCGGATGGGACTATCCTTGGCGTGGAAGTCAAGCTTGGCAATATGGATATGTAGATCTCCTACCATTGTAACCGCCTCTGTGTAACCCTAGCCCTCTTCGGTGTCTATATAAACCGGAGGGTTTTAGTCAGTAGGACGAACAACAATCATACCATAGGCTAGCTTCTAGGTTTTAGCCTCTCCGATCTCGTGGTAGATCTACTCTTGTACTACCATATCATCAATATTAATCAAGCAGGAGTAGGGTTTTACCTCCATCGAGAGGGCCCGAACCTGGGTAAAAACATCGTGTCCCTTGTCTCCTGTTACCATCCGCCTAGACGCACAGTTCGGGACCCCCTACCCGAGATCCGCCGGTTTTGACACCGACACCCGTATTCAATTCCCTTTGTCTATCGGTATGTTACTTGCCCGAGATTCGATCGTCGGTATCCCCATACCTCGTTCAATCTTGTTACCGGCAAGTCTCTTTACTCGTTATGTAACGCATGATCCCGTGGCTAACTCCTTAGTCACGTTGAGCTCATTATGATGATGCATTACCGAGTGGGCCCAGAGATACCTCCCCGTCATACGGAGTGACAAATCCCAGTCTCGATTTGTGCCAACCCAACAGACACTTTCGGAGATACCTGTAGTGCACCTTTATAGTCACCCAGTTATGTTGTGACGTTTGATACACCCAAAGCACTCCTACGGTATTGCTACCTCTTGAGCACTGTGTTGGTTTTCCCCGAAGAGGAGAGGATGATGCAGCAAAGTAGCATAAGTATTTCCCTCAGTTTTTGAGAACCAAGGTATCAATCCAAAGAGGAGGCCACGCTCAAGTCCTCATATCTACAACAAAAACAATAGCTCAACGCAACCAACGCGATTAGGGGTTGTCAATCCCTTCACGGTCACTTACGAGAGTGAGATCTGATAGAGATGATAGATAATATTTTTGGTATTTTTGATATAGAGATGCAAAGTGAAAAGAAAATGACAAAGTAAAAAAGCAAAGCAAGATTAAAGTGATGGAGATTGATATGATGAGAATAGACTCGGGGGCCATAGGTTTCACTAGTGGCTTCTCTCAAGAACATAAGTATTCTACGGTGGGTGAACAAATTACTGTTGAGCAATTGATGAATTGAGCATAGTTATGAGAATATCTAGGTATGATCATGTATATAGGCATCACGTCCAGACAAGTAGACCGACTCACCTTTTGCATCTACTACTATTACTCCACTCATCGACCGCTATCCAGCATGCATCTAAAGCATTAAGTTAAAAACAGATTAACGCCTTAAGCAAGATGACATGATGTAGAGGGATAGTTTCATGCAATATGATAAAAACCCCATCTTGTTATCCTCGATGGCAACGATGCAATACGTGCCTTGTTGCCCCTTCTGTCACTGGGAAAGGACACCGCAAGATCGAACCCAAAGCTAAGCACTTCTCCCATGGCAAGAAAAACCAATCTAGTAGGCCAAACCAAACTGATAATTCGAAGAGACTTGAAAATATAACCAATCATACATAAAAGAATTCAGAGAAGATTCAAATATTATTCATAGATAGACTTGATCATAAACCCACAATTCATCGGTCTCAACAAACACACCGCAAAAAGAAGATTACATCGAATTGGAGATGCTCTAAGGAAATTGCTCGGCTAGCCTAGCTAGGCAGCTTTTGCTTTGCCAACCTTGCCTGGTCAAACGGTTTAGTTCTTTTCTTACCAGCCTTGCCCCTTGAAAATCATTGTCATGAGTGGGTCGCCGATTTTTCCGTGTGAAAAGTTTGCTGTCGGAAGCGAGCCGATCTGGCTCTCCTGAGCTAGCAAGGTTTTTCTAGCCCACCCAAGCTTGCTGGCCCACAAAAGCTAACATATTTTAACAGTTCCAAATGCCTAACCTTGCCCGGATAGGCTATAAACTGTTCTTGCTAAGGATCCAAACGCTCCCTAAGTAACAACGCTCGCTAGCAACGAGGCCAGGAGGGGATTGAGATGCGAAGTTAATGGACGATGCCTAAACATTTTGGGAATACTTGATTTTTGTAAGATGACTTAACACCTAGACGGAGGGAGTACTACTCCTCAGTCCAGGCTTGATGGAATATTCGTCACCTCTTCTCTTCTTGTACGTACTCCATTTATATCTCACTTCATGTGGCTTCGCACTCACACGATATTCCTATTCTATGAACCTGTGTGTGTGTGTGTGTGTGTGTGTGTGTGTGTGTGTTTAACACCATGTGTGTGTTAGAGAGAGCGACACATCGACCTACTCCTACAGAGAGATGGTGTGTAGTGTATGATTTAGCCACGAGAGTCGGTGCATCCTCTCGCTTCCGAGGCGTCCGGTTGGGATGAAGTGACAGCTGCCACGCCCGCTCACTCGACCAAAGATGGCCCACCCAAAGCCCCTCCATTGCCCCCCAAGCACTTCCCTTTGAAAGCGGTCATTTGCTCAAAGAATCGGTGTCGCATTCATGCCCGGCAGAGCGGACGCGACCTCTCCTTTGGCGCCTGCGTTGAAGGGAGAAGCGGATTCAAGAGTGATGGTTGCTTCGTCCGTCCAACTTAATGTTGGGTCTGTGTGATTTGATGGCTCATTGGTCATTATTACTGAGGTGGTACGACTGCTGGATGTCCCACGCTTTCGGCGAAAGGAGGTACTACTAGATTACAATTTTCTCCATTCTTACAGCGGAGTGCGAAAGCAGTGAAAACACGCAGGCTCAGTGATTACATGGCCCACCTCACACTATCACCATATTTTTCTGGACACCGTGCGACACCTAACTCTTTACATAGTACTACTAGTATAGTACATACTGTAATTTCTCGGTGAGATAAATCAGATAATGCTATGAAGCTTCCACTTCATTTCATGTATCTTAAGGGCCCAAGGTTTCCCGTTGCAACATTTCATGAAATACAAAGGAGACTAACATGCATGCTATTGCATCTTAATGATTGATAGATCATAGCCAATATGTACTCCCTCCGTTCCAAAATAAGTGTCTCAACTTTATGCAAACTTTAGTACAAAGTTGTACAACTACTAAAGTTGACACTTATTTTGGAACAGAGAGATCTAAAGAAAAAAAGATCCATGCAATCCCTAGCTCCTAGCCCTTGAATCATAAACCCTAATCAGGCTTTAATTTGCTAGCAACGTTGGAGCTTTCCAAGAAATGAAGTTTGCAACCCTTTGACCATCGGATCATTTTATGCAATTCACCAAAATCGAGATGAGCATCCCTGTGGCAAAGAAATTGAAGAAGCGTGATTAGAATAAGATTACCGGGACTAGTTGATGAGACATAAACTCATCACAAATACGACGAGAAGCCAAGAGAGGTATGTGCGGGGCAAAGAAGTAGAGAAATATCCACATGGAGTGATGTGGGCAACTAGAGCAGTGGTGCAAGCCGGCCATAAAAGGAAGTTGTACCTGAGGGATGTCGGGACGTAGCTCAACCTAGAGGAGGGCGGCGGAGGCGGCAACCGCCCACGTTAAGTGGCAAAGTGAGCAAGGGACGAAGGCAACCTCACCGGCTTTGTGAGAGAGAACGGCGGGGACCCCTGATCGTGACGTGGATTTATTAAAGGTTTTCGCCCGTCGGCGACGCATTTAATGCATCAGATCTACACTAAGCATCCACCCCTTCCCTAGCAGATGTGGTCCGGCCAGATGTTAGAGATGTGGCCACAAATGCGTTTTGGTGCGAGAGAGTGTGAGGAGAGCAACCCCGACAAGCAACCGTGCAAGGTGCTCGTCTCCGGCTATGTATTTAGTGGAGCGGTTTTCTTTTCTCTCCATATGAACCCATTTATATTGCGTACGTGCCACTGAAGAAAAAAACTTTATTTATAAATGTCGCGGCACCGTTCATGTGTGGTTCCCAACCCTCCATTATTTATAAGTGAGTAACTACTACTAGACGCGTCAAATTATCACGTGTGCTACATCATCTTACATAAATGAGCTCCACCGTGTCACGTGTGTGGTTGGGGAAAGGCATAAAAGAGCGCCATAAAAAGAGTGCTACTAGTATACTATGTGCGTGGGTGCGTGCACCTCTTCTCTTCGAGCATGGTTATTAAAAGTATAGCTAGCCCTCTCTTTGTACTACCACATGGTTATTATATATGGGCAAAAGAGTATAGGCGTAATAATGACTAATAAGCCGTGAAATCACGAGGCCCACCTTTCTCTATGTTTGACCAAGGAAGCAGCCATAGTTTCACTCCTCGTTGAATATCCATCTGCTGCTACCTCCGCGAATAAATAAAAATCCGCTTCTACCTCCGTAGCATGGTTAATAATATAGCCATGTCAATCACGACGTAGAAATATCATTCACTGATACAATAGGGCTGGATCTAAGGCTGATGATTTTTTTTACTTTGTCTCTTTCTCTTTTTGTCTCATTTACTCACTTTACATAGGAGCACGTGTAGAGGATGGCTATTCCTTTCGATCGGACTTCTTCATGGGGTTTAAGACTAAGTAGCTCCGAATTATGCCCGCTGCCCACCACTCAGATCGTGCCATCTATGATAGGGAGTACTCCCCATTGCAACAATGAGGTCCACTAGGTCTAGCACGTCACCGTAAGAAGAGACTGTCACACAAAACATACATCTTGTTGCATTCTTCCTCAGATAAAGACGTACCAATCGGTACGCATACTACTAGTACTACTACTACTCGTTCTCCTATAAACCTTGTGCTTGGCATCTCCCAAATATTAACCTTGCGATTGGCTCTTCGCCTCTTCAGGAAGTCGAGCAATAATGGTACTGCAGTATATATCATTCTGGCTATATGAGACCGAATGAATTGCTGCACGTCCACCACGTGGGCGAGGGTCGAGGGGAGAGGGAGAGTGCGTACTATTACGTTCGTTTCAATATGGACTACATATGGAGCAAAATGAGTGAATCTACACTCTAAAATACGTCTATATACATTAGTGCTTGGAGTATGTACTAGTAGTTCATATTGAAATCTACTAAAGGATATATATTCCAAACAATATGATAATCTCTCTAACCAAGGTAGGGGCGAGGAGTAAGAAGGGAGTAGTAAAATTTTCTCCTCGTCCTGCGAGCCACCATGCGCGTGGGCGAGGGAGCGGGCGTAAGGCGTAGTAAGCAAGCTTCACCTCGTCCTGCGAGCCATCGCGCCCGTGGGCAGGGGACACAGCGTACTAAGCAAGCTTCTCCTTGTTCTACGAGTTGACAGGATACATCAAAAGTACGTAATACATACAAAGCATCTCGAGTGTATAGAGCCTTGCCTCTAAGGTAGGCCCCACATGGTTTGCCTCTTTTTTAACATAATGCATCAAGTCACAATTTGTTTGTTCACCCGTGGTAGACGATCCTCCATCAAGTGGACAACCAATACACGTGTCAAATTACCATGTGGGCTGCCTTTTCGTATAGAAATGAGCTCCACTGTGCAGCAGCGGTGTGGTTGGGAAAGAGACGGAGATGCGTGCGTCGTGCGTGCACCTCTTCTCTTCGTGCACGTCCCCCACCTACGTGAGTGTGTGTGAAAGAGATACAAACCTAGACATATGGCGTGTGCGTTCGTGAGTGTTTTTTGTTTGGGGGGGTGTGGGTGTGATCTCGTGAGTGAATTTGTGGGAATATGTGTCGATGACATCTCAAACAAAAATTGACACATGTAATGTGTGTGAAATAGAGGCCTATCTATATCATATATAGAGGGGCCGATCCACGAGAAGAGAGGGAGGGGTCATAGATATTGATAGATTTGAAGAGAGGATCAAGTGGGTGGGTGCGAGATTGATGAAGAGAGCCATCAAAATTGTGTGTGTGCAAGTCAAAGATATAGGGCGGCTGACCCTGGGAGCGTCCCGGAAGGCCGCACAGGAAGCAAGTTTGTGTGTGGCAGGGAGACATGACTAGAGCGCTCGATGTATTGGTGTGTGTGTGGGGGGGGAGGGAGGGGGGAGGCAGAGGCCTAACTAGAGAGGTAGAACGACTCGTATATGTGTTGAGAAGGAGAGACCGAACTATGTCTTGAGGGAGGTCGGTCAACATCCATACATAACTGAAGGACGGGAAATAGGTTGGGACAGAGAGAGAGAGAGAGAGAGAGAGAGAGAGAGAGGAGAGAGGGAGGGAGCGGGGTATAGTGCTGGATGGGTGATGGAGTTGTTTCTCGAAGATGGTGGGAGAGGCCTACTAGACAAACCGAGGGTAGAACCGCAATATTATCAATAAGAGTGGGGATGTGTTTCATTGTGTGCTGTGTGTGATAGATGTGTCGACGCATGCAAGGATGATGAAGGGGAACCATGTGTTTGGTAAGCAAACCTAACTAGATCGGTAGATCAATTGTTGTTTGTCGGAGGATGAGAGAGACATAACTAATGAGGTAGACCGATCGACGCGTGGGGAAAAACGAGTTATAAGGACCTAGCTAGCTATATGTATAGCGGGAGATCGGTCGGTGTACATCCATTTGTTAGAGGAAAATAAGGCCTAGCGAGATGGATAGACAGAGAGAATGGAGCTAGGAGGTGGTGCGAGAGGCCGACCTACTAGCTAGACAGGGGGAGGAGTGTGCGATTGTGAGATCGATGAAATGAGGGGCGAGAGTTTACATGTGTGTGGGACCATATGAGAGACACGAGGCATGGACACAGAAAGGAGGAGATGGAAGGTGCGTGTGTATGTTGTAGGCAGACATCACTGGAGAGGTCGATCGATGTGTGTCGGAAAGGAGTTGTGGAGACTATGGGAGAACGACCTAAAGAAAAAAAGAATGTGCGTGATGGATAGAATGGTGAGGGAGGGGAGGGCGAGGAGGGCGTGCACATGCACGAGAGAAAGTTAGTGCTAGCTACAAAGGCTAGAGGATTGTGTGGGTGTAAGAGACTAACAAAGATCATAATTTTATATGAAAGTGGATTCATATATTTGAATAGGAGATACGCGTGCTGTGATACGCGTATGCATGCATGAATATAGCGGTGATACGCGTGCTGTGGTTTTGCACATGTTATACCATAAAGTGATAATGCATGGCGTTTGCAACTCACAACTAAATGTCGAACAATCTAAACCATACTATACATCGAACAATCTCACATTTTATTTGAATTTGTGATAATGTGTGGCCTTTGCAGCTTACAACTAAATATCGAACAATCTAAACAATACTATATATCGAACAATCTCACATTTTATTTGAATTTATGGTCATGTGTGGCGTTTGCAACTCACATCTAAATACTTGTAGGCGTAGGGGACGGGGCACCATACATTATGTGATAAACACATTATACATATGAGACATGGTTTAGATTATGAAGATCTAGCTAGAGCTTGAAACATACTGTGATTTGAAATCAACATAAAGTGGATTCAAAAAATCAAGTTCAACTTCAGTACACATAGTTCATATCTAACTCGACAGTAATCATGTGGTGTGCTGTGAAGATAATACACAAGCGATGGTCTAACTTGAGAATAATGATGATTGTAGATATTATTAAAACAGAGAAACAAAATCAAATGATTTGACTTCACAACAATCATTATTGTAGATCTTATTAAAATAGAGAAACAAATTCATATTTAGTTCATATTGAAGCGGTAGTATATACGTTTGGAATGCACTAAAACGTTCATTTGAGTAGCAGGTTGCATGCATTATACATGTAGCAAAATATTTTAATTGAACATAACATGAATTCAAAATTTTGAATGGCATTTGTAGTGTGAATTGATTTGGTATAGTACACGGGACTAGACTCTCTTGTGTGGTGCGAATTGATTTCTTTTTGTTTTTTCGTCGACGAAAGTGCAAATTGATTTGATACAGTACACGTTAGGCTTGTCCGAAATTTCAACCCAGCGGCTTGTTACCCGAAATATTTAAGATATATCTTTGTCTCGTTGTGCTCAAAAACTCCCTCCATCTCAACCCGCCTTGCTATCCAAAATTACAACGCTACGAAAACTCCCACCTCTTGCGGAATCCCGATCGCGAAATGCCCGTTATACCCCTCGAACCGAAAGAACCACCTAGTTCAAATCGGTGGGGGTACTTTCATCAACTTACCCCACATTTGGACAAAAGCGCGTCCCTAAGCCATGGTTCCCCACTCCCATCCACTACAAAAAAACCCACTGTAGGAGCGACGTCGCGTGTGCCACAGAAGTTAGCGATGAAAGCGCTCATGGCTTCGTCCCGAGAAGAAGAGATCGACCGCTTCGGGAGGTTCAGAACCAGAGCGCGAGGCCATCCTTGAGGCCATGGGAACCCGATTATTATAAACTTCTCATCACCGCTCGCCGCTTTGATGCTCAGCGCGTAGAGTTGGAGGAACTCTGCGGGATTAGAGGTGCCATCATAGCGCGGAGGTAGATCTGGCTTGAACTTGTCGGGCCAGACGACACGGCGCAGCTCCAGGGTGAAGGCATGGCAGGCCGCCAGGCTCACAGGCATGACACGCACGGGGGGAGCTCGGTCCTGACACCCGCGCGCCAGACGCTCCTGAGGCACGAGGTCTTGCTGCTAGCGCTAAGGCGCTGGGAGCACACGCACATCAGCCTGCAGCCACTGCACCACCTGGTAGCTTGCTTCATCCCTTGCGGTGCCCGCCCGCAGGTCGCTGTGAAGTGCGCACTGGCTCTGGGTCCAGTCAAGATTATGCGCCGAGGAGGAGAAGGCACACCGTGAACCACGTCGCACGCCTGGGATGGCGGGGGAGGCAGCGAGCACGACGGTGCACGAGCCTCTCCGACAGTGTTGACGAGTTCAGCAATCTAGCCGAGCCAATCGTCATAGAGTTCATTGGCAGGGTGATAATGCAGGAGCTCGCACACCATGAGCAGCGCAGCCTGCACTGCGCCGACCCACGGCGAGTATGGGAGGACGATGTCGTGGCTGGAGTGGGCCATCACGCTGCACGAGAGGTGGCAGCGATGAATCCTGTTGCTCGCAAGCAGTAGGGTCAGTGGCGGTATTAACCACAAGGGAGGCGGAGCGGCGAGGAGCGTCATTGCCCGCGGGTGCCGTCTGGGCGACACGAGCGGCCCGACGCTCGGTGCGGACACGGCGAGCGTCGGCCATGGGAGCGACAGAACGGAGGGGAAACGAACGATGGAAGAAGGACTTCGACACGCCCCTACCCTGCGCACCAAATGTCGGATTCGGGGCTCCGTAGACCCAACAAAGGTTCGACCTCTAGGTCGTGTGTGAAGAACTCAACCTATCCAGCCAACCAGCTCGTTGCCCCACACCCTGTCCCTATTCGCATGAGCAAGGAAGGAGATGAACATGGTAGTTTACCCGAGTTTCGGGCCACCTTTCTTGGTGTAAGACACTACTCCTTTGTGGTGGGTGAACTGGCCTCACGAGGGGTGAGGATGAACTAGTACAAGGGATGAACAACCTCATGAGGTTCGGAGGTGAGGAATGAGTCGACCCTTCTAAGGCGGTGGCTAACCTATATTTATAGTGGCCTCGGTCCTCTTTACCCGTAACGCATAAGCGTGAAGGGATCCCACGGTGACCAATTTGAAAGGGGACAAGTAGTACATCTTATCCTGACGAAAGGTGGTCTTCGCGTGCAAAGCTTCTGGTCATGACGCAGCGATGGGCTCGGCGATGAAATTCATCTTGCCGTGCTAGCGGTCTTGGTCTCGTTGCACCGGAATGGAAACCTTTGCCAGATTACTCGGCAACCCATGCCTGTCCTTGCCCCTTAGCACTAAAGAGGAAACTGCCTCCTCTATGCCCGCTGGCACCCGCCTGCCTTGGTCATCATGGCTTTCGTCATCGTAGCCTCATGAGGCCGAGTACCTGCATAGAAATCTCCACTCCACTGGAGGCCGCCTGGGGAGGCCGCTCCTTCGGGAGGTCTTGGTGGGGTCTGCCTCGCGAGGGTCTTGTAAGGTCGGGTACCTGCATAGAAATCTCCACTCCACTAGAGGCCGCCTGGGGAGGCCGCTCCTTCGGGAGGTCTTGGTGGTGTCCGCCTTGCGAGGCTTGGCCCCTCGCGAGGGTCTTGTCTTGGCAGTCCTGTAGATGGACCATACCAGGCCGTCGAGTGAGCTACGCCTTGGGCCGCATGCAGGCAAGTCTGGGTACCCTAGTTCCTAGAATGCCGATAGTGGGGAAGTGGGATCAACTGTGCCCATGATCTCCACTCCCCCGCGCTGTGCGGGCATGTTTTCTGCGTGCATTAACTGCATCAGGGAATGCAACCGTCTGATGCAACCGCAATAAATCCCACGCGCATGGGCCGAGGGCACGGCGTGGTAGGGCCCGGCCCGCAGTCGCGTCCATCGCATGCCTTGTCGCTGGCGAGGGCCTCGCCCATCGCCGTCAAATGCGTCACATGGCGGCTCGCCGAACCACAATGAGCACGAACCATCATTCGAACCAAGATCGAGCGGTCTGACGCTTCAGTTTCCCGCCCAGGACGGCCTGCCGCGATCCGTCTTCCAGAAGCCGGTGTCTAGTGGGTGTTGCTGGACCTGCGACCTCGAAGCCGGCGCCCCGGGTGCCAGGCGCCATCTGGCAGGGCGAACTTTCTTCATCAACAGCGCCTCCTCGGGGGAGGGGGAGTGGAAGAGCCCCCCTGCTTGGAGCCGGCGAGCCTTCACAGCTTCGGGGTCTACTGTCGGGGGATGACCCTCGGGTAGGCAGCGGAACCCATATCCCATTTTACAACATCGGGGCATGCCAAGCCCCTCAATTCGGCTGGCCTACCTACCGGCCCCCAAGGCGAGTCGGCCGGGTACGGCCACCCGTCCCAGCTGGTTGGTCCAAAGCCGGGTGGCCACAAGAAGATAACCCCTACGACAAGGCAAGCATACCCTCGCGCTCCCCCTTTATGCCCGACCCAGGTTAAGGCGTGGCTACTGATCGCCACTGTGCCCCCGCCGGTAGGCGGTGCCAGGCGGCACGATCACATGGGCTGGCGTTGCCCACCGCCTGCGGACGTTGAATGATTTGGCGTGCCCTGATGCCCCACAACCAGTCGGACCCATGCCCCGCAGTCTCGGCATGGCTCGCGCCTGGCGGTCCCGGCGTGACCCGCGCCTAACGGACCCGACAGGCCAGCGGCCCCACTACGGTGTCGATTCAGGGCTCCACAGACCCAAGAAGGTTCGAACTCAGGGGTGTGTGCGAAGATCTCAACAAGCTCAAGCCTCAAGCTCACCGCCCCACAGCCTAGCCTCGTCAAGTTTGTGCAAGCGGGGAAGAAGTTGAACACAGTGATTTACCCAGGTTCGAGCCACCTTGCGGTGTAAAACCTTACTCTTTCTTTGTGGTGGATTGGCCTCACGAGGAGGTTGAGGATGAACTAGTACAGCGGATGAGCAGCCTCGCGAGGGATCAGGTTGAAGGAAATATGCCCTAGAGGCAATAATAAAGTTGTTATTTATATTTCCTTATATCATGAAAAATGTTTACTATTCATGCTACAATTGTATTAACCGGAAACTTAGTACATGTGTGAATACATAGACAAACAGAGTGTCACTAGTATGCCTCTACTTGACTAGTTCGTTGAATCAAAGATGGTTAAGTTTCCTAGCCATAGACATGAGTTGTCATTTGATTAACGGGATCACATCATTAGAGAATGATTTGATTGACTTGACCCATTCCGTTAGCTTAGCACTTGATTGTTTAGTATATTGCTATTGCTTTCTTCATGACTTATACATGTTCCTATGACTATGAGATTATGCAACTCCCGAATACCGGAGGAACACTTTGTGTGCTACCAAACGTCACAACGTAAGTGGGTGATTATAAAGGTGCTCTACAGGTGTCTCCGGTGGTATTTGTTGAGTTGGCATACATCGAGATTAGGATTTGTCACTCCGATTGTCGGAGAGGTATCTCTGGGCCCTCTCGGTAATGTACATCACTATAAGACTTGCAAGCAATGTGACTAATGAGTTAGTTGTAGGATGATACATTACAGAATCGAGTAAAGAGACTTGCGTGTAGCGAGATTGAACTAGGTATTGAGATACCGACGATCGAATCTCGGCAAGTAACATACCGATGACAAAGGGAACAACGTATGTTGTTATGCGGTTTGGTGATAAAGATCTTACGTAGAATATGTAGGGAGCCAATATGAACATCCAGGTTCCGCTATTGGTTATTGACCGTAGACATGTCTCGGTCATGTCTACATAGTTCTCGAACCCGTAGAGGGTCCGCGCACGCAACGTTCGGTGACGATCGATATTATGAGTTTATGTGTTTTGATGTACCGAAGATAGTTCGGAGTCCCGGATGTGATCACGGACATGATGAGGAGTCTCTAAATGGTCGAGACATAAATATTGGACGACTACATTCGGACACCGGATGAGTTCCGGGGGTCACCGGATATTTATCGGAGAGTCGGGGGGTTATCGGAACCCCCGGGGGAACTAATGGGCCAACATGGGCCCTGTGAGAGAGAGAGGAGGGGGCCTAGGGCTGGCCCCCCCCCCTTGGGAGTCCGAACTGGACAAGGAGGGGGCGCCCCCTCTTTCCTCCCTCTCTCCCTCTCCATCCTTCCCCTTCCTCCTTCCTAGTTGGACTAGGAAAGGGGGAGTCCTACTCCTACTAGGAGGAGGACTCCCCCCTCTCCTTGGCGCGCCCCAAGGCCGGCCGGCCTCCCCCATTGCTCCTTTATATACGGGGGCAGGGGGCACCCTAGGACACACAAGTTGATTGTTTCCAGTCGTGTGCGGTGCCCCCCTCCACCATAATCCACCTCGGCAATATCGTCGTAGTGCTCAGGCGAAGCCCTGCGCAGGTAACTTCATCATCACCATCATCATGCCGCCGTGCTGACGAAGCTCTCCCTCGACACTCTGCCGGATCATGAGTTCGTGGGACGTCACCGAGCCGAATGTGTGCAGATCGCGGAGGTGCCGTACTTTCGGTGCTAGGATCGGTCGATCATGAAGACGTACGACTACAACAACCGCGTTGTCATAACGCTTCCGCTTACGGTCTACGAGGGTACATGGACAACACTCTCCCCTCGCATCACCATGATCTTGCGTGTGCGTAGGATGTTTTTTGAAATTACTACGTTCTCCAACTGTGGCATCCGAGCCAGGTTTATGCGTAGATGTTATATGCATGAGTAGAACAGAAGTGAGTTGTGGCGATAATAGTCATCTTGCTTACGGCATGTCATACTTTGATTTGGCGGTATTGTTGGATGAAGCGGCCGGACCGATGATACGTCTCCATCGTATCTACTTTTCCAAACACTTTTGCCCTTTTTTGGACTCTAACTTGCATGATTTGAATGGAACTAACCGGATGACGTTGTTTTCAGCAGAATTGCCATGGTGTTATTTTTGTGCGTAAATAAAATTCTCGGAATGACACGAAACTTCACGGAGAATATTTTTTGGAATATATAAAATACTTGGCGAAGAATCAAGACCAGGGGGCCCACACCCTGGCCACGAGGGTGGGGGGCGCGCCTACCCCCTGGGCACGCACCCTGTCTCGTGGGCCCCCTGAGGTTCCACCGACCTCAACTCCAACTCCATATATTCACGTTCGGGGAGAAAAAAATGGAGAGAAGGATTCATCGCGTTTTCACGATCACGGAGCCGCCGCTTAAGCCCTAAACTCTCCGGGAGGATGATCTGGAGTCCGTTCGGGAGCTCGGGAGAGGAATCCGTCGCCGTCGTCATCATCAACCTTCCTCCATCACCAATTTAATGATGCTCACCGCCGTGCGTGAGTAATTCCATCGTAGGCTTGCTGGGCGGTGATGGTTTGGATGAGATTTATCGTGTAATCGAGTTAGTTTTATTAGGGTTTGATCCCTAGTATCCACTATGTTATGAGATTTATGTTGCTATGACTTTGCTCTGCTTAATGCTTGTCAGTAGGGCCCGAGTGCCATGAATTTAGATCTGAACCTATTATGTTTTCATGAATATATGTGAGTTCTTGATCCTATCTTGCAAGTCATTAGTCACCTATTATGTGTTATGATCCGGTAACCGAAGTGACAATAACCGGACCACTCCGGTGATGATCGTGATCTGAGGAGTTCATGTATTCACTAAGTGTTAATGCTTTGGTCCGTACTCTATTAAAAGGAGGCCTTAATATCCCTTAGTTTCCAATAGGACCCCCAACGCCACGGGAGGGTAGGACAAAATATGTCATGCAAATTATTTTCCATAAGCACGTATGACTATATTCAAATACATGCCTACATTACATTGATGAACCGGAGCTAGTTACGTGTCACCCTATGTTATAAGCTGTTGCATGAGAAATCGCATCGACATAATTATCCATCATCGATCCAATGCCTACGAGCTTTTCACATATTGATCTTTGCATAGTTACTTTACCGTTGCCACCGTTACAATTACTACAAAACTAATATCATTACTTCCATACTATTTTGCTACTAAATACTTTGCTGCAGATATTAAGTTTTCCGGGTGTGGTTGAATTGATAACTCAACTGCCAATACTTGAGAATATTCTTTGGCTCCCCTTGTGTCGAATCAATAAATTTGGGTTGAATACTCTACCCTCGAAACTGCTATGCGATCCCCTATACTTGTGGGTTATCAAGACTATTTTTTTGGCGCCCGTTCTTGGGAAGCATAGCACTATTCTTTGAGTCACTTGGGATTTATATCTGCTGGTCACTATGAGGAACTTGAAAGACGAGAAAAACAAAATTTATCCCTCAACTACGAGGGGAGGTAAGGAACTGCCATCTAGCTCTGCACTTGATTCTCCTTCATTTTGAGTAAACTTGCGACACCTAAACCTGCTTCCGCTATTAATTACGATATATGTCGCATGTTATTGATGATGCCACTTGACTATGCATCATACTTATGATGAAACTACTTCTATGCTTGATAATACTGTGCCACTAGGTGAATTTCTTGATGAACAACTTGCTAGGGCTAGAGAGAATGAAATTATTGAAACTAATAATATTGATGAAAGTGATGATGAAGATTCTCCCCTAGATATGAATTGCCTGTTGTGCCTAAGGGTTAGATTATGGATGAAGAAACTACTAGACTTTCTTGCTTGCAATGATAGATATGATCTTAAGAAATTATTAGCTAAGCTGAAAGAAAAATCTTTGAATGCTAGAATGAAATACGACCCTGCTTTTGCTACTTCACCTATCTCAGACATCGATAAGGATTATGATTTCTCTGTCAATCCCGAGTTAATTACTTTGGTTGAATCTGATCCTTTTCATGGCTATGAATCAAACTGTTGTGGCACATCTTACTAAATTAAATGATATAGCCACCCTATTCACTCATGAGGAAAAATTTCGTTACTACTTTATCCTTAAGCTATTTCCGTTCTCATTAAAGGATGATGCTAAAACATGGTTTAATTCTCTTGATCCCGGTTGTGTGCGTAGTCCCCAGGATATGATTTATTACTTCTCTGCTAAATATTTCCCTGCTCATAAGAAACAAGTTGCTTTAAGGGAAATATATAATTTTGTGCAAATTGAAGAAGAGAGTCTCCCACAAGCTTGGGGAGGCTTGTCCAATGTAATGCTTTGCACGATTGTCCTCTCAAGAAAAATGAAATACTTGATATCTTTTATAATGGACTAACCGATGCTTCCAGAGACCACCTGGATAGTTGTGTTGGTTGTGTTTTCTGGGAAAGAACCGTTGATCAAGCTGAATTGCTATTGAATAATATGTTGAGTAATGAAAATAATTGGACACTTCCTGAACCAACTCTTAAGCCAACTCCGAAGAAAAGGGGTATTCTATTTCTCAGTCCTGAAGATATGCAAGAGGCAAAGAAATCTATGATAGAAAAAGGTATTAAAGCTGAAGATGTTAAGAATTTACCACCTATTGAAGAAACACATGGTCTTGATAACCCGACACAGGTAGTAAAGGTAAATTCTCTCTATAGATTTGATAAAGCTGAAATCCCATCTACTAAGTTTGCTAGCCAATGCTTGGATGAGTTTGATAATTTTATTGTTAAACAAAAAAACTTCAATGCTTATGTTGGTAGACAATTGAAATGTAATGCTTATATGATTGAACACTTGAGTGATTATATGTCTAGAGTTACTGGTGAACTTAAACTTATTAGTAAACATGCTTCTATGGTTACCACTCCAAGTAGAACAAGTGCTTAAGGCTCAAAATGATTTGCTCAATGAATTGAATAACAAGAAAAATGATAATGTTGTTAGAGATATGACTAGAGGGGGTAAAATGACTCAGGAACCTTTGTATCCAGAGGGCCACCCTAAGAGAATTGAGCAAGATTCTCAGAGAACTAATGTTGATGCACCTAGTCCTTCTAAGAAGAAGAAAAGGAAAAATGATAGGACTTTGCATGCTTCTAGTGAACCTGTTGTTTACACACCTAAGAATCCCAATGATATTTCTATTTCTGATGTTGAAACACAATCTGGTGATGAACATGAACCTAGTGATAATATTAATGATGGTGTTCATGTTGATGCTCAACCTAGCGATAACAATGATGTAGAGATTGAACCTATTGTTGATCTTGATAACCCACAATCAAAGAATCAACGTTATGATAAGAGAGACTTCGTTGCTAGGAAGCACGATAAAGAAAGAGAACCATGGGTTCAGAAAACCATGCCTTTTCCTCCTAAACCATCCAAGAAAAAGGATGATGAGGATTTTGAGCGCTTTGCTGAAATGATTAGACCTATCTTTTATGTATGCGTTTGACTGATATGCTTAAAATGAATCCTTATGCTAAGTATATGAAAGATATTGTTACTAATAAAAGAAAGATACCGGAAGCTGAAATTTCCACCACACTTGCTAATTATACTTTTAAAGGTGGAATACCTAAGAAACTTGGAGATCCAGGAGTACCAACTATACCATGCTCCATTAAAAGAAACTATGTTAAAACTGCTTTATGTGATCTTGGAGCCGGTGTTAGTGTTATGCCTCTCTCTTTATATCGTAGATTTGATTTGAATAAGTTGACACCTACTGAAATATCTTTGCAAATGGCCGACAAATCAACCGCTATACCTGTTGTTATTTGTGAGGATGTGCCTGTCATGGTTGCAAACGTTACTATCTTAACGGACTTTGTTATTCTTGATATTCCAACGATTACTATTGGAGGTTTTGAATTTCCTCTTCCTACTGCCAAGAAGAAATATGATATTCTTATTATTGGGGATGTGCATATCCCCATTGAGGTAACTTAGTGTTATTTGAAAATTCTCCGGTTTCATGCGATTCGGAAAGAGATTGCTAACAAGACTTGATCAACCTTGTTAGTGGATTCCTTTTGATGAGCATTAGATGGATGAAGTTAGAAAGCACAACTCTCTTTACCCTCCTTTCACTTTCTGTTATTTAGATTAAATAAAGAAAAAATAGTATTTTCTGTCTGTTTTCTGAATTATCCATGCAATAAAAAATACCCCGAAAATAAAAGTTCTCCAAATGCCCTGAAATTGAAATATGATTTTTTGTAGAATATTTAAGAATATCCGCATCGAGAACACATCGTGGGAGCCACCACACAGCCACGAGGGTCCAGGGCGCCCCTGCCTCATGGGCCCCACGTGTCCCCCTCCACTTATTCCAACACCAAGACACTTGCCGTCTTCCTCGAGAAAAAATCACCACACAGCTCAAACTCGTGTTCTAGCTCGTTTTGCTGATTTCGATCTCCTTGCTCAATGCTCCACTCACAAAACTGCTTTGGGGATTGTTCTTCTAAGATGTGACTCCTCCAATGGTTCAATTAGTTTTTGTTCTAGTGCTTTATTTATTGCAAAATTTTGCTTCTTAGGTGACCCTGTTCTTGAGCTTGCATGTCAAATTTATTTGGTCCCAAGTAGTTCTAATGAATGATATAGTCTCTAGCCACTTGTGGGAGTAGTTGTTATCAATCTTGTTGAGTTTGGTTCACTTTTATTTTGAGTCACTAAAAATTTCAGAGATTTTCAGAAAAAGAAAATGATGAAGAGATTGTTGAGAGTCTCTTCGAGCCGAAGCTCGAAGGATAAGCAAAGTAAGGAGGATAAGAAGCCCAAAAATAATCTCCTTCGCACAACGGAGGTTCGGCCGTGTGAATGGCCTTGTGACGAGTTCTTGAAGGCAGCTGGGATTCATGATGATTTTTATTATTTGGTTGAGAATGCAGGCCTCACTGACTTCCTCCGCGGCCAGCGCGACAGTGTCTCCTACTCACTAATATTTTTGTGCAAAATTTTCATTTCCATGCTAGGAGATCACCACCTTCACTGGAGTTTCATTTATATGATGAAGTTAAGGAGATGTCCCTATATGATTTTTGTCGGGTATGCAAGATACCCTTTGAGGGCATCATAGAGGAACCACACCGTAATGATGTGGATGGATTTATTAATGAAATTGTTGTCGGGGAAACGAGGAAAGTTTCAGGTGCAAGAATGACACGCCCAATATGCGACACTATCCTAAAGAGACTCGAAGGTCCCACCAAGGATAGAACCGCATATTGACACACTATTGCAAGGTGGATATTATTACATCAAGCCATTACATAAATAGTTGGGGATACATACAAGGCATACAAATGCCGCAAGAATACATCAATACATAGCACAACATGCGGCAACGGATGAAACACAAACAGGAACTCAAACGACATCCACCCTGCTAGCCCAGGTTGCCGACCAGGAACCTATCCCAAGATCGAAGAAGAAGAAGAAGAAGAAATACTCCAAGACAAGCAAACATCGCTCTCACGTCATGATCATCGCATAACCTGTACCTGCAACTGTGGTTGTAGTAATCTGTGAGCCACGAGGACTCAGCAATCCCATTACCATGGGTATCAAGACTAGCAAATCTTAAAGGGAATGGAGAGGGTAAGGTGGTGAGGTTGCAGCAGCGACTAAGCAATGTATGGTGGCTAACTTGCGAGTACAAGAGTAAGATGAGAATCTACGCAAACAGTCGCAAACTAATAATGATCAAGAAGTGATCCTGAACTATGTACGTTCAAACATAACCCAACCGTGTTCTCCTCTCGAACTTCCTCGAAAAGAGACCATCACGGTTACGCAACGCGGTTGGTGTATTTTAGTTAAGTTTACTTCAAGTCCTCTACAACCGGATATTAACAAATTCCCATCTGCCACATAACCGCGGGCACGACTTTCAAAATCTTAAACACTGCAGGGGTGTCCCAACTTAGCCCATGACAAGCTCACGATCCGCCAGGACAATCCTCCATCGCGGGACACCCGATCAGACTCGGGGTCCCGGTGCACAAGACATTTCGAAAATGGTAAAACAAAACCAGCAAGACCTCCCGATGCACCGACCTAGCCTGATAGGAGTAGCGCGATCTCGTTCTTAGGGTACACCAGATTAGCTAAGCGTACAGGTACCAACATAACCCAAGTTGCCAAGGGACGGTCCCGCACAGTGCTCTAGTTTGGACCAACACTCATGTGAAGCACTGGCACGGGGGTTGATTAAAAGACCTCGGGTGCCAGCGGGTCCCTATGCAAGTTTTAGTTGTTATTAGGCAAATGGTAAAACCAATGTTGGGCCTTGCTGGAAGAGTTTTATTCAAAGCGAACTGTCAAGAGGGTCCCATACCCCTCACCGTGTTAGGGACACAAAATCAACGAACATAACACCGATATGACGGAAACTAGGGCGGCAAGAGTGGAACAAAACACCAGGCATAAGGCCGAGCCTTCCACCATTTACCAAGTATGTATGTGCATTAATTAAATAAGAGATATTGTGATATCCCAAAGTATCCATGAAATCCATGTACCGACATGGAACAACCTGCAACGACACCTCAACTAGCAATGCTATAAGAGGGGCTGAGCAAAGCGGTAACATAGCCAAACAACGGTTTGCTAGGAATGGTGAAAAGGTTAGAGGCTATCATGGCAATTTGGGAGGCTCAATAAACAAGTAAATGAGTAGCGCGATATAGCGATAGCATCGAGACAACTAGCATAGCAAAGATAGTAGTGAGATCCAAGGTGACGGTCATCTTGCCTAAAATCCCTCTAGGAAGAAGATCGAGTCCATGAAGTAGACGAACCGACGTAGTCGAACGGATCCCTCTAGGAAGAAGATCGAGTACAAGAGTAAGATGAGAAACTACGCAAATGGTCGCAAAGTAGTAATGATCAAGAAGTGATCCCGAACTACTTACCTTCAAACATAACCCAACCGTGTTCTCCTCTCGAACTTCCCCGAAAAGAGACCATCACAGTTACGCAACGCGGTTGGTGTATTTTAATTGAGTTTAGTTCAAGTCGTCTACAACCAAATATTAACAAATTCCCATCTGCCACATAACCGCGGGCATGGCTTTCAAAAGTTTAAACCCTGCAGGGGTGTCCCAACTTAGCCCATGACAAGCTCACGATCCGCGGAGACTCCATCGCGGGACACCCGATCAGACTCGGGGTCCCGGTGCACAAGACATTTCGACAATGGTAAAACAAAACCAGCAAGACCTCCCGATGCACCGACCTAGCCTGATAGGAGTAGCACGATCTCATTCTCAGGGTACACCGAATGAGCTAAGAGTACAGGTACCAACATAACCCAAGTTGCCAAGGGACGGTCCCGCATGGTGCTCTAGTTTGGACCAACACTCATGTGAAGCACTGGCACGGGGGTTGATTAAAAGACCTCGGGTGCCAGCGGGTCCCTATGCAAGTTTTAGTTGTTATTAGGCAAATGGTAAAACCAATGTTGGGCCTTCTTTGGAAGAGTTTTATTCAAAGCGAATCGTCAAGAGGGTCCCATACCCCTCACCGTGTTAGGGACACAAAATCAACGAACATAACACCGATATGACGGAAACTAGGGCGGCAAGAGTGGAACAAAACAACAGGCATAAGGCCGAGCCTTCCACCCTTTACCAAGTATATATGTGCATTAATTAAATAAGAGATATTGTGATATCCCAAAGTATCCATGAAATCCATGTCCCAACATGGAACAACCTGCAACGGCACCTACAACTAGCAACGCTATAAGAGGGGCTGAGCAAAGCGGTAACATAGCCAAACAACGGTTTGCTAGGAAGGGTGAAAAGGTTAGAGGCTATCATGGCAATTTGGGAGGCTCGATAAACAAGTGGTAGGTAGCGCGACATAGTGATAGCATCGAGACAACTATAGCAAAGATAGTAGTGAGATCCAAGGTGACGGTCATCTTGCCTGAAATCCCGCTAGGAAGAAGATCGAGTCCATCACAATCGCAACGTTACCGGAACTATCAGAAGAAGCAACACCGGAAAGAAGCAAACAACATGGTAAACAATCATCACATAAACATGAAATGATGCGCAACCAAGTATGATGCATGTCCAGTTTAATGATTCATGGCATGGCAAAGTGCAACAAACATCACTACAAATTAAGTGGAGTTCAATATGCAACGCGCTGCATATTGACAAACACCACATTCAAGTTATTTAGTTCTCTCCCGTTTATGTACCCAACAATATTAAATGTTATTAAACATGGCAAGAGGTGGAACATAAGTAAACTAACTATTTAAGCAAGTCTAAATGAGGCCAGAAATAACAAACAACAATTCCAGAAAATCCTCATATACAATTTCACGAATTACAGACTAATTCGCCTAAACCATATTTTAGAGTTGTTAAACAGCAAAAGCAAGTGCATCATGTTAATCTAGACATTTTCCACCCCATTTACATATAAAGAACATATAAATTGGAGCTACGGTTATTTAGTTATGAAATAAACCATTTCAACATGACATTTATGCAAATTAATTCAAACAACACATTCAAACATTTTAAATGTAACATCCCAAATTTCCAATTTGGAATGTTATACATAGAGCATCATGCATATCATATTTTTTCCTTGCATTTTGCTCGATCCTAGAAAATTCTACACAACTCAAGGACCCACGGGGAGAGTTGGGGATTTTCGTTATTTTCATATTTGAGTTTTCTCAAATTTTGAAAATAGGATCACTGATTTTATTTATTTTATCTTCAATTATTTCTACTACAAAAATATGAGAGATGAATAAAATGACTTTCCCAAAATAAAGAAATAATGAAGATTTAATAATAAAATCAAATAAGATTTTATTTTGAAGTTTTTCGCCTTTTTATTTGAATTTAGGAAAAATGTGCGTTTTTCAAAAATTGCATTTAGGCCCTAAATAAATGTTCATTAAATCCGCTTGATTTTAGAAACCGGGAAAATTTATTTCGGGATTTTTGGAGTCCGCTTGGTACTTCTTTTGATTTTTTTTCTCAGCGTAATGTTTTATTCAAAAAACGCTAGACCGCCTTTACGGCCGCATTCTGAAGCGGGACTCCGCTCGGGCGGCTTTTATATAGCTGACCACCCCGAGCCCCCAAGCCCACCCGAGCCGCCAAATTTCACCCGCCACCGCCGCCATGCGGGCGCCGATCACGGAGTTCGGCCTTACCGTGAAACCGTGCTTGCTTTTTTTAAAAGAACCGATCGGGTTTCTTCGGGTTTTTTTTGGTTTTTTTTTCGTTTTTTTATTTTTTTTATTTTTTTTATTTTTTTATTCGTATCTGTTAAATGCGTCTTTTCTTTTTCTCGGATTTAATCCGCGATTTTTCCGATCGCGATTCCGGATCCGATTTTCGCTTTTAGTATAACTTTTAAGCTCGTTTATCGAATCAGCGATTCAAGCGCTGGAGTTTCGCCTCGAAACCCTCTTTCCGAATAATCAACTTAAACAAGTTTGTGCTTCAGTAAAATTTGACTTAGATCCAGATTAGTAAAACGAAGTTGTTTTCTTCCGCCGCTTGACTTTCGTTGCTTCGCTTGATTTGATTCTTTTGCAAACCGAGTTCTTAAGTTGAACAATCTGGTTAGATCTATTTGAGTTTTACATGCATTAGATGAGTACTTATTGTATGCTTGTTTGTTTGTCTGCGATAGAATACCCGTGAGTACGCCACTGTTACATTTCGAGTCTCTAGGTTTCATGGATCATCGCGAAGGCAAGTAACACTTTGATCATACCTTTCCTACTACCCGCTTTTATGCATTAGATCTATCCTCAAACATTGCATTGATTAGGATCTAATTAAATTGTGGGATGGGAAGTAGTTGAGGTAGTACCTATTACCTGTTTTATTATCAAACCCTTGGGAATTACTTCTGCGTTTGCTTATGCCATGCTATGCTAGTAGACGTGGATTGGGTGAGTGAATTCCATTACAGATGTGAGATTGTTAATTAATGGTTTATTTAAGGTGGCAACTTAAACACACATCTGGGTGGATTGAGGCACCGTGTTTCTATCAGACTTGCCTGTATTTCTTGGACCGCCACCCGTGCCCAAAGGGATCATGAGATTATTCAAACTAGAAACTTACGTGTGCGACCACAAGCCATTATGGGCTCTGGCATAGTTGATTAAGTTGTGCGAACTCTTACGGGTAGACTAGCGGATGTAGGGGAAAGTAGGTGTACTTGGGTCTACCCACATGCAAGGTGCTAAGCGCTTCGAAAGACCTGTCTCGGTCATCCGCTTCTCAAACACCATGTAGTGCGAGAAACCAAACTGAGGCAATCGAGTCTTGTGGGGAAAAGTGCATAAACCTCTGCAGAGTGTATAAACTAATCATGATTAGCCGTGTCCCCTGCTATGGACATCTTGAGTATCTAGTACATGGATATCATGTGAATCTCATCATGTTACTTCTAATTAATATTGTTGGGTTTTAATGAGTACTTTTAATTGGGATTGAGAATGTCACAACCATTCTCAATGTTTCACAACCACCATGATAGTTAATAAATTTATTCCTTTGCACTAGGGAAAAATTGGCTTTTTCATAAAAATTGTAACCATAGAGCCTTCCACCCGACCAAATATGCATGTAGTATAGACTTTTCATTCCATTATTCTCTATGTGTTACATTGCCAAGATATTCCATGTCTTGACCCGTTTTCGGGCTGCAACGTTTCATGTTGCGTGACTTTTTGAACGACGAGTAAGGTGCTCTTAGGTCGTGGTTCTATACTCGATGATCTTACCGGAGTTGATGGACTCGCTTATTCTTCCAAGCCTTCATTGTTATCGTATTTAGATGGCCTTAAGCCATATTTATTATAATGAGTTCTCTCTTGAGACATTCGATTGTAATAAGTGTGTGATTGCTACTCTGTTATAAATCCCCCGAGTACTGTGTGGTGTCGACATCGATCCAGGATGACATCGAGCACGTAGAGATCAGACTGTTTGAGGTCTGGTCGCTACATTAAACATGGATGAAAGTTGCAAATTATGAAAGTACATGAAATTCTAAGCATTTTACATATATAAAACATTTTAATCCGATGCACGGTTAATTAGTTATTATATGCATGAACATACGGGCCAATCTGTAAATATGCAGAACACTGGAGTAAAAGCTAAATTCGTAGAACTGGGAAAAACATGATACATGCCGCATCTGTTCTCACCATGGGCCTTGCTTAGAACCGTGGAGAGGTAGCAACCCTAGAGGGCTGACCGCAGGACGCGGCCCAAAGGCCGGGTCAACGGGAGCGAGGCACGCCGGGACTTGAGGTCGGCAGACACGGGCGCTGGACCAAGTCAACGAGGGCGCCGCTCGTTCGAAGCCGCTGCTAGATGCCGCAAGCGACGCGAGGAGGCCGGAAGACGGGACGAGCGCCTGGATTCGGATCCGTCGAAGGCCGTGGGGACGGCGAGATCCGGCGGAGGTTGGAGCTACAGGTGGCAGAGGCCGGATCCCATGGTGGAGGTAGTAGGCTTGCCAAGCGGCGACGGGCCGATGTTTACAGAGAACCAGAGAGAGAGATCGGGAGCGGGCGGGAGGAAGAAACAGAAAGGAGAAGGGATGAGCAGGGAACAATGGCACGGACCTTGGGGCGACGAGGACGTCCTGCTGGTTCGGGCGAGGGATGGAGCATCTCCCGTGATGGCGCGAGTTCCGGGCGAGGCAAGGTCTAGGTGACGGCCAGTCGCCTGTTCGAAGCAGAGGCGAGGCACTGGTCGGAGACGGCGACGAGGAAGGTCGGCGAGGCAAAGCTTGAGCTCAAGGCTGGACTCTGGCCTGTAGAGGCAAACAAAGAGGAAGGGAGTCGGGTAAGAGAGAGATGAGAGAGCCAGAGGAAGAAGGAGACAGAGGAGAGGTGTGGCGACACTGCTAATGCTCAATGGCGAAGGGAGCTCGGCGGCTTCTTGCTACTTGTGTGTGGAAGCAGGAGAGGATGCTGAGGGTTGCGGCTCCGCTTGTCTTGTGAGGAAGCACCGACGAGGAGGAGATGTTCGGGGACGAACGAGCAGAGGAGGGCGGCTCTGGATGGATCTGAGGTGGAGAGGCTGAAGATTGGAGCGATGGGGAAAGCGAGGAGAAGGCAGGTGGGTGGCTTGGCTGCACTGGGATCCCGAGGAAGATCTTTTGGAGTGGCGGCGGCCGAATGGGGTCGATGGGACATCTCCCCTAAAATTAGGGTTGACCCTTATTTATAGGGAGACAAAATGAGGGTGTATTTTAGAGCGTCCAATCGTCATCGAACGGCTCCGGTTAAAGTGATGTTTAGGGGGATTTAAATCCAACGGTCACGACTGTCTGGGTTGGGCCCGGTGGAGTTTCCGGACGTGCACGCGAAGGGTGGTTGTGCAGAGAGGTTAGGTGGTTTGACAAGAGGGAATAGAAAACGCGGATTGGTCTCGAAATGGTCAACGAAGGCAAGGGGGGACGCGGCAACTACGAACGGATGCAATATGCATGATGACATGATGGAAAGCAACAACAACAACAATAATAAAACACACGAAGGTCACGCAAAACATGGAAGGCATCTGGAGCGTCGATCTCGGGGTGTCACAACACTCCTCCACTCACAAGAGATCTCGCCCCGAGATTTAGGGATGGCATCGAAGAGAAGCGGAAGAGCAAGAGGTAAAACAAAGTTGCTTCTTCGACAAACGAGTGAAACCACGAACCTTAGAGGTTGAACAACTTGAAAGTAAGAATCCAACGGAGATGAACGAAATTGAGAGCATTCCGGTAGAAAAGAGAAACAAGGAACACCATGTGAACCTTGGAGGTTGCAAAGCTATGAATGACAAGCACAATGGACAAGAAGGAATTGAAACCACTCTGGTTGAAACGAGATAACCAAGGAAAAAGGAAGAACAAATTCGGACAGCACTCCGGTTGAAAAGAGATGCAAAGACTTGATAAGATGAAAGGAACTTGCGTAGAGGACACAACACTCCAGTTAATGAATAAGTAAGAAAAGAACATGATCTTGGCAAAACGAGATGATGGGTGAAGAGAGCAACATCACAATGCCTCCGGAACAAATGTAAAAATGGAAACAAAAGAACGGAGAAGAAAACAACATGTTGTACCTCAAATCAATTTGAGGGAGCATCCTTAAAAGAAGGATTGCACGGAGTTGTTGGAAAATCAACAACAAAAGATATGATTTCCAATGGTCTTATGGGAAACATCCCAAAATTATGAGGTGAAGACCAGCCACTAACGGAATCAATTAATTGCTTGAGAGCAACACGGAGATGAAAACTCGTTCACCGAGAAGAGAAGGAGAAACTTGGATCATAGATGAGCACCACAATGGCAACATTCTCAATGGAAGGCTTTAGATGAAATCTATACCAAGATAACTCCAAGGAAGAAAATCATGGGTTTAAATATCTAATTTCTGACAACTTGTGAATCATGAAACATGAAGGAAATTGTCAATAATGACATAACACCACCTCAAAAGATATTGTAGAAAGAATTGCACTTCAGAATGCAAGCTGAAGAATGCTTGACCTTCTCCAACAAGGATGTTGATTTAACACTTGAAGAAGGAATTAAATCCTTAATGAACCACTCTATTGATCCTTTGAGAGAACTCCATTAATAAAAGAATGATCAAATGAAAGTAAAGTTGAAAAGAACTCCAAAGAGAAGCCTTGCAATGATTTAGATGGAGCTACTTAAATGAGAAAACTTTGAACTCCGGACAAGAAAGATGAATAACTTGGAACCGATAGGTTATTCATCATGAACAATCTCCGGAGGAAGAATTAATCAACTTGATGAAAGAAGAATAAGAATTATGTTATGCTCATCCTTGATCAATTAAATTGATGAGAAGCGATGGATTTGGCATACTACTTATTCTCTTTGAAAGGGTCAAGAAAGATATAGCGCAAACTTGAAGAGGCCTTCGACGAATCACGGGTAGGATTGGAAAAAGAATGAAATGATACGATAATAAAGGATTGAAATGTTGAATGACATACCATAAGAATTTAAAACAAACAAAGAGAAGGGAATGAATCACTGGGAAGAATTAGAAAAACGAACGAAGATACTTGAGGGAATTTAGATACAAGATAACGAAGAGATCACCAACTGATTAGAGTACTTGAATAATGCACCTGAAGAAATTGGAGATGAATGGAGAAATAACAATTTAGGAGAATTGGTGAACAAGAGCTGAACGTTGAGAACGATTAAATCTTCTGAAATGATGGCCTTTGGATGATCAAGAAACGAAAAAAACTCCTGAAATGCTCCGGGTGGGTATGAAAAGAACTCGTGATGATCAGAATAATTTGAGAGGATGGCATCGAGCTAGAACCATGGATCTTCAAGAGAACGAACAAGATTTAGAGGGAAACTCTTCTTCAGTCTTCAAAAGCTGAGAATGACGACGAGAAACACCACCATGAATTGGACACCTCGGAACAATGAAGAATAGAAATGTTGAATCAATGATGAAAAGAATTTGAAAGCGATCTTGGAGAAGGCATTTGACCGATGAAAATTCATTCTTACGTCAAACTTTGTAAAGATTTGAGAATAACTCCGGAAAATTAGAAGAGTCAGGTAAGATCCTCAGGAGAGACACATGGGTTAGGGCCCACTCAAAAGGAAACACTGTTGAACGATCTTAAAAGAGAGATCGCACTGGTTGAATTAAATGGCTTGAATGAGATAACAACCTGAAGGATAACTTGAACGGGTTGAGAATGGAAACACGAATCTTCTGAGATATCTTCAATCTCCGGAGCAAATGCATAGCGAGAAGTGAACGATTAAGAAGTGCACCGCCATGAGGAAGCATTGTGAAAGATCGAGGATGTCGCCTAGAGGGGGGGGGTGAATAGGCGTTTTAAAATAATTACGGTTTAGGCTTGAACAAATGCGGAATAAACCTAGAGGTTAATTTGTCAAGCACAAAACCTAAAAAAAACTAGGCTCACCTATGTGCACCAACAACTTATGCTAAGCAATATAAGCAACTATGTGATAGCAAGATATATGACAAAGAACAATATGGCTATCACAAAGTAAAGTGCATAAGTAAAGGGGCTCGAGTAAGAGATAACCGAGGCACGCAGAGGCGATGATGTATCCAGTTCACACCCTTACGGATGCTAATCTCCGCTTGGAGCGGTGTGGAGGCACAATGCTCCCCAAGAAGCCACTAGGGCCACTGTAATCTCCTCACGCCTCGCACAATGCAAGATGCCGTGAATCCAATAAGGGACCCTTGAGGGCGGCCATCAACCCGTGCATAAATGGCAACCCTTGGGGCGGTCACCGAACTCAGTACACTTTGGCAACCCTTGGGGCGGTCACGGAACTCAGATCAAATTGCTCGAGGCGATCTCCACAACCTAATTGGAGACCCCGACGCTTGCTGAGCTTTACACCACAATGATTGAGCTCGAACACCACTAACCGCCTAGGGCGCCCAAGCACCCAAGAGGAACAAGCTCAAGGGCACCAAGCACCCAAGAGTAATAAGCTTCTCAACTTGTAACTTCCACGTATCACCGTGGAGAACTCAAACCGATGCACCAAATGCAATGGCAAGGGCACACGGAGTGCCCAAGTCCTTCTCTCTCAAATCCCACCAAAGCAACTAATGCTAGGGAAGAAAATGAGAGGAAGAACAAGATGGAGAACACCAAGAACTCCAATATCTAGATCCAAGGGGTTCCCCTCACATAGAGGAGAAAGTGATTGGTGGAAGTGTGGATCTAGATCTCCTCTCCCCTTTCCCTCAAAAACTAGCAAGAATCCATGGAGGGATTGAGACTTAGCAAGCTCAAAGAAGGTCAACAATGGGGGCAAAACGAAGCTCAAGAGTTGGGGAACCATTGGGGAAGAAGACCCCTTAAATAGGTCCCCACGAATCACTTGGTTATGTGCAGAATAACATAGGAGCCAGACAACCGCTATGAGCACCGATACAACCAGTAATGTAATAAGCGGTACAACCTACCACAACCGCCTAACAACCGCATTCACAATGAAACTAGTCCGGTGGTGGAGCGGTACATGGCCAGACAACCTCCGGACCAATTGAGGCCAGACAACCGCTCAAACACGGTTGTACCCTGGCCAACCCAGCATAACCTCTCTACGGGCGGTACAACCTCTCTATGTAAAACAGGCAATATCAAAAGCAATGCACAACTTTCGTGACACGAGCTCGAATTGATGAAACCAAGTTTGTTGGAAAGCTAGCAACAAGGGCTAACACAATCTTGAAGGAAATATCAATAAGAAGCAAATTAGAAAAGGCTCATAAGAAAAAGGTGAGAACCCTTCCTCGGATAAGACCCAGAAAACCTCCAACACCGAAAACATCATAGAAGACGCATGCGAACTCCGTTTTCGATGAACTCAAGCTTGTCATCAAGATGACCATAAGCTCTAAGACTCACAAAGAGAACCAAGCAAGAACCAAGAAAGAAGATGCAAGGATGCAATGGTTTGAGCTCTCTACGAATGATACGACCAAGCTACTCATCGAGAGCCCCCTTGATAGTACCTAATCGATCCTATAACCCGGTCTCCCAACTACCACCATGAGACCCAGAAAGAGAAAACCTATCAAGGGCAAACCTTTGCCTTGCACATGGTCCACTTGAGCTAGATGATGATGATCTTGACTCCTCAAGTTGGACCACCTTTCTTGATTGCGTTGGCTCGATGAAGACTAGATGATTGCTCCCCCATAGTCCACTATGGGTGAGCCTCTCTTGACACATCTTCACAAGACCATTGACACCTGAAAGGATGGCAAGATTCAAGCACTTGATCTCTTCGTGATGCTCCACTTGAACTTGCACACGGCAATCATGATGACGATCACCACTTGATGTCATCCTTTCGATGGGTTGTATGATATCTTCCTCTTGACGCAAGCCCATGGACACGTACCTAACCCCACATAGAACTCTCACATAGACCATGGGTTAGTACACAAAGTGCAATGGACAATGCTCACCATACCATGGGATCACTTGATCCCTCTGGTACATCTTCTACGCTTTGTGAGCTGATAAACTTGATTCACTCTTGACTTAGTCTTGATCAACCTTGAATCTTTCCAACTCTCTTAGTTTGGATGATGTCTTGAAGGTAAACATGAATGATCACACAATCTTCTTCTTCAAGACATGCTTGCAATAAGCTCAACACTCACATGACCAATCTTTGGATAATTCCTTAATAGCACCTTGGTCAACACATAAACTCCTTGAAACCAACACATCGACTTCACGAAGTGCCTATGGACAAATCCTTCAAATATAACTCAAGACAACCATTAGTCCATAGAGATTGTCATCAATTACCAAAACCAAACATAGGCACCGCATGTTCTTTCACGATTGACAATTGAAAGGAACATGCTCAACAATCAAGCTTGAATTGAATCCACGTAAAAGAAAAGAGAACGAAGAATGATAAACTTGAAACTCGACCATCTTCATGATAATCACCTGATAAGAACATTGAAGGAAAAGAATGAAGAGACTTCACTCAATAAAATGGATACTTGATTAAGGATTCTGGCGCCATGAAGAAAAAGGGTGGGAGGGTGGGAAAACAAATGCAACTTGGGACAGATGGAACAAACATCGTTGAAAAAACTTAGAATTGATCTTGCGGATGGGTAGAATGATGGGATCATCTCGAAGAGAAGCGCACTGGTTGGAAATAGAATTGGGATGACAATCTCGATAAATAAGAAGGATTAGTATTCACATAGGAACATGAGAACACCACTTAGAATAAGGTATGGAATCAACACTTGACATTGAAGCAACTCGAATACCTCAACTCAAAACAAAACAAAGGATTGGCTTGGCTTGGGAAATAAGCCAGACACAAACATATGATAGAGATTTCGCCCAAAGTGTTCGTGATGAGGCCCCACGGGTACGACGTACAGCGGACGTCACGAATGACAAACAAGACGTCCCCGAATCAGCATAGCCAAGGATTCTTTAAGACGCCTCGCGACCACTGTAAATCGATGGTGAAAAGCGAACCACTAGAGTTGGACCCCAATCTCAAATCATACATCTGTCGAAAAGATATTCTAGGAGCTACTGGAATTCCCACCTATGAACTCCCGAAACTTTCTGGTTATGCAATCTGGTGTTGGGGATACCGGGGAAGCAATATATCTCACCCAACTAAACAATCCCTACATCCAAATTGTATCCATCCACAACACATAACCGGGCACCTTCGAAATCGTGTACCTCAACCTTGAAAAGCATCCGATATACAAGTTGTGGCAATACTTTAGAACTCCCGCCCAAAGATCTTTGGGTGGCGTCGAGGTTATCTCACCACTAATCGCATATAAGAGATTTTCGATGTCGCAAAAAGCTCAGTATACTTTACTGTGACGATAAAATTGTGATGAGAACACCTCGAAGCTCAACTCCCCGGGACACTGCCACAATCCCTAAATGTTAGGAGGCACCAAGAACAATGTTCTCGTCACAAGAATATCGGAACGATCCCAAGATACCTGCATGATCCTAATTTTTTTGTGAAAGTGAGGAGAGGGAAGTCAAAACATCTATGTCAGGAGTCCTCACCAGAGCGACGAAGGGGGCTGAGGAGTAAAAAGAATCCTACTCCCCGATATATATAATCCTAAGACTCGAAACAATTTTCTTCTAGACTCAACAACGGCCAACTAAGAACAATCAAGCGGGCTCCTATGGTCGGTCGAGGCTCTGATACCAACTTGTCACGCCCAATATGCGATACTATCCTAAAGAGACTCAAAGGTCCCACCAAGGATAGAACCGCATATTGACACGCTTTTGCAAGGTGGATATCATTACATCAAACCATTACATAAATAGTTGGGGATACATACAAGGCATACAAATGCCGCAAGAATACATCAATACATAGAACAACATCCGGCTACGGATGAAACACAAACAGAAACTCAAACGACATCCACCCTGCTAGCCCAGGTTGCCCACCAAGAACCTATCCCAAGACCGACGAAGAAGAAGAAGAAATACTCCAAGACAAGCAAACATCGCTCTCACGTCATGATCATCGCATAACTTTGTACACCATTTGTGGTTATAGTAATCAGGAGCCACGAGGACTCAAAGAATCCCATTACCATGGGTATCAAGACTAGCAAATCTTAAAGGGAATGGAGAGGGTAAGGTGGTGAGGTTGCAGCAGCGACTAAGCAATGTATGGTGGCTAACGTACGAGTACAAGAGTAAGATGAGAAACTACGCAAACGGTCGCAAACTAGTAATGATCAAGAAGTGATCCCGAACTACGGTGTATTTTAGTTAAGTTTACTTCAAGTCCTCTACAACCGGATATTAACAAATTCCCATCTGCCACATAACCGTGGGCACGACTTTCAAAATCTTAAACCCTGCAGGGGTGTCCCAACTTAGCCCATGACAAGCTCACGATCCGCGGAGACTCCATCGCGGGACACCCGATCAGACTCGGGGTCCCGGTGCACAAGACATTTCGACAATGGTAAAACAAAACCAAATAAGACCTCCGATGCAGACCCTAGCACGATAGGAGTAGCACGATCTCATTCTCGTGGTACAAGATGAGCTAAGAGCACAGTACCAACATAACCCAAGTTGCTAAGGGACGGTCCGCATGGTGCTCTAGTTTGGACCAACACTCATGTGAAGCAGCAGCACGGGGTTGATTAAAAGACCTCCCGGTGAGTCCCTATGCAAGTTTTAGTTGTTATTAGGCAAATGGTAAAACCAATGTTGGGCCTTCTTTGGAAGAGTTTTATTCAAAGCTTAATCGAAGATAGTCCCATACCCTTATCGTGTTAGCGACACAAAATCAAGGAACATAACACCGGTATGACAGAAACTAGGGCGGCAACAGTGGAACAGAACACCAGACATAAGGCCGAGCCTTCCACCATTTACCAAGTATATATGTGCATTAATTAAATAAGAGATATTGTGATATCCCAAAGTATTCATGAAATCCATGTACCGACATGGAACAACCTGCAACAACACCTCAACTAGCAATGCTATAAGAGGGGCTGAGCAAAGCGGTAACATAGCCAAACAACGGTTTGCTAGGAAAGGTGAAAAGGTTAGAGGCTATCATGGCAATTTGGGAGGCTCAATAAACAAGTCGTAGGTAGCGCGATATAGCGATAGCATCGAGACAACTAGCATAGCAAAGATAGTAGTGAGATCCAAGGTGACGGTCATCTTGCCTAAAATCCCTCTAGGAAGAAGATCGAGTCCATGAAGTAGACGAACCGACGTAGTCGAACGGATCCTCACAATCGCAACGTCACCGGAACTATCAGAAGAAGCAACACCGGAAAGAAGCAAACAACATGGTAAACAATCATCACATAAAACATGACATGATGCGCAACCAAGTATAATGCATGTCCAGTTTAATGATTCATGGCATGTCATGTCAAAGTGCAACAAACATCACTACAAATTTAGTGGAGTTCAATATGCAACGCATTGCATATTGACAAACACCGCATTCAAGTTATTTAGTTCTTTCCCGTTTATGTACCCGACAATATTAAATGTTGTTAAACATGGCAAGAGGTGGAACATAAGTAAACTAACTATTTAAGCAAGTTTAAATGAGGTCGGAAATAACAAACAACAATTCCGGAAAATCCTCATATACAATTTACGAATTTGGTACTATTCTGCCTAAACCATATTTTAGAGTTGTTAAACAGCAAAAGCAAGTGCATCATGTTAAGTTAGACATTTTTCCACCCCATTAAATATAAAGAACATATAAATTGGAGCTACGGTTATTTAGTTATGAAATAAAGCATTTCAACATGACATTTATGCAAATTAATTCAAACAGAACATTCAAACATTTTAAACATGGATGAAAGTTGCACATTATGAAAATACATGAAATTCTAAGCATTTTACATATATAAAACACTTTAATCCAATGCACGGTTAATTAGTTATTATATGCATGAACATGAGGGCCAATCTGTAAATATGCATAACACGGGAGTAAAAGCTAAACTCGTAGAACTGGGAAAAACATGATACGGGCCGCATCTGTTCTCACCATGGGCCTTCCCTAGAACTGTGGAGGTAGCAGCCGGCCCTCTGAATGCGGCTGCTGGCCGGCTCGCAGGACGCGGCCCAGGCACTGGTCAACGGGAGCGAGGCAGGGGGCGCCCTGGTCAACGGAGCGAGGCAGGGGCGCGCTGGGACTTGGAGGCCGGCACACGCTGGCGCTGGACCAAGTCAACGAAGGGCGCTCGCTCGTTCTGAGCTGCTGCTCGATGCTGCAAGCGACACGGAGGAGGCCGGGAAGAGGGGGACGAGCGCCTGGACTCGGATCCGTCGAAGGGCGCTGGGACGGCGAGATCCGGCAGAGGTTGGAGCTCCAGGTGGCGGCGGAGGCACGGATCCGGGCGGTGGAGGTAGCAGACCGGCGGCGACGGCTGATGTTGACAGAGAACCAGAGAGAGAGATCGGGTGTGAGTAGGGGCAGGAGGAAGAAACAGAAAGGAGAAGGGAGGAGCAGGGGAACGACGGCCTGGACCTTGGGGCGACGAGGACAACCAGTTGGTTCGGGCGAGGGATGGAGCATCACCGGCGGTGGCGCGAGTTTCGGGGCGGAGGCAAGGTCTAGGTGACGGCGCTGGTCGCCTGGTTCGAAGAAGAGGCGAGGCGCTGGTCGGAGACGGCGACGAGGAAGGTCGGGCGAGGCAGCTTGAGCTCGGCGGCTGGGCTCGTCCTGTAAGCAAACGGGGAGGGAGGGGAGTCGGGTAAGAGAGAGATGAGAGAGCCAGAGGAAGAAGGAGACGGAGGAGAGGTGCGGTGACCTGCTAGTGCTCGATGGCGAAGGGAGCTCCGGTGGCGCTGCTGCTTGCGGCGGCGCGCGGGAAGCACGAGAGGATGCAGGGGTTGCGGCTCCTGCTTGCTGCGCGGGGAAGCACCGACGAGGAGGAGATGTTCGGGGACGAACGAGCAGAGGAGGGCGGCTCTGGATGGATCTGAGGTGGAGAGGCTGAAGATTGGAGCGATGGGGAAAGCGAGGAGAAGGCAGGTGGGTGGCTTTGCTGCGCTGGGATCCCGAGGAAGATCTTGGAGTGGCGGCGGCCGAATGGGGTCGATGGGAAAAAATTAGGGTTGCCCCTTATTTATAGAGAGAGACAAAATGAGGGTGTATTTTAGGGCGTCCGATCGTCATCAAACGGTTCCGGGTTAAGCGATGTTCGGGGGATTCAAATCCAACGGTCACGGATGTCTGGGTTGGGCCCGGTGGAGTTTCGGACGCATCACGAAGGGTGGTTAATGCGAGCGGTTAGGTGGTTTGACAAGAGAATAGAAAACCCAGTTGGTCTCGAAATGGTCAACGAAGGCAAGGGGGGACGCGGCAACTACGAACGGATGCAAGCTTTAAGAAAACATGCGGATGCAATATGCATGATGACATGATGAAAAGCAGCAGCAACAACAACAACAACAACAACAACAACAACAACAACAACAACAACAACAACAACAACAACAATAAAGCACATGACGGTCACGCAAAACATGGAAGGCAACTGGAGCGTCGGTCTCGGGGTGTCACAACACTCCTCCACTTACAAGAGATCTCGCCCCGAGATCCAGGGATGGCACCGAAGAGAAGCGGAAGAGCAAGAGGTAAAACAAAGTTGCTTCTTCGACAAACGAGTGAAACCACGAACCTTAGAGCTTGAACAACTTGAAAGAAAGAATCCAATGGAGATGAACGGAATTGAGAGCACTCCGGTAGAAAAGAGAAACAAGGAACACCATGTGAACCCTGGAGGTTGCAAAGCTATGAATGACGAGCACAATGGACAAGAAGGAATTGAAACCACTCTGGTTGAAACGAGATAACCAAGGTACAAGGAAGAACAAATTCGGACAGCACTCCGGTTGAAAAGAGATGCAAAGACTTGATAAGATGAAAGTAACTTGGGTAGAGGACACAACACTCCTGTTAAATGAATAAGTAAGAAAAGAACATGATCTTGGCAAAACGAGATGATGGGTGAAGAGAGCAACATCACAATGCCTCCGGAACAAATGTAAGAATAGAATCAAACGAACGGAGAAGAAAACAACATGTTGTACCTCAAATCAATTTGAGAGATCATCCTTAAAAGAAGGATTGAACGGAGTTGTTGGAAAATCAACAACAAAAGATATGATTTCCAATGGTCTTATGGGAAACATCCCAAAATTATGAGGTGAAGACCAGCAACTAACGTAATCAATTAATTGCTTGAGAGGAACACGGAGATGAAAACTCTTTCAGCGAGAAGAGAAGGAGAAACTTGGATCATTGATGAGCACCACAATGGCAACATTCCCAATGGAAGGCTTTAGGTGAAATATATACCAAGATAACTCCAAGGAAGAAAATGATGGGTTTAAATATCTCATTCCTGACAACTTGTGAATCATGAAACATGAAGGAAATTGTCAAAAATGACAAAACACCACCTCAAAAGATATTGTAGAAAGAATTGCACTTCGTAATGCAAGCTGAAGAATGCTTGATCTTCTCCAACAAGGATGTTGACGAACACTTGAAGAAGGAATTAAATCCTTAATGAACCACTCTGTTGATCCTTTGAGAGAACTCCGGTAATAAAAGAATGATCAAACGAAAGTAAAGTTGAAAAGAACTCCGGTAGAAGCCTTGCAATGATTTAGATGGAGCTACGAAGTGAGAAAACTTTGAACTCCGGACAAGAAAGATGAATAACTTGGAAACGATAGGTTATTCATCATGAACAATCTCCGAAGGAAGAATTAATCAACTTGATGAAAGAAGAATAAGAATTATGTTATTCTTATCCTTTGTCAATTAAATTGATGAGAAGCGATGGATTTGGCATACTACTTATTCTCTTTGAAAGGGTCAAGAAAGATATAGTGCAAACTTGAAGAGGGCTTCGACGAATCACCGGTAGGATTGGAAAAAGAATGAAGACCATAATGAAAATGTTGAAGTGGCTCTTATATGCATTATTTTTGATTTAACCAGGAGCCCATATTACCTTGTCTTCTCCCTTGTATTAAAATGCTTGCAGATTCCAGCTTAGTCCAATGCACGTGCACTATTGTTATTATCCACACCATTCGGTCGTGCAAGTGAATGGCAATAATGACGATATATGATGGACTGATTGAGATGAGAGAAGCTGGTATGAACTCGACCTCTCTTGTTTTTGTAAATATGATTAGTTCATCGTTCTGATTCAGACCTATTATGAATGAAACATGTTTGCAATGACAATTAGAGATTATAGTTGCTTATGCCATGCTTAATGAGCTAGGAGTTTATAATGGTTTACCTTGCATCCCAACATGCTATTAAAATGGTTGTGATGTGGTATGATAGGGTGGTATCCTCCTTTGAACGATTCGAGTGGCTTGACTTGGCACATGTTCACACATGTAGTTGAAACAAAATCAACATAGCCTCCACGATATTTATGTTCATGGTGAATTATATCCTACTCATGCTTGCACTCAGTGTTGATTAATTTTAATGCATGTTCATGACTGTTGTCTCTAGTTGGTCGCTTCCCAGTCTCTTTCTAGCCTTCACTTGTACTAAGAGGGAATACTGCTTGTGCATCCACTTCCATAAACCCGAAAGTTATTCCATATGAGTCCACCATACCTTCCTATATGCGATATCTACCTGCCGTTCCAAGTAAATTTGTATGTGCCAAACTCTAAACCTTCAAATGAAATTCTGTTTTGTATGCTCGAATAGCTCATGTATCAACTAGGGCTGTCTGTATCTTCCATGCTAGGCGGGTTATTCTCAAGAGGAGTGGACTGCACTCCTCACTCACGAGAAAATGGCTGGTCACCGGGATGTCCAGTCCCATGCTCAAACCAAATCAAAATAATTGCAAACAAAACTCCCCGGGATTTGTTGTTAGTTGAAGGCACCCATTGTTTCGGCAAGCCATGGATTGATGCTTATTGGTGGTGGGGGAGTATAAACTTTACCATTCTGCTTGGGAACTGCCTATAATGTGTGTAGCATGGAAGATATCGAGATCTCTCGATTGTTATGTTGACAATGAAAGTATGCCACTCAAAATATTATTTATCTCTATTTCAAAAATCGAGCTCTGGAACCTCTACAAATCCTTGCTTCCCTCTGCGAAGGGCCTATCTATTTACTTTTTATGTTGAGTCATCGTCCTCTTATTAAAAAGCACCAGTTGGAGAGCACTGCTATCATTTGCATGCATTACTATTAAGTTACATTGAGTATGACTATGATCGATCTCTTTTACCATGAATTACAATGTTTAGTCGGTCTTTGATCTTCGAGAGGTGTTACGCATTTATGTTTCTTGGTCTCGAGAAAAGGATAGCGAGATACCATCTTGTTATATCATATTATGATTGTTTGGAGAAAGTGTAGTCATCCGAGATTTATTATTATTTCTCGCTCGTTGATTATGCCATTGATATGAGTAAACATGAGACCTAAGTGTTATCCTGAATATGGTTAGTGAATAATCTTTGCTGAAAAATTGAATGCTGGCTTTACATATTTACAACAACAAGAGCAAACAGAGTTTGTAAAAGTTTTTCTTTATCACTTTCAGTTTGTCAACTGAATTGCTTGAGGACAAACAAAGGTTTAAGCTTGGGGGAGTTGATACGTGTCCATCGTATCTACTTTTCCAAACAATTTTGCCCTTGTTTTGGACTCTAACTTGCATGATTTGAATGGAACTAACATTGGGACTAACGCTGTTTTCAGAATTGCCATGGTGTTATTTTTGTGCGAAATAAAAGTTCTCGGAATGACCTGAAACTTCACGGAGAATATTTTTAGAATATATAAAAATACTGGTGAAAGAATCAAGACCAGGGGGCCCACACCCTGTCCACGAGGGTGGGGGGCGCGCCTACCCCACTGTTACAATTACTACAAAACTACTACTATCACTTTTGCCACCGTTACCGTTACTTCCATACTATTTTGCTACTAAATACTTTGCTGCAGATATTAAGTTTTCCAGGTGTGGTTGAATTGACAACTCAACTGCCAATACTTGAGAATATTCTTTGGCTCCCCTTGTGTCGAATCAATAAATTTGGGTTGAATACTCTACCGTCGAAAATTGTTGCGATCCCCTATACTTGTGGGTTATCAACCGACATTACACGTACGCCTGCGCGAGAATGGTTCTACCGACGTGCTTCGCACACAGGTGGCTGGCAGGTGTCAATTTCACACACTTTAGTTGAATCGAGTGTCGCTACGCCCGGTCCTTGTTGAAGGTTAAAACAGCACATACTTGAAAAAAAATCATTGTGGTTTTGATGCGTAGGTACGAACGATTTTTCCTTAGCCTGTTGCAGCCACGTAAAAATTGCAACAACAAAGTAGAGGACGTCTAACTTGTTTTTGCAGGGCATGTTGTGATGTGATATGGTCAAGACATGATGCTAAATTTTACTGTATGAGATGATCATGTTTTGTAGCAGAGTTATCGGCAATGGCGAGAGCCATATGGTTGTCGCTTTATTGTATAAAATGCAATTGCCATTTAATTGCTTTACTTTATCACTAAGCGGTAGCGATAGTCGTAGAAACAATAGTTGGCGAGACGACAACGATGCTATGATGGAGATCAAGGTGTCGCGCCGGTGACAATGGTGATCGGGGCCGGTGCTTTGGAGATGGAGATCAAAGGCACAATATGATGATGGCCATATCATATCACTTATATTGATTGCATGTGATGTTTATGCTTTATGCATCTTATTTTGCTTAGTTCGACAGTAGCATTATAAGATGATCTCTCACTAAATTTCAAGGTATAAGTATTCTCCCCGAGTATGCACCGTTGCGAAAGTTCGTCGTGCCGAGACACCACATGATGATCGGGTGTGATAAGCTCTACGTTCACATACAACAGGTGCAAGCCAGTTTTGCACACGCAGAATACTCGGGTTAAACTTGACGAGCCTAGCATATGCAGATATGGCCTCGTAACACCGAGACCGAATAAATCGGCGTGAATCATATAGTAGATATGATCAACATAGTGATGTTCACCATTGAAAACTACTCCATCTCACGTGATGATCGGACATGGTTTAGTTGATATGGATCACGTGATCACTTAGATGATTAGAGGGATGTCTATCTAAGTGGGAGTTCTTTAGTAATATGATTAATTGAACTTCAATTTATCATGAAATTAGTACCTGATAGTATTTTGCATGTCTATGTTGTTGTAGATAGATGGCCCGTGCTGTTGTTCTTTGAATTTTAATGCGTTCCTAGAGAAAGCTAAGTTGAAAGATGATGGTAGCAACTACACGGACTGAGTCCGTAAATTGAGGATTATCCTCATTGCTACACAGAAGAATTACGTCCTGGAAGCACCGCTAGGTTCCAAACCCGCTGCAGGAGCAACGCCGGATGTTATGAACGTCTGGCGAGCAAAAGCGATGACTACTCGATAGTTCGGTGTGCCATGCTATACGGCTTAGAACCGGGACTTCAACGACGTTTTGAACGTCATGGAGCATATGAGATGTTCCGTGAGTTGAAGTTAATATTTCAAGCAAATGCGGATTGAGAGATATGAAGTCTCCAATAAGTTCTCTACAATTTGCAAGATGGAGAATAGTTACGTCGATGAGCATATACTCAAAATGTCCGGGTATAACAATCACTTGATTCAACCGGGAGTTAATCTTCACGATTATAGTGTCATTGATGTAATTCTTCAATCATCGCCACCAAGCTACAAGAGCTTCATGATGAACTATAATATGCAAGGGATGGATAAGACAATTCCCGAGCTCTTCGCAATGCTAAAGGTCGTGGAGGTAGAAATCAAGAAGGAGCATCAAGTGTTGATGGTCAACAAGACCACCGGGCCAAGAAAAAGGGTAAAGGGAAGAAGGGGAACTTCAAGAAGAACGACAAGCAAGTTCTTTGCTCAAGTGAAGAAGCCCAAGCCTGGACCTAAGCCCGAGGCCGAAAGTGCTTCTACTGCAAAGGGACTGGTCACTGGAAGCGGAACCGCCCCAAGTATTTGGCGGATAAGAAGGATGGCAAGGTGAACAAAGGTATATGTGATATACATGTTATTGATGTGTACCTTACTAATGCTCGCAGAGCACACAGGTACTTGATAATCGGGTTACATTGCTAATATTTGCAACTCGAAACAGGGACTACAGATTAAGCAAAGATTGGCTAAGGACGAGGTGACGATGCGCGTGGGAAATGGTTCCAAAGTCGATGTGATCACGGTCGGCACACTACCTCTACATCTACCTTCGGGATTAGTTTTGGACCTGAATAATTGTTATTTGGTGCCAGCGTTAAGCATGAACATTATATATGGATATTGTTTGATGCGAGACAATTATTCATTTAAATCAGAGAATAATGGTTGTTCTATTTATATGAGTAATATCTTTTATGGTCATGCACCCTTGAAGAGTGGTCTATTTTTGTTGAATCTCGATAGTAGTGACACACATATTCATAATGTTGAAGCCAAAAGATGCAGAGTTGATAATGATAGTGCAACTTATTTGTGGTAATCGCCGCTTGGGTCATATTGGTGTAAAGCGCATGAAGAAACTCCATTCTCGATGGACTTTTGGAATCACTTGATTATGAATCACTTGGTACTTATGAACCATGCCTCATGGGCAAGATGACTAAAACTCCGTTCTCCTAACGATGGAGCGAAAGCAATGATTTGTTGGAGATCATACATCTTGATGTATGTGGTCCGATGAATGTTGAGGCTCGCGGTGGGTATCGTTATTTTCTCACCTTCACAGATGATTTGAGCAGATATGGGTATATCTACTTGATGAAGCATAAGTCTGAAACATGTGAAAAGTTCCAAGAATTTCAGAGTGAAGTGGAAAATCATCGTAACAAGAAAATAAAGTTCCTACGATCTAATCGTGGTCGAGAATATTTGGGTTACGAGTTTGGTCTTCATTTGAAACAATGCGGAATAGTTTCGCAACTCACGCCACCCGGAACACCACAGCGTAATGGTGTGTCTGAACATTGTAGTCGTACTTTACTAGATATGGTGCGATCTATGATGTCTCTTACTGATTTACCGTTATCGTTTTGGGGTTATGCTTTAGACACAACTACATTCACGTTAAATAGGGCACCATCGAAATCCATTGAGACGACTCCTTATGAACTATGGTTTGGCAAGAAACCAAAGTTGTCGTTTCTTAAAGTTTGGGGCTGCGATTCTTATGTGAAAAAACTTCAACCTGATAAGCTCGAACCCAAATCGGATAAATGTGTCTTCATAGGATACCCAAAGGAGATCATGGGTACACCTTCTATCACAGATCCCGAAGGCAAGACATTCGTTGCTAAGAATGGATCCTTTCTAGATACGGAGTTTCTCTCGAAAGAAGTGAGTGGGAGGAAAGTAGAACTTGATGAGGTAATCGTACTGCTCCCTTATTGGAAAGTAGTTCATCACGTAAATCATTCTCGTGACTCCTACACCTATTAGTGAGGAAGCCAATGATGATGATCATGTAACTTCAGATCAAGTTACTACCAAACCTCGTAGGTCAACTAGAGTAAGATCCGCACTAGAGTGGTACGGTAATCCTGTTCTGGAGGTCATGTTACTTGACCATGACGAACCTACGAACTATGAGGAAGCGATGATGAGCCCAGATTCCACGAAATGGCTTGAGGCCATCAAATCTGAGATGGGATCCATGTATGAGAACAAAGTGTGGACTTTGGTTGACTTGCCCGATGATCGGCAAGCCATAGAGAATAAAGGGATCTTCAAGAAGAAGACTGACGCCGACGGTAATGTTATCGCATCTACAAAGCTCGACTTGTTGCGAAAGGTTTTCGACAAGTTCAAGGAGTTGACTACGATGAGACATTCTCACCCGTGGCGATGCTTAAGTCCGTCCGAATCATGTTAGTAATTGCTGCATTTTATGATTATGAAATTTGGCAAATGGATGTAAAGACCGCATTCACGAAAAGAAGAGTTGTATATGATGCAACCTCAAGGTTTTATCGATCCAAAGGATGCTAACAAAGTGTTCAAGCTCCGGTGATCCATTTATGCAATGGTGCAAGCATCTCGAAGTTGGAATAAACGTTTTGATGGTGTGATCAAAGCATATGGTTTTATCTGAGACTTTTGGAGAAGCCTCATATTTACAAGAAAGTGAGTGGGAGCTCTGTAGCATTTCTAATATTATATTTGGATGACATATTGTTGATTGAAAATGATATAGAATTTCTGGATAGCATAAAAGGATACTTGAACAAGAGTTTTTCAATGAAAGACCTCGGTGAAGCTGCTTATATATTGGGCATCAAGATCTATAGAGATAGATCGAGACGTTTAATTGGAGTTTAACAAAGCACATACCTTGATAAAGTTTTGAAGAAGTTCAAAATGGATCAAGCAAAGAAAGGGTTCTTGCACGTATTTACAAGGTGTGAAGTTGAGTCGGACTCAATGCCCGACCACTGCAGTAAGATAGAGAGAAAATGAAAGGTGTTCCCTATGCTTGACCATAGGATCTATCATGTATGAAATGTTGTGTACGAGACGATGTGTGCCTTGCTATTAGTTTAGCGAGGAGGTACCAAAGTAATCCAGAGTGGATCATCGACACGGTCAAGAACATCCTAAAATACCGAAAAGGACTAAGGATATGTTTCTCGTTTATGGACGTGACAAAGAGCTCATCGTAAATGGTTACGTCGATGTAAGCTTTGACAATCCGGATGACTCTAATTCACAAACCGGATACGTGTTTATATTGAACGGTGGAGCTGTCAGTTGGTGCAGTTCTAAGCAAAGCGTCATGGTGGGATCTATGTGTGAAGCGGAGTACATAGCTGCTTCGGAAGCAGCAAATGAATGAGTCTGGATGAAGGAGTTCATATCTGATCTAGGTGTTATACCTAGTGCATCGGGTCCAATGAAAATCTTTTGTGACAATACTGGCGCAATTGCCTTGGCAAAGTAATCCAGATTTCACAAGAGAAACAAGCACATCAAGAGACGCTTCAATTCCATCCGCGATCAAGTCAAGGAGGGAGACATTGAGATTTGCAAGATACACACGGATCTGAATGTTGCAGACCCGGTGACTAAGCCTCTCTCACAAGCAAAACATGATCGCACCAAGACTCCATGGGTGTTAGAATCATTCTTGTGCAATCTAGATTATTGACTCTAGTGCAAGTGGGAGATCAAGGAAATATGCCCTAGAGGCAATAATAAAGTTGTTATTTATATTTCCTTATATCATGATAAATGTTTATTATTTATGCTAGAATTGTATTAACCGGAAACTTAGTACATGTGTGAATACATAGACAAACAGAGTGTCACTAGTATGCCTCTACTTACTAGCTCGTTGAATCAAAGATGGTTAAGTTTCCTAGACATAGACATGAGTTGTCATTTGATTAATGGGATCACATCATTAGAGAATGATGTGATTGACTTGACCCATTCCGTTAGCTTAGCACTTGATCGTTTAGTATACTGCTATTGCTTTCTTCATGACTTGTACATGTTCCTATGACTATGAGATTAAGCAACTCCCGAATACCGAGGAACACTTTGTGTGCTACCAAACGTCACAACGAATCGGGTGATTATAAAGGTGCTCTACAGGTGTCTCCAATGGTACTTGTTGAGTTGGCATAGATCGAGATTAGGATTTGTCACTCCGATTGTCGGAGAGGTATCTCTAGGCCCTCTCGGTAATGTGCATCACTATAAGCCTTGCAAGCAATGTGACTAATGAGTTAGTTGCGGGATGATACATTACAGAACGAGTTAAGAGACTTGCCAGTAACGAGATTGAACTAGGTATTGACATACCGACGATCGAAACTCGGGCAAGTAACATACCGATGACAAAGGGAACAACGTATGTTGTTATGTAGTTTGACCGATAAAGATATTCGTAGAATATGTGGGAGCCAATATGAACATCCAGGTTCCGCTATTGGTTATTGACCGGAGACGTGTCTACATAGTTCTCGAACCCGTAGGGTCCGCAAACTTAACGTTTGGTGACGATCGATATTATGAGTTTATGTGTTTTGATGTACCAAAGATAGTTCGGAGTCCCGGATGTGATCACGAACATGACAAGGAGTCTCGAAATGGTTGGGACATAAAGATTGATATATTGGACGACTATATTCGGACACCGGATGAGTTCCGGGGGTCACCGGATATTTATCGGAGTGTTGGGGGGTTATCGGAACCCCCGGGGGAACTAATGGGCCAACATGGGCCTTGTGAGAGAGTGGAGGGGGCCTAGGGCTGGCCGCGCCCCCCCTTGGGAGTTCGAATTGGACAAGGAGGGTGGGCGGCGCCACCTCTTTCCTCCCTCTCTCCCTCTCCTTCCTTCCCACTTCCTAGTTGGACTAGGAAAGGGGGAGTCCTACTCCTACTAGGAGGACTCCCCCCTCTCCTTGGCGCGCCCCAAGGCCGGCCGGCCTCCCCCTTTCTCCTTTATATACAGGGGCAGGGGGCACCCTAGGACACACAAGTTGATTGTTTCCACTGTGCGGTGCCCCTCCACCATAATCCACCTTGGTCATATCGTCGTAGTGCTTAGGCAAAGCCTCGCGACCGGTAGCTTCATCATCACCGCTCATCACGCCGTCGTCTTGTGAAGCTCTCCTCGACACTCTGCTTTGGATCGTGAGTTCGTGGGGCGTCCACCGAGCGATGTGCAGATCGCGGAGGTGCCGTACTTTCGGTGCTAGGATCAGTCGTTTGTGAAGACGTACGACTACATCAACCGCGTTGTCATAACGCTTCCGCTTACGGTCTACGAGGGTACGTGGACAACACTCTCCCCTCTCGTTGCTATGCATCACCATGATCTTGCGTGTGTGTAGGAATTTTTTTGAAATTACTACGTTCCCCAACACAGGTAGTGAAGGTGGGAAGGATCTGATCCCTCTCTACGGTGGAGACTAGCCTATATTTGTAGTGGCCTTGGTCCTCTTCCCTCATAACTTAGGCGGGAAGGGATCCCACAACGGCCAATTTGAAAGAGACAGGAAGTACATCTAGTACTGGCAAAAGGTGGACTTCGCTTGCAAAGCTTCTGGTCGTGACACAGCGGTGGGCACGGCGATGACATCCGTCCTGCCGAGCTCGTGGTCTTGGTCTGGTTGCACCAGAATGGAAACCTTTGGAGGATTCCTTGGGAACCCACATTCGTCCCTGCCTCCTTAGCACCAAAGAGGAAATTGTCCTTCTCTGTGCCAGCTGGCACCCGCCTGGCCTTGGTCGTCATGGCTTACGTCATGGATAGCCTCGTGAGGCTGGGTACCTCCATAGAAATCTCAGCTCCTCGGGAGGCAGGCTCGGATGGCTGCCCCTCGGGAGGTCCTGGTGTCGTCCGTCTCACGAGGCCGAGGATCCTCGTGAGGGTCTTGTCTTGGAGGTCTTGCCGATGGGCCGTACCAGGCCGTCGAGGGAGACACGCCATGGGCCGCAGGCACGCCGATCTGGGTACCCCCGATCCCAGAACACCGACAGTAGCCCCCGGCCGACCCAAGGCGCGCTCGGGCTAGCTTCGAGACGAAGCCAAGGAGAGTAGGCTGAAGTGTCACGGGCCCCAATCGCCTACGGGCCAGGCTTGATGTGTGGCGCTCGACGGGACACAGACACCTCCGCTCCCCCATGTTGCCTCGGCAACTGCCCAGGCTGACAAAATACTGGCGCACACCGCAGGGCTATCATTGCTCGAATGCGAAGGGACGCCAGTTGGCCTCCGACCGCCTATAAGAGCGCGAGGGAGACAGAGCCCCCAGACCATCTTCGTCTTCTCGCTCCCCCACTCCGCCCTCTTACTGCAGCACCCATGGCGCAAGTGAGGAGGCTCTCAGCTGCCGAGAAGGGGAAGGATCCACTAGAGGAACCGGAGTCGCCCCATCCAAAGTGAAGGCGAGGCCGTCCTCGCAAGATCACCGCGACGCCCGCGGTGGCCCTTCTCCGACGCGAGAGCACTCCGCTGGGAGGGCGCGTCGATTCCACCATTAGTGGAAAGGATCCTTCCCGCGGGAGCGGCTACGAAAGCCGCAGTGGCCGTGGTCGAGGAGGGAGGCTTGAGGCTGTGGTCCGTCCACCCTGCCCACCAACTCACGCGGAGCCCACGGTACGCGCGTTCATGATGTGGGTGGCAAGGCCGGCAAGCACCTGGATCCGGCTCCCGGATTCCCTGGCGGAAGACCTGCCAGCGAAGGGGCCTGCCGAGTTGTGGCTGCAACATGACGGTTGCTGCAACCAGTACTCACAGGCGGAGGTCGAGGCTGCCCTCTCCGGCTATGTCTACATGACCCGGGGATGGGGAGAGATCGCCCGCACCTGCGGCTCGAAGGGGAGGCACGCCCTCCACTTCAAGTACGACGGGGCGACGACGCACTTCTTCAAGGTCTTCGGAGAAGATGGCGGATGCCTGGGATGATGCCCGGGGCGGCAACGGCAGTGGTGACCACCCTTCTGACATCGGTGGCCAACAGGGTGGCGAGGCCCTCGGTGGTGAAATAGCCCTTGGCCACGCCCGCAACGCCTCCAGCAGCGGGCAACTCCTCCAGGAAAAGCTCAACCGGCGATGACTACGACGAGCCGCCAGCGCATGCTTGGGGTCAAGGAGGAGGAGGACACCGACTAGGTGTCGCGACACCTGAGCCGGCGCCTCCTGAGCTGCAGCCCTCGGGAGGCCACCCCTTTTTTCTTTGTCCTGTATTGAAGACATGAAAGGCCCCGTGGGGGTGTGTAAGAATCTTGGCGCTTGCGCCTTTATCCCTAGTGTTTTCAGCATATGTTCTTGGTTATACTTGCGTCTCTCGCTTGGGCACGGGTCCCTTTTGGGCTTATGTTAGCGTGTTGGTCTCATACGGCAGACCCGATCCCAGTGTAGGCTTCACGTCATTGGTATGCCAGGTCGTGATGCCGTGTGCAAGGCCAGGAGGTGAGTGACCCAAGGTCCGGTAAGAGCTCCTAAGGCATGATGCTCAGGAGGTCCCCTTTGGCACGCAAGCGGCTGCCGGAAGATTAAAGAGGGGAGCTCCTTGGCCGAGTGAGATCGCTTAGAAAATAAGGCGTTAGCTAGAAGGAGGGCTCATGCCCGACGTGAGCTGGGTAACTTAGCTTAGTGCACTAGCAACTGCGGCCGGACCTTCGGTTTGTGGGGGCGACGTCTCGAGCCTTCTAATCTCGTGTGCATCTCACATTGCTCAAATGAACGAAGACAAGTCCCGCTAGGGGTGCGTGACAAATTTTAGACCCATCATGTTTTGAAAGAACAGCCTATGCCACCAGACTGCTCCCCTTTTACCGTCTCCCCCCACGGGGCGCACCATCCCCCTTCTTCACTCACCTTGATGCTCTACGTCCTCAGGACCCAGCTCTCGAGTAGAGATCACCGCCGGTATGCTGTGTCAGCGGTGCCGTGTGCAAGGCCAGGGGGTGAGGGCTCGAGGGCTAGTAGGAGCTCTTGAGGCGCGATGCTCAAGAGATCCCCTTCTAACGTGCAAGTGGTTTGCGCAGAAGAGGAGTGCCTTTACCTCGCGGGGGTTGCTTGGAGAGGGCCTTGGCCAGTGGCTGGGGCGAGCGGGTCGATATAGTTAGCCTTTGGGGACCGGGCACGCTGGGGTCAAAGCCATCCCTCATGAGGGGTGGAATGTCGCTCAACGCTTGACTCCTAAGGTCCCCTGCAAATTAGGCGACTACATGATACAAAAAGCGACGCTGGCTGCCGATCCGCCCATGACCATTCAGCGAGAAGACGGAGGCACTAAGGTCCGGTGAGGTGGCGACGCTGGGCCGGCCAAGGGTCGAGCTCAATCTCTTAGGTTCATCGACACTGCAGGGACGGACCCGAGCACAGGTGCCGCGCCGGTAGCCCCCTCTCATGGGACGCTCAGGAGGAGAGTTGGCAACGCGCGGTGCCCGTGGAGGCTATGCCAGAAGTGATACCCTAGCATGCGCAGGCTTAATGATCTCAATAGCTTGCAGAAGCAAAACAAGTCCAAGGTACACAAACAAAATGGCGCGACCGCAGGGTGGGCCCTGACAGCTTGAGGATAATGCAGCCCGAGGGGCGCCCTCAACTGAACAAACCAAAAAGTCACCTGGCACCAGTGTTGTAGAAGCATCGAGGTACCTGAAGACGCGTGCCGTGGAGATCGCTCCTCACGAGCTGGGCGGATCCGGAGACTGGGGCTCCACGAGGCCTGTGGGCAAGGGTCCGAGACCACCTCGACATGACCGCGCCAGCGTCTCGCCTCGTGAGAGGCCATAGCACCGATCGTCTCAACGTATGTATAATTTTTGACTGCTCCATGCTGTTTTATTATCAATCTTGGATGTTTTATAACCATTTTATAGTCATTTTATAACATTTTTGGTACCGACCTATTGACATAGTGCCAAGTGTTAGTTGTTGTTTTTCCATGTTTTTTACATCGCAGAAATCAATATCGACGGAGTCCAAATGAAACGAAACTTCACGATGATTTTTATGGACCAAAATAAAAGAAGTTGGGCCCTGGTTGCACTGGGGAGTCCCGAGGAGGACAACCCACCGAGAGGCGCCAGAGGCCTGTGCACGCCCAGTGGGTTGTGCCCACCTCGGGTGCCCCTGGACCGCCTCTTTGCTCCATAAATACCCCAAAAATACCAGAACCCTAGAAGCGTCGACGAAATATTCATCCAGCCGCTGTAGAGTCCAGAACCACTAGATCCAATCTAGACACCATCTTGGATGGGGTTCACCACCTCCGTTGGTGCCTCTCCGATAATGCGTGAGTAGTTCTTTGTAGACCTTTGGGTCTGTAGTTAGTAGCTAGATGGCTTTCTCTCTCTCGCTGAATTCTCAATACAATGGTTTCTTGGAGATCCATATGATGTAACTCTTTTGCGGTGTGTTTGTTGGGATCTGATGAACTTTGAGTTTATGATCAGTCATATCTTTTATATCCATGAAACTTATTTGAGTTTCTTTGATCTCTTATATGCATGATCTCTTATAGCCTCGTATTTCTTCTCTGATATTTGGGTTTTGTTTGGCCAACTTGATCTATTTATCTTGCAACGGGAAGGGGTGCCCGGTAGTGGGTTCAATCTTACGGTGCTTGATCCCAGTGACAGAAAGGGAAACAACACGTATGTATCGTTGCTACTAAGGATAAGAAGATGAGATCTATATCTACACAATAGATAAACGGATCTTGTCTACATCAAGGCATCGTTCTTATTGCATTACCCTGTTTTTCCATGAACTTAATACACTAGATGCATGCTGGATAGCGGTCGATGTGTGGAGTAATAGTAGTAGATCCAGGCAGGATTCGGTCTACTAATCTTGGACGTGATGCCTATGTAATGATCATTGCCTGGATATCTTCATAATTATTTGAGGTTCTATCAATTTCCCAACAGTAATTTGTTTACCCACCGTTTGCTATCTTTCTCTAGAGAAGCCACTAGTGAAACCTACGGCCCAGATTCTTCTTTCTCATATATTTGCTTGCGATCTAATTTTCCTTTGCATGTTTATTCAGATCTATTAAACCAAAAATACAAAAATACTTTTCTGCACTTTATTTATTTGCAATCTATTATTTCAATCTACTACAATTTTCTTGCATCGTTACCCAAAAGGGATTAACAACCCCTTTAACACTCGGGTTGCGAGGTGTTGTTATTTGTGTGCAGCTGATGTTTACGTTGTGTTGCTTGGTTCTCCTACTGATTCGATAACCTTGGTTTTTTCACCGAGGAAATACCTACCGTCATTGTCTTTGCCTCATCCCTTCCTCTTTGTGGAAATACCGGCGTAGTCCTAGCGAGACGGTGAGCTTTTCGGCGCTATATAGTCGAGAGCGATCAAAAGGAATTTCTGGCGCCGTTGCCGGGGAGGATCTTCAACATAACCAGGTTCCTAATCACAAATCTCATCTCCTCGCAATTTACATTATTTGCCATTTGCCTCTAGTTTTCCTCTCCCCCACTTCACAAAAATTTACCGTCTTATTCGCCCCTCTTTTTCGTTCGCCGTTTTCTCGCCATGTCCAATCTCAAAAGAGCTAAGGACTTTCTCCCTAGTTTTAATGCTTTGGATAGCCCCTCTGTCCTCTCTAAGCTCATAAACAATGATGCTATGGAAGGATCTACCGGGGTTGTTAAGGAAAATCTTAACCATTGTGATGAAGATGATCCCGAAATTTTTCGTACTTGATGAATCTTTGAAAGATGCTTGGGATAGGTTGCTGAGAATTCGAGCTAGCTATGTGCCCCAATATCAGATAGAGATATACTTGAAAAGTTTTTATGATGGTTTACCTTCCTCCTTCAATCAAGTTTTAGATTCTATATTTGGAAACGGTTTTCTTGAAGGGGATGCCGTTGATACTTATGAGAAGATGAAATCCATATTTGGGCACCCCAAAGGAGAAAATGTTGAATCAACTACTCTTATGTGCTTTTATCAAAATGAAATAATTAAAGAGATGAAGGCTAGTTTAGATACGAATTTTCGCAACGTGCTTATCTTTCTTCTACTATCAATGGCCATGTGCTTTCACAAAATAGAAAATTAAATGCCATTGATAGAAAATGTTCCCTTTTCTTTCCAAGGGACAAGGATGACAAAACTTAGATCCTTGCTCTATGCCTAGCTAAGGGCGTAAAACTATAGCGCTTGTTGGGAGGCAACCCAATGAATAACATTTATTTTTGCTTTTTGCTTTCTGTTCTTGAGTGTTAGAAAAATTATGCTACTGTTATGATTGTGTTTTTGTGTTTCAGTTAGTGTTTGTGCCAAGTAGAACCAATAGGATCTTCTTGGGTGATAGTTGTTTGATCTTGCTGAAAAAGACAGAAACTTTGTGATCATGAAAATAATTGTTAAAAATCACCAGAACGTGATAAAAAGAAAATTCTTTTTGCAGAAGATCAATATACAAATTATCCAGGTTTTCCTAGTTTTTCAGAATTTTTGGAGTTCCAGAAGTATTCGAACAAATCAGATTTCTATAGACCGTTCTGTTTTGACAGATTCTGTTTTCTTTGTGTTGTGTGCTTATTTTGATGGCTCTATGGTTTTCTTTGATGAGTTTTTGCCATAGAAAAGTTGTAATACAGTAGATATAATACAAAAACAAAATAAGAATTGGTTTTATACAACACTTATAGTAGTGATTATTTTTCTTAGACTAATGGATCTCACGAAGGTTTTGTTGAGTTTTGTGTGATTGAAGTTTTCAAGTTTTGGGTTATCTTAGGATGGATGAAGGAAGGATGTAAGAGCCTAAGCTTGGGGATGCCCCGGCATCCCAAGCTATTATCCAAGAATGAGCAACCAACTAAGCTTGGGAATGCCCCAGAGTGGCATCCCCTCTTTCTTCCAACAACTATCGGTATTTTACTCGAGGCTATATTTTTATTCGTTACATGATATGTGTTTTACTTGGAGCGTCTTGTATGATATGTGTCTTTGCTTGTTTTATTTTGTGTTTTAAGTCATCAATCCTTTCTGGACACACCTATTTGAGAGAGACAAAATATATCATGACTTGTTAGAATTGCTCTCTGTGCTTCACTTAAATCTTTTATGAGCTAGGACTTGCTCTAGTGCTTCACTTATATCCTTTTGAGCACGGTGTGTTTTTTTATTTTTGAAGAAATGCTCTCTTGATTCACTTATATTTATTTGAGAGTTAGTAAAATCTTGAAGAAATTCTCTCTTGCTTCACTTAAATTATTTTGAGAGAAATAAAATTTGTTATGCTCATGATCTTCACTTATATTTGTTTGAGCTTATGAAAAGCAACACATGAAAATTAGTCCCAAAGTGATAGATATCCGAGAAGGTTCAAGTAAAAAAATGTCATGAAGATCATTGGACAAAATAAACTTGATTCTTAGTAATAGTTTTGAGATATGATGATGTGATATGCGAGTTATGTTGATGAGTAATTGTGCTCTAGTAAGAATATTGGTGTTAAGGTTTGTGGTTCCCTATGCATGCACGAAAGTCAATAATCGTGCAATTGGAAACTATATACTACTTGTGGTGCATTATTCGGTGTTAATTATGCTTAATGCTTGCTTATGATATTGTTCGTTTCTTGGTTGGTCGCTTCTCAATCTTTTGCTAGCCTTCATTTTGCACCAAGTATGACTACTTGTGCATCCAAAATCCTTTAAACCAGTTTTGCCACATGAGTCCACTATATCTACCTATATGCGGTATTCTTTTGCCATTCTAAGCAAATTTGCATGTGCCATCTCTAATTTACAAACTAAACCTCTCTTTTGTGTGTTTGTTTCACTCGCGGAACGATAACGAGTGGCTAATATTTTCCATGCTCGATGTCTTATTATCAAGATGAGTGTTTATTCACTTGTCATTGCACGAGAGTAAGGCAAAGGTTTTAGGGATGCCCGGTCCAGAAATGCAAAAATGAATTTACTTTATGTTGTCAAATAATAAATTCCTTGGAAAGTGTTGGTATGGAGGGCACCCGTGGATACGGTTAGCCATGGAAAGTGAAAGAACGGTGGAAAAAGGAATCAACTTTATTTTTTATTTGGGAACCGCCTATGGCATATCTAGCATGTAAAATGTTGGGAACTCTGAGTCGTTTTCGTTGGTGGGATGGATACACCTCTCAAAATGTTTTCATCTCTAATTTTTTGCTTTGAGCTCTGGCACCTCTACAAATCCCTACTCCCCTCTGCGAAGGGCCTTTCTTTTACTTTATGCAATTTTTACTTTTGAAATTGAGTCTCCATCTTCTCTCATAAAAAGCACTAACTAAGAGGCAATATGATCGTACTTAAGTATTGGGTGTAGCTAATATTCGAGTGTGTTTCATGAATGGATCAATGTTTGAGCATGATGGGCTAGGGATAACTTATTTTAGCGTTGATATTTTGAAAGACATGGTTGCTTGTTGATATGCTTGAGTATCTAAATTATTATGTCAAAATTAGACTATTGCTTCGAATCACATAAAAGTCCAAATGTCCATGCTATAAAGAAAAGAATATGATATGACATGATAGGTAGCATTCCACATCAAAATTCTGTTTTTATCACTTACCTACTTGAGGACGACGGGGAGTTAAGCTTAGATGCCGATACGTCTCCAACGATCTATAATTTTTGATTGTTCCATGCTGTTTTATTATCAATCTTGGATGTTTTATTATAATTTTATAGTCATTTTCTATCATTTTTTGGTACTAACCTATTGACATAGTGCCAAGTGCCAGTTGCTGTTTTTCCATGTTTTTTACATCACAGGAAATCAATATCAGACGGAGTCCAAATGCAACGAAACTTCACGATGATTTTTTATGGACCAAAAGAAAGAAGTTGGGCCCTGGTTGCACCTGGGGGGGGGAGTCCCGAGGAGGGGACAACCCACCAGGGCGCGCCAGGAGGCCTAGGCGTGCCCTGGTGGGTTGTGCCCACCTCGGGTGCCCCCCAGACCGCCTTGATACGTCTCCAACGTATCTATAATTTATGAAGTATTCATGCTATTGTATTATCCATCTTGGATGTTTATGGGCTTTATTAAACACTTTTATATTACTTTTGGGACTAACCTATTGACCCAGAGCCCAAAGTGCGCCTTCTGTTTTTTCCCTTGTTTGATGTTTGAAGAAAAGGAATATCAAGCGGAGTCAAAGCGGAATGAAACCTTCGGAGAAGTTATTTTTTGGAAAGAAAGCAATCCATGGGACTTGGAGTCCCACGTCAAGGAAGCAACGAGGAAGGCACGAGGCGAGGCGCGCCACCCCACTGGCGCACCTCCACCCTCGTGGGCCCCTCGTGGCTCCCCGACGTATTTCTTCACCTATATATATCCATAGACCCTAAAACTTCAAGCGGAGCAGAATAGATCGGGAGTTCCGCCACCGCAAGCCTCTCAGAGCCACCAAAACCAATCGGGACCACTGTTAAGACTCACCTGCCGGGAGGGGGGAACCCTCACCGGTAGCCATCTTCATCATCCAGCGCTCTCCATGACGAGGAGGGAGTAGTTCACCCTCGGGGCTGAGGGTATGTACCAAGTAGCTATGTGTTTGATCTCTCTCTCTCTCTCTCTCTCTCGTGTTCTTGATTCGGCACGATCTTGATGTATCGCGAGCTTTGCTATTATAGTTGGATCTTATGTTGTTTCTCCCCCTCTACTCTCTTGTAGTGGATTGAGTTTTCCCTTTGAAGTTATCTTATCGGATTGAGTCTTTAATGATTTGAGAACACTTGATGTATGTCTTCTTGGTGCATATATCTGTGGTGACAATGGGATATCACGTGATTCACTTGATGTATGTTTTGGTGATCAACTTGTGGGTTCCGCCCATGAACCTACGCATAGGGGTTGGCACATGTTTTCGTCTTGATTCTCCGGTAGAAACTTTGGGGCACTCTTTGAGGTTCTATGTGTTGGTTGAATAGATGAATCTGAGATTGTGTGATGCATATCGTATAATCAAACCCACGGATACTTGAGGTGAGATTTAAGTATCTAGGTGACATTAGGGTTTTGGTTGATTTGTGTCTTAAGGTGTTATTCTAGTACGAACTCTAGGGTTGTTTGTGACACTTATAGGAATAGCCCAACAAATTGATTGGAAGGAATAACTTTGAGGTGGTTTCGTACCCTACCATAATCTCTTCGTTTGTTCTCTGCTATTAGTGACTTTGGAGTGACTCTTTGTTGCATGTTGAGGGATAGTTATATGATCCTATTATGTTATTATTGTTGAGAGAACTTGCACTAGTGAAAGTATGAACCCTAGGCCTTGTTTCCTAGCATTGCAATACCGCTTACGCTCACTTTTATCATTAGTTACCTTGCTGTTTTTATATCTTGATTACAAAAACCTATATCTACCATCCATATTGCACTTGTATCACCATCTCTTCGTCGAACTAGTGCACCTATACAATTTACCATTGTATTGGGTGTGTTGGGGACACAAGAGACTCTTTGTTATTTGGTTGCGGGGTTGCTTGAGAGAGACCATCTTCATCCTACGCCTCCCACGGATTGATAAACCTTAGGTCATCCACTTGAGGGAAATTTGCTACTGTCCTACAAACCTCTGCACTTGGAGGCCCAACAACGTCAACAAGAAGGTTGCATAGTAGACATCACGCCTCTTTGCCCTATAATTACCCCAAAAATACCAGAACCCTAGAAGGCCGACGAAATATTCATCCAAATTACCGCAGAGTCCGTAACCACCAGATCCAATCTAGACACCATCTCGGATGGGGTGCACCACCTCCATTGGTGCCTCTCCGATGATGCGTGAGTAGTTATTTGTAGACCTTGGGTCCGTAGTAGTTAGTAGCTAGATGGCTTTCTCTCTCTCTGAATTCTCAATACAATGGTCTCTTTGGAGATCCATATGATGTAACTCTTTATGCGGCGTGTTTGTTGGGATCGATGAACTTTGAGTTTATGATCACCATATCTTTTATATCCATGAAATTTATTTGAGTTTCTTTGATCTCTTATATGCATGATCTCTTATAGCCTCGTATTTCTTCTCCGATATTTGAGTTTTGTTTGGACAACTTGATCTATTTATATTGCAACGGGAAGAGGTGCCCGGTAGTGGGTTCGATCTTACGGTGCTTGATCCCAGTGACAGAAAGGGAAACAACACGTATGTATCGTTGCTACTAAGGATAAGAAGATGAGATCTATACTACGCAATAGATAAACGGATCTTGTCTACATCATGTTATCGTTCTTATTGCATTTCTCCATTTTCCATGAACTTAATACACTAGATGCATGCTGGATAGCGGTCGGTGTGTGGAGTAATAGTAGTAGATGCAGGCAAGAGTCAGTCTACTAATCTTGGACGTGATGCCTATGTAATGATCATTGACTGGATATCGTCATAATTATTTGAGGTTCTATCAATTGCCCAAAAGTAATTTGTTTACCCACCGTTTGCTATCTTTCTCGAGAGAAGCCACTAGTGAAACCTATGCCCCGGGGTCTTCTTTCTCATATATTTGCTTGCTATCTACTTTTCCTTTGCATTTTTATTCAGATCTATTAAACCAAAAATACATAAATACTTTGTTGCACTTTATTTATTTGCGATATATTATTTCTACTACAATTTTCTGGCATCGTTACCCGAAAGGGTTGACAACCCCTTTAACACGTCGGGTTGCGAGGTGTTGTTATTTGTGTGCAGGTGATGTTTATGTTGTGTTGCTTGGTTCTCCTACTGGTTCAATAACCTTGGTTTCTTCACTGAGGAAATACCCTCTTTGTTGTCTTGCATCATCCCTTCCTCTTCGGGAAATATCGACATAGTCCTAGCGAGGCATGTGAGCTTTTTGGCGCTAGAGTCAGAGAGTGATCACACGTTGTGCTAGGCACTGGTACGAGGCGCCCACGGCCAGCAGGCCAAATGGCATGCAAATGTAGTTGCAGGGGTAGCCCCCACTCCGGCCAATGCGGGACAGACAGAAGAGGCCTGCGGGCCAGCCACATTAACACCCGGAATGTCGACGCAGACGTGCAACCCACCGCCCGCGTCGGGGGCGGTAGCTGCACTGGGTGGTGCGGGACGACGGCCGCCACGCATGGCCTACACCTCCTGAAGCTCCTCGGTCGCCTTGGTGATGAACTCTCGCGCGCCTGGTGCCTCGCGCCTCGCTCCTTGATTGTGGGGATGCGCATCCGAGCACGCCTCCAAGTGGTGCCCGACCACCTCCCTCGTCACACTAGTCAAGTTAGAGGCTCTCCAGACGGAAGCCCCGAGCCCGTCTCCCGAGGGAGGCGCCGAGCGTGCCTTCCTATCTTGCGGGAGGAAGAGGCGCCCAAAGAGCGGGTGAGGGAGTCTGGATTAAGGGGTCCTCGGGCGTCCGGCTATGTGGCGTGGGCGGACTAATGGGCCATGAAGATGGAAAGACAAGACTTCTTCCCGTGTCCGGATGGGACTCTCCTTTACGTGGAAGGCAAGCTTGGCGTTCGGATGTGAAGATTCCTTCCTCTGTAAACCGACTCTGTACAACCCTAGGTCCCTCCGGTGTCTATATAAACCGGAGGGTTTCGTCCGTAGAGGCAATCATAATCATACAGGCTAGACATCTAGGGTTTAGCCATTACGATCTCGAGGTAGATCAACTTTTGTAAGCCCCATAATCATCCAAGATAATCAAGCATGAAGTAGGGTATTACCTCCATCGAGAGGGCCCGAACACAGGTAAACATCGTGGTCCACATCTCCTGTTACCTTCGATCCTCAAACGCATGCAGTTCCGGGACCCCCCTACTCGAGATCCGCGGTTTTGACACCGACATGGGTGCTTTCATTGAGAGTTCCACTGTGCCGTCGATAGAAGGCTCGATGGCTCCATGAATCATCTACAACAATGCTGCCCTAAGGGAGGTCTTCCTCCCCGGCCAGATCTTTATGTTCGGCGGCTTCACACCGCGGGCCAACTCGCTTGGCCATCTAGAGCAGATCGACAGCTACACCCCAGGTCACCAGATTAGTTTTGGAAATCTGGATTATCTCGCTGATATCTGAGGAGATTTGATCTTCCATGGGTTCGCGACCCCAACCTCCGCTCTGGCCTTAGATCCGGAGCGCGTCACAAGGTCCAAAAACGGGATGTCTGAGCCCACCGTACTCTCTCTAGCTATTGAGCCTAGTACGGGAGAGCCGGAGGAAGTAGTGTCACCGGCAATCATCATGAAGCCGGACTCTTCTCCGAACATTGGCTCCGGACCCTCGAAGTCCGCAGCGTGTGAGCTCGGACAAGGAGTTTCCTTCCCGCCGTACTCCATGGACTCTCTTCTCCCTGGCCAAATCTCGCCTTTAAGCGAGGCTCTGGACTTAATACGATCCCTCGTCATTACAGGAGGAGAACGTCTGAACTACGCCCAGCAGGACTAGGGGTGAGGCCGGAATTTTTACGTCCGACCCACCACCCACTTCATAGCCTTGTCGAGGACCTAATGACATGCTTGGCCGTAACTCGAAGACATCTATGGTATGGGCGTCAATGCCGAGGCCGAACAGGCCAAAACGCCGCATACAGACTGGGCGGACACCTCCTATCTGACGTATACATGGTGGATACACAAAAATAGGATGGCGATGAAGGCGATGAGGATCCAAATCGAGGACAATAACAACGATAAACCACCAAAGCGGCGGCATCGGTGGTGCTGCTCAAAATCACGCCAGCGACAAAGTAAGAAATACCGACAATGGAGACGATAACACTTTCCGGAGAATGCCGAAGACCCGGGCAGCCCCGTCAAACCAACATCGAAGATGATGATAGAGGAGGGCAGGGTAACCACGATGAGCGATCGGGGAGCGAGGACTCGGAGGACAGCAATTATATGCCACCCTCCGAAGACGAAACAAGCCTCGACAACGAAGACTTCATCGTGCCAGAGGAACCCCTCAAGCAAGAACGCTTTAAGAAACAGCTCATTGCAACCACGAGGGCACGAAAAAGGAAGCAGCGGCTTCAAGCCGAGCAGATACGCTCAACGACGGATGGACTAATGTCACGGCAGCCGAGGAATACGGCTCGCACGACCAACCAAAATCTACCCGAACGCAAGTTGTTACCCCAATTTGACATTGAGGCGCTGGAGCCCTAACATCAGCGTGTAGCATGGCCGATAAACCAGACCGCCACCGCGTATATCGAGACAAAACGGCTACTCAAGCCGAACACCAGCCCACATTCCCCCGCCATAAAGGCAGGGAGACAGTAGCCCATGATTACACCTACGACCTACGGCAAGAACTGGACACTAGGGCAGGCCTAGCCAGATCAATCTATGGGTCAAGGGGACGTGCCCCAACACGAGAGGACGGCTATCAGGCCTAGCGTGATCAACACCACCTCACTCAGCGTGAAAACCGCGCGCCGGGCGATGGCCGAACTCGTCGCGACGTGCTTTCATAAATAGGCGCCACACACCCCTATGCTTCACCGAGGAAGTAATGGAGCCGAATTCCCGGAAGGATTTAAACCTATGAATATCGAATCATATGATGGAACAACCGACCCAGCAGTATGGATTGTGGATTTTCTTCTCCATATCCACATGGCCCATGATGATGATCTCCATGCCATCAAATGCCTCCCACTAAAATTAAAGGGACCAGCCCGACTGGCTAAACAACCTTCGAGAGAACTCCATTGGCAATCGGGAAGACTTGGAAGGCGCCTTTCGCGACAACTTCCAAGGTATATATGTCCGACCTCCGGACGCCGATGACCTTAGTCACATCATCCGGCAGGAGAGTCGACCAGAAACTCTGGACTAGGTTCCTAATTAAAAGGAACCAAATTGTCGACTGTCCGGATGCCGAAGCCCTCGCGGCCTTTAAATATAGCGTCCGAGATGAGTGGCTTGCCCGTCACCTCGGCCAAGAAAAACCTAAGTCCATGGCAGCTCTTACCGCACTGATGACCCGCTTTTGCGCGGGAGAAGATAGCTGGCTTGCTCGCAGAAGCAATAGCACCGGCCGATCTGGCACCTTGAAGCGAGGGGCGGCAATGGCAAAAGCCGCGCATAATAAAAACAAGCGTGAAACAATAATGCAGAACCCAAGACCACACGGTCAACGCCGGATTGATCAAGGTCCCAAATCCGGTCAACGAAGAAGCCATTCAAAGGCAACAGAGATGGTCCATCCGGTCTAGACAAGATCTTTTGGATCGTACAATGTCGGATTCATGGCAGCCACCGACAAACTGCCAACCATACCAACAGAAATTGCGGGTTTTCAAACAAGCCGGCAAGCTCAATGCCGAGGACAAAGGGAAGGGGTCGCCCGGTGATGAAAGACGAAGAGACTGCCAGCCGAACACGACGGAAGCAATTTCCCCAAAGTCAAAAACAATAAACATGCTATATGTGGCGCATATCCCTACAAGGGAGTGCAAGCGCATAGCTACGAGACGTCTATGCCATAAAGCCGGTGCGCCCCAAAATTTAACCCATGGTGACTGCTCAAGTCACTTTTGATTGCAAGGACCACCCAACCAATATCCGTCACGGAGGTTGGCTGACTCTGGTCCTTGATCCAGTGTCGATGGATTCCATCTCATGCGAGTCCTTATGGACAGCGGCGAGCCTTTAATTTACTTTATCAAGACACTGTCCGCAAGATGGGCATTGACCCCTCAAGGATCAAGCCCACCACAACTACCGTCAAGGGAGTAATACCCGGCGTTGAAGCTCACTACACGGGCTCAATCACATTGGAAGTCGTTTTTGGTTCGCCGGACAACTTTCGAAGCGAAGACTTGACCTTCAATATTGTCCCGATGCAACATTGGCTACCATACCTTTGCTTTCGAGGCGGACCGCTTTTGCTCATTTCAATGCAGTCCCACACTACGCCTATCTAAAGCTTAAGATGCCCGGTCCATGCGGCGTCATCACGATCAACGGAAACACGGAACGCTCCCTCCGTACAGAGGAGCATACCACGGCCATCGCAGCCAAAGTAGAAAGCGGCCCCGTCAAGCCGCATATCTCATTGGCCATTAAGCCATCGGCCTCTATTACACAGGACTGGTCAATTTTAGAGCTGGATTAGCAGTTCCGCCTCCGTCGTTCGCTGCATATACCCGCGAAGTTCGCATTGCGCATGCATAATTATGCACTTAAAATACCTTGGTCATCGGCGGAGGCACAATACGGACAGGCCTACAATACGGTTCACCCTCCTACAACCTTCTTCTCTTTTCTAACTATATCTTATCTTCCGCTGTAGGTGAATCAAAACCGGTTCATCCTACAGACCTACAAGGACTCTTTCTGAGCTCGGTTTCGTACAAATAACCAAAGATTACTCCTTTTAAGGAATCCTTTTCCCTGAGGCAAAGGCAGCGTAGACGTGCGACAGGAGGTACAAATGATTTTTTGTAGACCAAACACTCCATTTAAAACTTGTATAATGCCTTTTTCCTCAGCCTTCGACCCCTGGCATGTAAAATGGCCTGGGTAGTGGTGTTATAATCTGTAAGATTGCGTTTTGACGTGTCAATCAGATTCCCGTGAACATAATCTGTCTTCAGCATTTGCTTCTCCTCATAGAACTGTATTTTGCTTCTTCGGTTGTCTCACACACACACCTCAGCTCAAATCGCCAGGGGCTCGATACGGCAACATATGGGTTGTCGAAAAGTCCGAACAGCTCTCTGACATACTTACGCATCCACAGGTTTGGCATTATATGCATCAGCTCGAATCATGTCTTTGGTCAATAGTTGGGTTGTCCGGCTCACGTGCTTACTACCTTACGTTCCGTCTTATCGGCTAGGGTAGTAAAGGGAGAACTACGGCGATTGTGTTTCCGGTTCACTTGGTTAAACACCTCAGTAGAGAAAGCCAAAAACTGAATGTCATGATGCGGCGAGAGCTGGTCAACCACTCAGCGACTTATTAGAATCTTTTGCGATTTCTTCTGTACTGCACGAAGGACCGTTTTCTGGTCACCTATGTAACGCAAACGTATTAAGATAATCGCGGAGATACCAAGGGCTACATCGTAGACCCACCGTCAAACTCCTATGGCTAAGTGAAAGTGTTAAAGCCCTATAGTCTGATTGCCTAGTTACATGCCATGGCACCTCAAGTTCTGAGACCAAGACATTGGGTCAAGAGTGATCAAATGCTATTTTGAACACCCCCAAGTATTATATGCTTGTAGGGGCTGAAGCGACAAGTGGCAAACTTTCAGATTACAAAAAACGGCCGCACAGGAGGAAATAACTTTCAGGCAAAGGTATGAATATAACACAGCCTTAATGTATCATAATATTGTTCTCACCATTCTAGTGCATTTGTTCAAACATAATATCCTTCAAGCACTGTGTCGGCTGTTTCCGGGAACAGGGGTCCAGACACTTGCTCCTGCAAGGCTCCACGGGCGTGGCTGCCGCAGCAGGCTGTCACGTACACCTTCATCAGCGAGGCATTCAAGACCCTCGGGAGGGGCCAAGCCTACGCGAGGCGGCCGACGCAAGACCTCCTCAGAGTGGCCTCACCAGGCTGCCTCGCGAGGGAGCGTAGATATCAAGGTGGGGCAAACCTCGCGAGGCTCTCGTGGACGTGAGCCATAGACGATCCCGGGGATCGAAAGCGCGATGCGTGCAGCGTCCTTGTTTCCTCTTTGGTGCTAAGGGGCAAGCGCAAAGCAGAGTATTGAGGCATCGCAAAGGTTTCCATATCGGTGCAATGAGACCAAGACCAGCAGGATGGCAGGATGGGAGGTCACCATGGAGCCCAAGAGGCAGCGTCATCACCGAGCCTTTGCGGCCCGAAGACCGCTTTTGTCAGGATAAGCTGTACTAGTTGTCCCCTTTCAAATTGGCCGCCGTTGTTGGCTCCCTTCCCGCTCAATACTTGGGGAGAGGACCAGGGCATATATAAGTAGAACTAGCCACCACAGTAGAGGCATCAGATCCTCAGCCAATCCTTAGCCATACACTGAGCACAAGAACACCTCAACCTCAGGAGGCTGTTCTTCCCCTTGTATCTGTTCATCATCAGCCCAAGAGGAAATCCACCACCACCACACTGGAGTAGGGTATTACACCACAATGGTGGCCCGAACCAGTATAAATCTTGTGTCTTTGTGTCATGGAGTTCGCCGAGTTCGTCCATGAGATCTTAGCGAGCTAGGCGTAGATCGGTGAGGAGGAAATCTTCGCCGCGCACCCGGTGTTGAACCTTAAGAGGTTTTGCGAGAACCCGTGATCCGACATTTGGCGCCTCCAGGTAAAGTCTTGCGCCGAACTCTTCCGCCGTCTCGCGTCCGGTTGCTCGCCGTCTCCATGGCGGCTTCGCCCGTGCTCGTCTTGAGCGCCGGGCTGCCTAACCCACTCGCGTCGCTCAGATGGCTCCGTCGGTGGAGCCCACCTCGTCGTTCTCCGTCTCCCGCGTAATACACGCCACGGTCCAGCGATGAGCGAGCAGCAAAGCGTCCTCGCCGCACCCCTTGCGATGCGGGGCGACGGCCGCACCGCCACTCCATCACTGACCCAGCCGGTTCCTCATCCCATGCTCGTCACGCTCCCATGGACGCACGGGTCGCGCTCCTCTTGGCGCACGAGCTCCTGCGCTACCGCCCGGTCGATGACCTCTACGAGGATTGGCTCGACCGCATCGCTGAGCTCGTCCATGCCGCAGGGGGCTCCCCTGCGTCGTCCCTCTCTCTGCCTCACGCCCTGCCATTCTGGGCGGCGTAGCTCACCAGGCGCCTCACCACCTCGGCCCCAAGGCGGCGCTGGCGCCAAGGCGTGCGCCCCCATGACGCGACTCCGCCACGCTCCAGCGCCGCCAAGAAAAAAGCTGTCAAGAAGTCCCTCCGCCGCAAGAGAACGCCTCCACACGCTCCTCGCACCGCTCGCCGGAGATCGTCTGCCGTGGCAAGGCCCGCGCTGGCTTTGGCGTGGCGGCTTGCGTGGGCACCAAGACCAAGCTCCACCCCCAAGACGGGCCCAGGCGATGACGGCCGGCTGTCGCGCCTTCACCCTCGAGCTGCGTAGCGTCGCCTAGCCGGGCAAGTTCAAGCCAGATCTACCTCCTCGCTACGACGGCACCCCCGACCCCACGGAGTTCCTGCAGCTCTACGAGGTGATCATTGAGGCGGTCAATAGCGACGAAAAGATCATGGCGAACTGGTTCCCCATGGCACTCAAATATGGCGCCCGTTCGTGGCTCCTGAACCTTCCTCCGAGCTCGATCTCCTCCTGGGACGAGATGCGCGACCGCTTCATCGCCAACTTCCAGGGCACGCGCGACGGCCCGCCGGCCGTGGGTGACCTGCACCCCGTCAAGCAACAACCAGGAGAGACCCTCCAGAAGTTCATCCAGCGCTTCAACGACATTCTCCTCAAGATCCCCAAGGTGATGGACGAGGCCATCATCTCTGCGTTCTCTGATGGCGTCCGCGACGTCAAGATGAAGGAAGAGCTCGCTATCCACGAGGAGCTATGCACGTCTTAGGAGCTGTTCAACCTGGCGACCAAGTGTGCAAGAGCTGAGGAGGGGCGCCTCTTCCTCCTCGAGCTGCCAGCTGCGGACCCAGAGGAGAAGAAAGCCAAGGCCAAGGACGTGAAGCGGAAGGGAGCAGCCGTGCTCGCAGCAGAGCCGGACACCAAGCGGGACAGAGACCAGCCCGAGTCATCCAAGAGCATCCTCGATCACTGCGCCTTTCACAACACGAACACCCACAACACCGGGCATCGTTGGAGAGCTCAGAGCCGATTCATGAAGGGCCTTGATTGGCGCCCGAAGGCGGGCTACTCTGGCTTGGGAGGAGGTCGTGGGGGCGGTATTTGGGACGACCGTGGCCAGCGCCGGGAGTGGCGCACGGCCTCGTGAGGACCTTTGGCGGGATCATCCTCGCGAGGCGCTGGAGGACCAGCCTGCGAGATCATCCTCGGTAATGCTGGTCTTCCCCGCTACCGCCACCACCAAGAAGGAATGGCGACCACCATCGGGGCCGAGGGGCTGGGGGCTTCCGGAGCTGGCAGCTTCTCGCTTTGCATCTTGGCGGAGCCCAGGCCCCAACCTCGGCGTATCTTCAAACAGTTTGCTCGTGAAGTGAATGCAGTCCTCCCCAAGCTTGAAGCCACACGCCCACTTAGGTGGTCCCAGTGCGCCATCACCTTCAACTCGGCGGATCAGCTCAAGTGTGCAGCGACCGCTGGCACCCTCCCGATGCTTTGTTCCCCAGTCATCAGCAATGTGCAAGTTACCAAGACCCTCATCGACGGCGGCGCAGGGCTCAACGTCCTGTCTATCAACACGTTTGACAACCTCCAAGTGCCATATGACCAGCTTCAGCCTACCAAGCCTTTCTCAGGAGTGACCACGGCTCCACCACACCGATAGGGCAGCGTGCGCCTCCTGTCACCTTCGGAGAAACGCAAGAACTACCGCCGAGGAGCTTGCCGATTTGATGTCGCGCACATCCGTCTGCCATACAACGCCATCCTTGGGTATCCAGCCCTGGCCAAGTTCATGGATGTGACACACCACGGCTACAATGTCCTCAAGATGCCGGGAAGCGGCGGAATCATCACGGTCCCATGCGAAGAAAGAGATGCGGTGTGCTCCCTCGAGCGTGACTTCCAAGCTGGAGCAATCGACGACCCAGACAGCAAGGGCGAAGGCCCTCCTGAGGCCCTCCCCAAGAAGAAGAAGCAGTTGCGTCGTGCAGAATCTCAGGAGGACGGTGTCATAACTGGAACCTCGTCAGGATCAGCGCCCACTCCAGGGGTGCCTCCCTCTGTCGCATAGGAAGGCGCGCCCAGCGCCCTCCTCGGGCAGGCTCGGGGCTCTCTTCGAGGGCCTCGAGACCTTGCCAACGCCACGAGGCGCTGGGCACCACTTGGAGGCGTGGCTTCACGCACGCTTCCCTCAGAGAACACAGGCAAGGAGCACCACACCGCTGAGTTTATCACCAAGACCACTCGAGGCGCAAGGCGAAGGGCCATGCACGGCGACCGCCGCTCATGAGGCGCAGCTCCCCATCCAGGCGAGGATGCCGGGTTGCGTGTCTGCATCGACGTCCCAGGGCTCAACAGGGCCGCTTCTCAGGAGCTTTTCTAGCCTTCGCACGTGGGCCGTTGTGAGGGTCCACCACACAGCTACGTTCGCATGCCTTTCGGCCTGCTGAGCGTATCGTCAGCTTATCAGCGCAACCTACGGCGTGTCCTGGCAGCTCAGGAGGCCAAGCACCACGCCGTCCTGGCAGAGATGGAGACGGTCCTCAGGGAATCACCTGAGCCCCCAGAGCCTCCTGAGGCTCAGGGCCCCAGTAGCTCGTGAGGAGCAATCCCTTCGCCGCATACCTTCAGCTGCCCCAACTCTCCTTCGTCAACAGAACCAGTGACATTTTCCAAGTTCATTCAAATTGAGCGCCCCTCGGGACGCATCATTCCCTGTGCCGCATGGGTCCGTCCCTGTGGCATGTACCCCTTTTATGCCTTTAGTTTACCTTTGTTGGGCGCCCCTCGGGCTGCATCATCCCAAGCCACTTTCGGGCCCGACCGGGCATGTATCTTCTTTCGCATTTACCCAAGCTGATCTGCCTTTCATGTGTAATCTACCTGTGGTTATCACCTGCTCGATTGCTGCCAGCCACGGTCCACCCCTCTCTCTTGCAATTCGCTTGCGCATTAAAAGGGGGGCTCCTGAGCATCGCGACTCTGGAGCTCTTACTGGCTCTCCAGCCCTCACCCCCTGGCCTTGACCATGGCACCACGACACAGCATGCTGGGCGGCTGAGCTCGCTCAAGGGCAGGACACGAGGACGTGAGCATTTGCACCTAATCGCTTTCAAGCAGGAACATACAGCCTATCAAGACCCAAGACCAGGCGCAACCCGCCTTGAGGTAGGAGCCTCGTGAGTCCCGCTGGCTCACGAGTGCCCAGATACACCTCGGCCGCCCTGCGTGCAAGCCACGATGTCGGCATGGGCTGTACGCCTGGGCTCTCCTCGAGGGAGCCCCTCCCACGCACAAGTGGAAGCACCAAGCTCCATGTTGGCCGCCGACATCTGCCGAGGAGCGGCTATGCCCGTGCACAAATGGAAGCACTATGCTCCGCTGGTGATAAACAATCGAGGGCGACTTCACGCACCGTACCAACCTCGAGGAGCCCCAGGCTCGGCCGTCGGCCTCACCAAGAACGCCTCGGGAGAGCCAGCGCGAGGGGCTGGGCACGGGCTGCGCGGGTCACACCCAAGCACACGCCACTCCAACCAGGTCTCCCTGGACCTGGTCGTTGCACGCCTCCCGAGGAGCCTCGGCGCGAGGTGTATGGAAATTGCTCAGGTCAAGGGGGACTCCCGAGCATCGCGACTCAGAGCCTAACGGGTCACGTAGCCCTCACTCCTTGGTCTGTCCTGGTCTCCGGTCGGCCCAATGGCGGTTGGGGTATGCGCGGGCCCGGGCTCTGCCGACGCAGAACACAAAGCGGATAGGAAGAAAATCACAAAATCTTGAAGCAAATATTACAAGACATATTGTTCTCACAATATCAAACACAAGTTTAACGCCTCCACGAGGCCTGATTCATGAGGAATTAAGCAAGAAAGGAGCCGCAGGTCACCCCTGAACACCATCGATGCCCATGGACGGCACTCCTCCCTTGTGGCGTCAGCTTTCTGCTTGGTCACCGACCAGGGTCAGTAGCCCGCCTCGCCTCCTGGACAAGGCGTGGAGGCAAAGCCAGCGGAACTTCTTCATGCCAGGGCCTCCACCTGATCTTGCACGGTTGCTGCTGCAAGCAGGCAGCTGGTCATCATCCACAAAGCCCAAAGCAGCTCGTCGAGACGAAGCGTTAGTCGCCGAGAAGTGCGGTGGCTGAAGACGCGAGTCAACACAACTGAAGAAAGAACACGAGCCTCCACCTCTACCATGGGACCAACGCCCTCCACAACTTCCTCGAGCGCCTCCACCAGGACGGGAAGCAGCTGGGCAGGGGTGTCCTCATCGGTGGCTAGCAGCCACTCCAAGCCATTCTCGTAGAGTGTCTTCAGTGCCAAGCGAGACCTCTCCTCGAGATCAGCGAAGGTTGCGCGGTCCGCAGCCAAGACCTTCGCCTTGGCGTCAAGATCGGCCTCCTTCGCCTTCACCTCCTGCTCCAGCTTCTCCAGCCGGCGGCGCTCAGCAGCATGCGTCTTCTCCAGCTCCCCCAACTCGGTGTCACGTTTCTTGATGGCGTCCTCCCGGGCCCTCATCTCCTCTTCCTTCACCCGGCGGCCGCGTGCTTCTTCCTCGTGTTGGTCGCGCAGACGCTTCAGCTCGTCCTCCACCTCTCGGCAGCGGCCGCGGGCGGCCTCGGCGTCCTTCAGTTGCCAGCGTCGCGTCGAGCGCAGCTTTACAAGCGCTTCGCTTCTCCTTCTCGTGAAGGGCCACGGCACTGGCTCAGCGTCCGCTGAACCGAGTCGATGAAGCTACCGGGAGGCCGGTTCAGCGCCGGCCACTACGGCCAGCAGTCCAGCGCCCTGTAAGATCTTCCCCAGAAGTTGTCCCATCTCTCAAAGAACGCGCCTCGGTGGCGGTGGAGGAAGCGTAAGAGCCTCGGGAGTAGTGGCGCGCGCGTAAGGGAAGAATCAACGCCGTCACTGTGAGTCTTCGGAGATCAAGGGCTCCCGAGCCCTTGGGACCTCATCACGGGCCGAGTGTGGTATCTCGAGCCAGTGATGGAGCCACGAGGGGTGACTCCTCCGACGTTGTTTCCTTGAGCCTCGCAAGGGCGACTCAGTACGGAGAGGTGTGAGTCTTGCCACCTCCTTTCTCCGACGAGGCGCGGCCGCCGTGTCCTCCTTCCATTTCTTCGCCGAAGGCACCGGCCTTGTCAACCAAGGTGAACATCGAAACAAACAGCAAGAAGCGTAAGGCGAAGCAAAACCGAAGCTCAAACACTTAACGATCCACCGCCATGGCGTATTCCACCTCCGCTTGGGAAGCTTGAAGCCCGAAAGCCTCGAAGTCTCGAGGTGTGGCGCGGACCCGGGAGCGGCGTAAGGCCGTGCAGGCGGGAGGCAGCTCCGGCGGCGTCAAGACGGGAGGCAAGATCCCGAGGAATCGTGACAACCTCGCCCTTGCTCGGGACGAGGCGGCAGTTCTCCCCCTCTGGCGGCATCGACCTCGGCTTCGTTAGGAAGGGCACGGAGGATTTCACCTTTGCTCAAGGGAGAGTTTTGCCCCATCTCCTCGGGGGTCGCCTCCGAGTCCTCCTCCTCTTCCTTCCCCCGCGGGACTCGTCGGAAGATAGCTCCACTGGCTTCGGCGCCATGAGGGCTCCGGAGAGCACAGGCGGCACTAGCCCGCGCGCGTCAAAGGTCGGCCTGGAGGCAACGAGCGGCTCCTAGTCCTTACGATGGAACAAGGGAGTGAAGGCGCTCGGCGGGTACTCCTGGTTGTCCCCAACCAGGAGGTGCGGTGATAGCAACCAATTGTTGCCGTGCAGGGCACCCGGCCTCAGTGATTCTTCTCTTCTTCATCTCGCAGAAGTTTACAAAGAGGGCGTCTTGGCGCTACCGAGCAGTATACGCGCAATATCGAATTCCCTCGTGAGCATGGTCCTCGCGGACCTTTCGCCGCCACTCGCGTTTCACGGCTTTGTGTCGGTTCGCAGACCGCGCCAACACCGACGACGCCCGCTTGCGTCGGCGAAGCTCAAGGCCACCCCTTGTTAAACGGGCGCCTCATATAATGCCAAGCGCGGGTGGACGCACTTGGTGTTCATCATGACCCATTTGGTCTGGATGTTGTCGGCTCTCTTCCCGGTGTTCGAGATTGAGTTGGCTTTGCTGGATGTGATGAAATTGGCGCACCCGAAAACATGGCCGTCACTGACGCGGAGGAAGAAGAGGTAGGCGAGAAGCGCCATTGCACGGGCATCACGCCCAGATATGCCTCGCAATAGTAGGCGAAGATGGACAGGAGGAGGATAGAGTTGGGATGGAGGTGCAACGCATAAATTGCCCGTGAGTGGTCGAGGACCTCATAAAAGTAATCGGAGAAGGGGGAACCAACCCGGCGGCGATGTCGCTTTCGAGAAGAAGGGGAAGAAGGTGCTTCCTCGAGCTCGACACGTCAAGGCAAGCCGGAGTCTGCCTTCCCCCATTCATTGCTCTCCCCGCCGCCAGCGCGTAGAGGCGAGGCTCTTCTCTCGTGACGCTGGCGCTTCAAGAGTCGGTTTCGCACTAAGCCGGGCGCCAAGGAGGACTTGACCTTGCGCGGCGCCATGGGTCGCGGATGCGGAGCAAGATTGGAGTAGATCTGGAGGTATCGGTAGCAAGGAGCGAGAAAGGGGATCTGAGGCGAGGCGAAGATGAATAGTGAAGGCGAAAGGCCGCTGTGTCTGCCAAGTGCGTTTTGTCAAGCCGGGCGATTGCCGAGGCAGCGGTGGGGAAGCGAGGCGCCCACGCCCAATCAATCGCCATGCATCAACCAAGGTCAGAGCTTTAGGGCTCCGGGCGCCCATGCTTGACCTTTGGCTTCGCCTTGAAGCCAAGCCCGAGCGCGCTTGGGCCCGGGGCTACTGCCGGCAAAGTATGGAAACGGGGGTCCCTAAACTTGCTCGGGCCTGCACTACTACGGGCGTGGCTGCGCCATCGGTGACGGGCCCACCTTCATCAACGAGGCATTCAAGACCCTGACGAGGGGCTAAGCCTCGTGAGGTGGACGATGCAAGACCTCCTCAGGAGCGGCCTCACCAGGCTGCCTCGCGAGGAGCGGAGATATCAAGGCGGGCAAACCTCGCGAGGCTCTCATGGCGTGAGCCATGACGGTATCGGGATCGGCGAGCTTGAGCTGCTAAGCGTCCTTGTTTCCTCTTTGGTGCTAAGGGGGCAAGCGCAGCGCGAGTACCGAGGCATCGTGCAAAGGTTTCCATATCGGTGCAACGAGACCAAGACCAGCTGGGGACGGCAGACGGAGAGTCACCATGGAGCCCAAGACGCAGCGCTATCAATGGAGCCTTTTGCAAGCGAAGACCGCTTTTGTCAGGATAAGCTGTACTAGCTATCCCCTTTCAAATTTGCCGTCGTTGTTGGCTCCCTTACCGCTCAATATTTGGGGAGAGGACCAGGGCCTATATAAGTAGAACTAGCCACCGCAGTAGGGGCATCGGATCCTCAGCCAATCCTTAGCCATACACAGAGCACAAGAACACCTCTACCTCAGGAGGCTGTTCTTCCCCTTGTATCTGTTCATCATCAGCCCAAGAGGCAATCCACCACCACCACACTGGAGTAGGGTATACACCACAACGGTGGCCCGAACCAGTATAAATCTTGTGTCTTTGTGTTGTGAGTTCATCGAAGTTCGTCTTGAGATCTTAGCGAGCTAGGCGTGAGATCGGTAGGGAGGAAATCTTCGTCTGTGCCGCCCTAGTGTTCGAATCCTTAAGGGTTCTTGCCGAACCCGTGATCCCGGCCATTAATTGACCCTCTATCAAGCGGGCGCCTCTAGGACGTCCTCCAAATAATGTTCCGGCGTCGCGATGGTCCTTGCCTCCGGCCGGGCTCTCTTAGATGCAACATCGGTGGCCTTCATCTTTGCCCAAGCATTACATCTTGGACGTATGGCGAAGCGCCATCCGGGCACCTTTCTATGCACGCCGACCGCCGACGGCAATGGCGTCGTCGCAGACCGTGATCGACAAGTCGCCGCACCAAAACCAAAATAGATGTTCGAATGGGTTCTGATCCGCCATAGCCGACCACGATGTCCTTTATGGTAGCTCGGACATCTTTGTGGAGCTCGCCCACCTGGGCGATCTGCTCGCTCGACTGAACGCCGGACGCCGTGGCACGTTGAATGGTGACTCGTAAAGCTTCTCCAATGACATGTCCTTCCCTGCGCTTTGGAAGAAGTGCGCCGCTGTCGAAGACACTCTTCGGCAGGTCCAAGAACGCGTCGAGAACTCCACAATTGATTAAGCAGTAGCATACTTCGGGTCACCGAACTTAGTCTCAGAAAGAAAGGGCTTACCGACCGCTATCTCCCCGGCTTGCACGGATCTCCTCCCGAGCCGCTCTAGACCGGGACCGTGCTTCTCTTCTCTTGTAAGGCCTTGTCAAGTTCGGCTGCCTTGGCTTTGTTATCCTCCTCGAGTGATTTTGCATTTGCAGTTGGCATCATTTAGCTCTCGCTCTATGGTAGATATTCTCTCTCATCACTAACGCCGAGTGGCCTGCTTGGTTTATAAATCAGCAAATGGCTTTTCTTGGCAGCCGCGATAGCTCACTCGCCTCGCTCCTTGGCCTGTGCAAGCTCTACCAAGGGTCTCAACCACGGAAGCACCATCTACTGATTATGCATGTCACAAAGGTATAATTTGTAGCTTTGTGCTCATACATGCATAAGCGGGCTGTCCTAAAACATACCTTGTGCCTCGTTGAGTCACGTTAATAAGAGTAATGTCCTCATCAGCTAACTCCAAGTTTATGCTTTAGATCTCGCAACTTCCACAAATTGGGCGGTCGCCATTGACATAACAGCCTGTTTTCAAAGTAATTATGTTACTCCTGAGCATATCTTTTTGATCCTCTGATCGCCTCCCTATGGAAACCGACCAGAGTCTCAGGGGCTACTATCTATACATAGGCGCATTTTGCACGTAAAAAGCGGTTGAAGATATTACATTGCATACCTTGAAGCCTCTCAGCAGGCTCGTGAAGGCTTCATTCAATCCGCTTCTCATGACAAAATCCTCTCAACTACCGTACCCATTAAGGTACGATGTTCCTCTGAGATGGGACGCACTTTGCAATGTGCCCATCGATTGTATCCGGCACCTCCGGATTCACTCGAGGCTATATGCTGTGGGAATGCGGACTCCTTCAAAGGGGTACTCTTACCTCGACCCTAGAGTCATCTTCGATCAGAACCCGGATAGTTCAGGCCCTCACTGCTGGTCCCCTGCGGGGGGCTGCCTCCCGAGACCCTTGATTGATCCGGTATCACCTTCGGGCGCTATCTTCATTGTCCCCCGCACCGGTGGATAGTCAGGGGAGATCCTCCGGGATGACACCTCGAAGTCGTCCGCCCTTAGGGGCGAGGAAGCTTGTGGAGGCGTCTCGCTTTCCAGCATCTCCGGAGGCAAGTTCGCCGATGAGGAGGACTATTGAGGTAGATAGTGGGCTGGACTGCAAACATATAGTTTAAATGTTACCCTGGCAAACCGAAAAGAACGGGACATGTCTAGAGCATCCTTGTTCACTTATGATTCGGCAAAGGGCTTGTCCCTAGAGAGGAGCTCTGTGTCAACACCGACTTCTGAACCCGAACCATCCCATAGGGACATCTTCCCTCTCTTGGGTGCCTCCACCTCCAAGTCTTCGAGGCGCGGCCTCCTTTTTCTTCCCTATGGGGAGAAGGGATATCACCTTCTCCTTCCCCTTCATCTTCATCTTCAGAAGAGGGAGCTTCAGTCTCCCCGGACGTAGCGTCCAATATACCTTTAGAGCGGAGGCCACCTTCAGCCCGTCTGCTCTTCTTCTTGTCCTCCTTTGCCGATATTTGATACGGCGTCGGGGCCAGCATCCTCATTAACACAGGATCAACTGAGTCTTTGGGAAGTGGAGCCGAACACCTAATTCGTTCCGCCTTATTTATCCAAAATTTGGCCGAAGATAGGTTTCTCAAAGACATCGCTATGGGATAATCAACCGAGTTGCATTCGTGGTTGGGTGCTTACCGAGGTATCCGGATGGATTCTTGATCGAGGCCGATGTCCTTTGATGTGTCCGCCACCGCTTTCGAGTCTTGAAGAATAGTTTCCACATCCCTCTGCATGCGTTGTCAGAAGAATTGCTGAAGGGTCCATGGTCCTTCCAGTTGAACTCCCACATGCGGAGAGGCCGTGTCATCGCCGGCATCGGGAGGATCCGCGGACTAGCATCACCGGATCATGTTAATGAGGTAGGTGTCCTTATCGAGGATGCTCGATACAATTTGCAGCGCCTCGCACTTCGTTAGTTGATCCCCGCCTAGCCTCTTTATTAATCCACGATGCGAGTCGCAATGGAGGGCCAGATCGGGAACGCAGGTGTGGCCCATTTGGTACCAAGCTGGGGTTCCGTGATATAGAACCACTCCCGCCGCCATAAGTTGGAGGTTTCCGTGAAGGCGCCTTTTGGTCAGATGGTATTGGCGAGCTTGCTCACCATAGCATCGCCAAGACTCAGCCTCGCTCCCCATCGACTATCTTCGGCTTCACATTGAAGGTCTTGAGCCATAGGCCGAAGTGTGGAGGGATGCGGAGAAAAGCCTCACACATGATGATAAACGCCGAGATGTGAAGAAAAGGAGTTCGGAGCTAGATCGTGAAAATCTAGCCCATAATAGAACATAACGCCATGAACGAAGGGGTGGAGAGCGAAGCCTAGCCCGCGGAGGAAGTGAGAGATGAATACAACCCTCGCGCCAGATTTTGGTGTGGGTATAACCTGCCCCTTGGTAGGGAGCCTGTGGGGGATTTCCGTACTGTGTACCTGCGCCTCCGGAGCTTCACGATATCTTCCTCGGTGACTAAGAGGCCGCCCACCTGCCTTTGGGAGCCGGATCCTACATAACTAGAAGACTTGGTAGCAATGAAAGAAATCGAGACTGAGCGCCGAGCTTGAGGCTGGAAAGGCTGAGGAAGAGGTAGGCATGGACGAGAAAGACGGGTCTGTACCCCTTTATAAAGGCGATGAATATTGAATGCCTCCTCACGGGCCTTAAAGATCGCCTATTCCCAAGGGATCGTGCAAATGACACGGTTGGTTTACCCATGCCCATATTTACAAGAATCCCGTGATAAGGGGGCACGATCTCTGCTTTGACAGGATGTGCCAATAAAGACCGCATCTCGTAACATGGAGCGAGAGGCTGAAAGACGGTTCGAAATAATAACCTGGCACGGGACGTAACGTCTCGCCACAAAAGTTGTCAGTAGATGGGACTTGTTAAATATTATACCCTGTTGTGGCTGTGTATGGTCTCGCTTTGCAGAGCTGGACACGCTTTCTCGTGTTCGAGACTACTTTGAAGTATTGAGGAGGAACCCGCCTTGCAATGCGTAAGACAATCTGGGCGGACTAATGGGCCCACGCCACATCGCCATTGAAGCCTGGTTCGTGGGCTACCGAGGAGTCCCTGGATTAAGGGGTCCTCGGCCATCCTGCTATGTGACATGGGCGGACTAATGGGCCATGAAGATGCAAAGGCAGAAGACTTATTCCCGTGACCTGGATGGGACTCTCTCCTTACGTGGAAGGCAAGCTTGGCGTTCGGATGTGTAGATTCCTTCCTCTGTAAACCTGCTCAGATAACCCTAGGTCCCTCCCGGTGTCTATATAAAACCGGAGGGTTTCGTCTGCGGAGGCAATCATAATCATACTGAGGCTAGACATCTAGGGTTTAGCCATTACGATCTCGAGGTAGATCAACTCTTGTAAACCCCATGTTCATCCAAGATAATCAAGGTGAAGTAGGGTATTACCTCCATCGAGAGGGCCCGACCACAGGTAAACATCGTGTCCTCGCTCTCCTATTACCTTCGATCCTCAAATGCATAGTTCGGGGCCCGCTACCCGAGATCCACCGGTTTTGACACCGACAGCGGGCGCGTAGCCTGAGGCATAGCCTGCGGGCGCCCCAGCCTCCTGACGATTCTTGGGAAGGAGCTTCTTCTTCTTCTTGGGGTGGCCTCGGGAGGCAAGATGCCGCCCTCGTCGTCGAAGTTTCACCCACCGCAGCCCGGGTAGGTGTGCTCAAGAGAGCGGACTACATCCTTCTCATCGCAGCATCGACCGTGATGATGCTGGCCACCCCGGCATCTTGAGGACATTGTAGCCATGGTGGGTTGCTGCCATGAACTTTGCAAGGGCGGGTACCCGAGGATGGCGCATGGGAGGCTGATGTGGCGACGCCAAAGTCGATGAGCTCGATGTGGTAGTTGTCGTGCTTGTGGAAGGTGATCGGAAGCATATCTCGCCTAGGGGGGACGGTGGAGCCGCTTGGTCACTCAGAGAACGGCTTGGTTGGTAGGAGCTGGTCATAAGGCACTGAAGCGTCTCGAATGTCTCGACAAATAGAACATTGAGCCCGCCACCGCCGGTCGATGAGGGTCTTTGGTGATGAGGAGGTTGTCTGATGGTGGGTGTGTGAGCATGGGGAGCGCTGCATGCGGCCGAGCACTTGAGGTGGTCCTTGGAGTCAAGGTGATAGCATCTGCGACCACCTAAGGGGACGCGCGGCCTCAAGCTTTGGGAGGGCCGCGTTCACCTCACGAGAGAACTGCTTGAAGATGCGGTGAGAGGCAGGGGCTTGGGCGCCACCCAAGATGCAGGCGATCGCACGAGGTTCCTGGAAACCCCCAGCCCCATCATCTTGTCAGTTGTCGTCATTTCTCCTTAGCGGCGGCGGCAGCGGAGGAGGCCACCGCTTCTCGGAGGACGGCCTAACGAGGCTGGTCACGCCAGGTCCGTCGTGAGGCTCATCACGCCGCTGGTCCTCGTGGAGGCTGGTCGCGCTAGTCCCGGCGAGGGTCGCCGGTTGTCCCAGCGACCTCCGTCAGCGGCCTCCTCCACGGCCGTAGCCATGGTCACCACGCCAGGGCGGCAGCCTCAGGCGCCCATCACGAGTGTGTACTAAGTCAGCCGGGCAATGCTGGTGTTGTGGCTATATGCCGTTGTGGAAAATGCGAATGGGTGGTTACCACAGGAGGATCATCGTGGTCGCGGTCACGCTTCATCTCGAGCTCACCAGGCGAGCACGACAGGCCCTTGCGCCGCCTCCTTAGCCTTGGCCTTCTTGTCTTCGTGGATCGGCCTTGAAGCTCGAGGAGGAGAGGCGGTTTTCTTCACCCTTCGCGCACTTGTTCGCCAGGTTGAACATCTCTAGGGCCGAGCACAAATCGTCGTGGATGGGAAGCTCCTCTTTCATCTTGACGTCCCGAACGCCATCGGTGAACTCCGAGATGATGGCCTCGTCCGACGCCTTCGGGATCTTGAGGCGAACATACGTGAAGCGCTGTATGTCCTTGTGCAGGGTCTCACCCGATCGGTGCTTCACGCTACCGCATTGTTCGCCATAACGGTGCAGTTCATGGGTGCCTGAAGTTGGTGATGAAGCGCGCTTGCGAAGGTCATCCCAAGAGGAGATCGACCCTCCGAGAGGTGCAGGATCCAGGAGCGCGTGCCGTCTTTGAGGGCCATGGGGAACCAGTTCGCCATGACCTTTTTGTCGCTGTTTGCTGCCTCGATGCTCAGCGAGTAGAGCTGGAGGAACTCCGTAGGGCGGCGGTGCCGTCGTAGTGCGGAGGTAGGTCTGGCTTGAACTTGTCAGGCCAGACAACGCAGCGCAGCTCCATGGTGAAGGTGCAGAGCCAATCGCGCCACGCGCGCAACACGCACGGGGTAGCTTGGTCTTGGCGTCCATGCACCGCAGCCTCGATTGGTGCATGGTCTTGATGTCATGCGCTGGTGTGGGGAGCGCATATGTGTCACCTTGTGGCTGCAGCACCACCGGCAGCTTGCCTTATCTCGATGCCGCGCTTCTTAATGCCGGCTGGTCGCGGGTGCGACAGTTTGTAGGCTCATGGTCTGGTGCCGCATGTAGGAGGAGGAGGTGGCGCGCCATGGGTTACGCTGCCCGCTTGGGATGGCGGTGGTACGGAGCGGGACGATGCAGGACCTCACGCCGGTAAGCCGGTGTTGAAGGCTCGGTGATACGGCCCAGCCGTCAGAGCCCTCATTGGTGGGACGGTAGCGCAGCAGCTCACAAGGCCATGAGCAAAGTGCATCCTGCGTGTTCGCCCGCCCATGGGCGACCGTGAGAGGATGACGCGTCGTGGCTGGGGTGAGGGATGGAGTAGCGGTGAGGCCACCGCGCCACACGCAGGGTGGCAAGAACGAGTCGTGATGCTCGTGAGCAGCAAGGTCGATGAAGCGTTAGGTCGCTGGAGAGGCGAGCGGCGTGAGACACCACAGTTCTATGGGCGCTGCCTGGGCGTACGCGAGCAGCCTGGCGCTGAGCATGGACTCGGCCTGCGTCGGCCATGGGAGCGACGGAGCGTAGACGGAGCGGAACTGGAAGGAGGACTTAAACACTCCCCTACCTGGCGTGCCAAATGTCGGATTCAGGGCTCCGCAGACCCAAGAAGGTTCGAACTCAGGGGCGTGTGTGAAGATCTCAACCAGCTCAAGCCTCAAGCTCACCGCCCCACAGCCTAGCCTCGTCGAGTTCGTGCGAGTGGGGAAGAAGATGAACACAAAGATTTACCCAGGTTCGGGCCACCTTGCGGTGTAAAGCCCTACTCCTGCTTTTGGTGGATTGGCCTCACGAGGAGGTGGAGGATGAACTAGTACAGTGGATGAGCGGCCTCATGAGGCTCGTGTAGTGAAAGGTGGGATGGATCCGATCCCTTCTAAAGTGGAGACTAGCCTATATTACTAGTGGCCTTGGTCATCTTCCCTCATAACTTAGGCGGGAAGGGATCCCACAACGACCAATTTTAAAGGGGACAGGAAGTATATCTAATCCTGAGGAAAGGTGGTCTTCGCCTGCCAAGCTTCTGGTCGTGACACAGCGGCGGGCTCAGCGATGACATCTATCCTGCCGAGCTCGTGGTCTTGGTCTTGTTGCACCGGAATGGAAACCTTTGGGGGATTCCTTGGGAACCCGCGTTCGTCCTTGCCTCCTTAGCACCAAAGAGGAAACTGTCCTCCTCTGCGCCTGCTGGCGCCCGCCTGGCCTTGGTCGTCATGGCTTACATCATGGATAACCTCGTGAAGCTGGGTACCTACATATAAATTTCTGCTCCTCGGGTGGCAGGCTCGGAGGGCTGCCCCTCGGGAGGTCTCAGCATCGTTCGCCTCGCGAGGCTGGGGGACCTCGCGAGGGTCTTGTTTTGGAGGTCTTGCCGATGGACCATACCAGGCCGTCGAGGGAGCCACGCCATGGGCCGCAGGCAGGCAGATCTGGGTACCCCCGATCCCAGAACACCGACAACCGGTTCCAGGAGGATGACACCAGGGCCCCACACCTTTGTATCTTTACCAATGTAACCCTAGGGGTCGACCTATAAGACCCCCCAGGAGGCCTCGCTTCATGTGGGCGATGATCAGTAGAATACACACTCACACACTCACAGGAGAGGCAAGACAGAGGCCCAACCCTTCTTCCTCCTCCACCCAAAAAACTCCAGGAGCAACTCTGTAACCTAGTGCATATCATCCATTCAGCGGGATTAGGGGTGTTACCTCCCACGGAGGGAGCCATACTTGGGTACGTCTCGTGTCACACATTTATGCGTGCCAACCTCGCCTCTGGAACCCACCGGCGTCCTCACGTAGCCCCCCACTTTTAGCCATCCCATGGCATCTGCCTTGAGATCACCACGATAGGTGCATGGCCACGTGCTCAAGTGCTTCCATTTCTTCCTTACTCATGGAGTCATAGGTACCGTCATCGTTGGTGATCATCGTGCGCCGAGTGGGGCACTCAAATGTCTTGTGGCCTCATCCTTGACATGTGAAGCATTTGATGGAACTTTTCTTGACGGTCTCATTTGGTGGAGTAGATGATGATGAAGCTCTCGGCTTGAGGTTGCTTGTAGTATGAGGACAACTGGAAGATGTCAAAGTTTTCTTGTAACTTGACTTGTTGTTGTTGCTTGGTGTAGGTTTCGTCGAGGTAGAAGGCGTCATAGTCGTTGAAGCTTGATTGTATGAACTGTAGGTATTGGAAGAGTACTTGGCGTACTTGTAGTCGTCTTACACTTGTTGCTCCGCCTTGGTAGCTTGGTGCACTAGCTCAAGGAGGTTCGAGTACGGTTGGAAATCCGCAATTTTCTTGATTGGATGGTTGATCCATTCAAGAAGCGTGCCATAGTTTGCTCCTCATCTTCCGTGATATTGGCTCGTATAATTGCAATCTCCATTTCCTTGTAATACTCTTCAATGGACTTGGTTCCTTGCTTGAGTTGATGCAACTTATTGAAGAGATCCAACTATAATACATGGGTACAAAGCGCGCTCACATGGCATCCTTCATTTGATTCCATGTTGTGATGGGTGGGTCACCTTTTGCTTCACGCCGCTCTATGACTTGCTCCCACCAAATGAGCACATATTCTTGGAACTCAAGAGATGCCATGGCAATCTTCTTTTCTTCTCCATAGTTCTGTAGACAAAAGATATTGTCGACCTTCAATGCCCATGAAAGGTAGCCTTCGGGATCAGTGCTTCCAGAGAACTTAGGCATGGTGAACTTGAGTTTGCTGTAGCATTGTTCTTCAATGAGTGTGGGTCAATTGTGAAGGTGCTCTTGCCTCAGTTGAGGGTCTTCGTCGCTTGTTGCACATGCTCCGCTTGATTAGCTTGACGTGGAGGGCATGGGATTCTTGCACGGTTCCTCGTTTCTTGGCGCTCCTCAAGGTGTGCAGTTTCTTCTTGCCGCTCTCATCTGATGGCATCTTCTTGTTCTTGGTTGCATGCACGGATGGCTTGGATCGCTTCATTTAGAGCATGTTGGGCTTCAAGGGCTTGTTCATTATGTCATTGTTGCTCTTGTCGAAGGGCGTCTCCATCTTGGTTTACTTGGTGATCTTGGCGTATTGGAGCTTGCTCTTGGTCCATGGCGGCTTGTTCTTGTCGACGTTGTTGTTCACGCTCTTGAAGGCGGCCTTGCAAATCATTACCATGGAATGGATTTTGTGGAGATTTATGATCTTCATGGTCTTGACGATGATGCGAGTGAGGTCTTGTGTGACTTGAATCTGAAGATGTATCCAAAGAGCATCATCTTGAGTGTCGCCTTCTTGATGATGAGGACGTTGTAGATGAGCGGGTGGCCATCATGACTCGAATATCATCCTTGAGAGTTGCCATTGAGGTATCGAAGTAGTATCTTATTAGTTCTTCAGATTGTCGCATGTCGGTAGCGAGTAGGTCAATGCGGTTGCCCAATGCTTCATTTTCTTGGTGCAAATCTCTATGCACAACGAATAGTTGATTCTTGGTGACGTAGTTGTTGGGCTCCTCTTCTTGCTCGATGAAGAGTGGGTTTGTAGAAGTACTTGTCCTATCCATCATCTCAAGCAAATATGCGAGTGGAAGGAAGGAAAGAACGAGACCAAATATACCTTATACGATATTGAAAATGGATCAAAGGTCACCCAAAGTAGTATTATGGAAGTAGCACAATTGGTACCGGATCTTGTCGATTCTCACACCAACACAAGTAAAGCTTTTGGAGTAGCTTGGTGAGGATGGTGGTACAAAATTTATGCGATTGTTAGCAAGATTCAATAATGTTGAAAGAGATTCACAAATTCGCAAGTGTAACAAGTAGACCAAAGCAAAATGTGGCACACAGAAACACATGCACGGATAGATAAATGGGGTCGTGCAACCAAGGAACGAGCTCAAAATGTGGAATCCATAGAAAATTCTCTTGTTGGACAACTCTAGAGAGACGCTAGCACGATTGCTCAATAGGCGAGATACGACACTTGCGCACAAACTACAAGAGACAAAACGTAGCGACTTCTATCCCAAGTATGTATGTATGTATGTATGTATGTATGTATGGCTCCCGATGATTCTCTAACGATGATCCAAGATGATCGAATATGACAAGTTGATATGCAATGTCGCGATCTTATGGCTATTACTTACAAGCTCTTTCTTGTCTCTTTGCTTAGAAGCTTTTTGTTCTTTTGATAGTATCCTTTGGCCACTTATGCAAACTTTGCGAACCAAGGTGGCGATGATGTATATGCAGGAACAATTGTAACACAAGAGATGATACGATGATATATGCACTCATACCAAGATGATATACAGGATGGAAGGTGTCGATCGATGATCACTAATGTGCACAAGTAAAGTTGCCCGACGATAGTCAAATGGCTAGTATCGATAGGGAAGTGACGCAAAATGGGCTTGGGGTTAACAATGCAATGGCAAGGGAGAGTATAAGAAGGTGTTGTCGAGGTTGCCGCCCTTGCTTACGGTTGATGGTGTCACAATGTGAAGTGGTTTTTGTCGACGATGAATCCATGGCAGAGATAAGCGGCGGTGATGTTGGTGACCGTCCCTAAGTAGCTGAACCATGTTAGGAAACAGAAACCGCAACTCAAATTCTCAAAACAAAATTTGTCAAATTGTTAGAAGTGGAAGCGGATAAGTGATGTTGGTTGCGGAAAGCGGTGGTGGCATGTGGAAGTAATGGTGGACACTTGGGTCAAAATTGGTGAAATTGGGGGAAAATGGTGGTGGTGGAGACGTATGCTGCTGCCAGGCGCCGGGCCAGATGTACGGGGGGTGGATGTCCCGGGGCCACGGGCCGGATGTCCGGGGCGCCAAATCGGTGGACGAACTCGATGAACTAGGTGGGGAAAAGAAAATTTCGGGGCAAAATTCGTGGGATTTCGTCGATGAAAATTGGGGGAAATTGTAGGGATGCTAGATCCACTAGTAACAGAGCAATCCATGGATCAAATCCAACAAAAAATCATCACACCAACAAATCACAAAAATAATTTGTAGGGCCATTTTTGTGGTGATTTTCGAAATTGGGACAAAACAAAGCAAAATTAGGCTAGAAAGTGGGACTAGGGACTCCAAATTCATGATCAACCATGGCTCATGATACCAAGGTAATGTAGGGTGGAACCCTAATGGCCGATCTTTCATGATTTGGAGGGGAATTCCTGAAACACGATTGATACATCTCCAACGTATCTACTTCTCCTAACGCTTTTCCTCTTGTTTGGGACTCTAATTTGCATGATTTGAATGAAACTAACCCCGGACTAACGCTGTTTTCAGCAGAACTGCCATGGTGTTGTTTTTGTGCAGAAATAAAAGTTCTCGGAATGGAACGAAACTTTGCAAGGAATTTTTTATAATAAATAAGAATTTTTGGAGCCAAGACCTATCGGAGAGGGGCACCTGGGTGGGCACAACCCACCAGAGTGTGCACCCCTCTCCTGGCGCGCCCAGGTGGGTTGTCCCCAACTGGTGGCCCCGCAGACCCTGAAATCAATGCTATAAAATCCTATTTTTCTAGAAAAAATCAGGGAGAAAGAATTATCATGATCCACAAGATAGAGCCGCCGTCACCTCCTGTTCTTCATCGGTAGGCCAGATTTGGAGTCCGTTTGGGGCTCCGAAGAGGGGGGTCTTCGTTCTTCGTCATCACCAACCCTTCTCTATCGCCAATTCCATGATGCTCCCCACCGAGAGTGAGTAATTACTTCGTAGGCTCGCTGGTCGATGAGGAGTTGGATGAGATTCATCATGTAATTAAGTTAGTTTTGTTAGGGCTTGATCCCTAGTACGCACCATGTTCTTAGATTGATGTTGCTATGACTTTGCCATGCTTAATGCTTGTCACTTTAGGCCCGGGTGCCATGAACTCAGATCTGAACCATTTATGTTATCATCATTATATCCATGTTTTAGATCCTATCTTGCAAGTTATAGTCACCTACTACGTGTTATGATCCGGCAACCCCGGAGTGACAATAGTCGGGACCACTCCCGGTGATGACCGTAGTTTGAGGAGTTCATGCATTCACTATGTGTTAATGCTTTGTTCCGGTTCTCTATTAAAAGGAGGCCTTAATATCTCTTAGTTTCCATTATGGACCCGCTGCCACGGAGGGTAGGACAAAAGATGTCATGCAAGTTCTTTCCATAAGCACGTATGACTATTTACTAATACATGCCTACATTATATTGATGAATCGGAGCTAGTGCCGTATCGCCCTAGGTTATAACTGTCTCTCGATGAATATCATCCAACAAGTCACCGATCCAATGCCTACTGAATTTATCCTATATTGTTCTTGCTAAGTTACTACTGCTATCATCACTTGCTATACTTGCTACAAAATTATCGCTACCATCGTTATCAAGTTACTATTGTCATTGTCACCACTATCATATTACTTTGCTACTGATTACTTGCTACAGATAATTAATCTCCGTGTGGTTGAATTGACAACTCAGCTGCTAATACCTTCAAATATTCTTTGGCTCCCCTTGTGTCGAATCTATAAATTTGGGTTGAATACTCTACCCTCGAAAACTATTGCGATCCCCTATACTTGTGGGTTATCAAGACCTTTTCCGGGAGCCGTTGCCGGGGAGCATAGCTATATTTGTTGAGTCACTTTGGATTATTATCATACTATGACTATGAAAAATCTGAAGGATGCTAAGACTAAGATATTTCCCTCAAAGACGAGGGGAGGTAAGGAACTGCCATCCAGTTTTGCTTTAGATCCACCTTCTGTTATAAGTAAACTTGCAACACCACCACATGCTATTAATTCTGATATGTCGCAAGTTATTGATGATGCTACCTCTGCTATGGATAATGCTTATGATGATGCTAGTACCTTGCTTAATGATGATGTGCCACTTGGTGAATTTCTTGATAAAAAAATTGCTAGAGCAATACAACATGATGTTGTTGAATCTGATGATGAGCTTGAAACTGAATCTCCTGAAACACCTGCTAGAACTAGCCTTCCTAGATATGAATTGCCTAAGGCACCGAAAGATTATGTTATGAATGAGGAGACAACTAGAGATATTCTTGCTTGTAAGGATAGAGATGATCTAGAGAAATTATTACGCAAGTATAAAGAAAAATCTCTGAATGCTAGAATGAAATATGATCCTAAGTTTGCTACTTCACCTATCTTTATTGATGATAAGGATTTTGAATTCTCTTTTGACCCATAGTTAATTACTTTGGTTGAATCTGATCCTTTCCATGGTTATGAAACTGAAACTGTTGTGGCACATCTTACTAAGTTGAATGGCATAGCCACCCTTTTTACTCATGATGAGAAGACTTGCTGCTACTTTATTCTCAAATTATTTCCGTTCTCATTAAAGGGTGATGCTAAAGCTTGGTACAATACTCTTACTCCTGGTTGTGTGCCTAGTCCCTAGGATATGATTTATTACTTCTCCGAAAAAATCATGCTCATAAGAAACAAGTCGCCTTTACAGAAATATTTAACTTTGTTCAAACTAAAGAAGAGAGTCTCCCACAAGCTTGGGGAGGCTTTGCCATTACTTAATGCTTTTCCCGATCATCCTCTTAAGAAAAATGAAATATTTGATATCTTCTATAATGGACTAACCGATGCTTCTAGGGACTTCCTAGATAGTTGTGTCTGGTTGTGTTTTCAGGAACTAACTGTTGGGCAAGCTCAAGAATTACCGAATAATATATTGAAAAATTATGATGATTGGACTCTTCCTGACCACCGCCTAAACCTACTCCAAGAAGAGGGGTATATTATATCTCGGTCGTGAAGATATGCAAGAGGCAAAGAAATCTATGAAGGAAAAAGGTATTAAAGCTGAGGATGTTAAAAATTTACCTCCTAATGAAGAAATACATGGGCTTAACACACCACCACTGCCTAAGTTGGTAGAGTTAAATTTTCTAATGAAATTCAATGATAATGATAATCCTCACAATATGCATCCTAGCCAATGCCTTTATGAATTTGAAAACTACATTAGAAAGCAAGATCACTTCAATGCAAATGTTATGAAACAATTGAAATACAATTCTGATATGATTGCTCGCTTGAGTGACTTGTTATTTAGAATCTCAAATGATGTTAGAGGTGTTGGAAAACATGCTTCTATGGTTCAAACCCAGTTAGAACAAGTTGCTAAATCTCAAAGAGAACTACTTGATGAAATGAATAATAATATACATGACTTTCTTTGTTAGAGTTGCCACTAGAGGAGGTAAAATGACTCAGAACCACTTTATCCTAAGGGACACCCAAAAAGAATTGAACAAGATTCACAAAGAAATAACACTAGTGCACCTAGTACTTCTAGAAAGAAAAAGAAGAGGAAAAAATGATAGGACTTTGCATGCTTCTAGTGAACCTGAAATAGAAAAACCTCCACGATAATGATAATGAAATTTCTATCTCACGATCTTTGAAACTCAGTCCGTAATGAACACTCACCTAGTGATAATGAAAAGATAATGATGAGGTTCATGAAGACACTCAAACAAATAATAAAGAACTAGACAATGATGTTCAGATAGAACCACCTGTTGATCTTGATAACCCACAACCTAAGAATAAAAGGTATGACAAAAGAGACTTCATTGCTAGCAAAAATGATAAAGAAAGAGAACCGTGTGTCGTGGAATTGTCACGGCAGATGTCCTTAGTGTCAGGACTTAGTCGCGAGGCCAACGCATCTATGTGGTAGCTTGAGAGGGGTTGAGCGGAATCGAGAGACGCAACACAAGACAGGGATTTAGACAGCTTGGCCCCGGAAACATCATCCCAGTAAAAACCCTACATGTCTTTGTTTGAGGCTAGGTCTCATTATCATCACGAGGGAGTCGCTGTGAACCGGCTCTCCTCTTTGTGTCTAGCCCTAGATATTGTTTCTTCTTGCCTCGTAGCTTGTCCCTCTTTAGAGCCCTGCCCCTCCTTATATATATGTTGAAGGGCGGGTTACATGTGGAGTCCTACTAGGATTAGGACAAACCTATCTCTAATACAAACCGATACAAGTCCAGTCTTAACTCCTTGTAAGACAAATATTCCTTATGCCTTTCCTTATAAACCGCCCACCGTAGTTGAACCGGCCTTCATGAACCGCCAACAGACCCACCGAGTCTTGTCGCTTCCTCCGACCCGCCCACGGATTAACAATGAAGTAAACCGCCGGGTCGCCCGTTGAAGCGCCAAGTGTCATTGAGTTCTTCAGTAAACCGCTAAGTCCGGCCAAGTTATACTTCCCGGCAGTTTACGCCACGGGTTATATCCCGACATTAGCCCCAGTTTAATTTGGATTTATCCATGTTAAACTGATCCTCAGAAATAAACACAAGAACAAACTTGATGTATTATGCTCCGGTTAAGAATTCTTGTAAACCTAAGCATCCGATCATCCTTAAATCCTTGTCATTTCCTCCTTCTAGAAAATCCGGGTCAACAAGCCGACTTCATACTCAATTTGTCGACATTGATTTCTCCTAGAGAAAATTTGTGAAGAATAATCCACTTGAGTCGGCCTTCAATGCTCGATTTGACAAAAATATTGGTCTTCAAATATTCCATCGACACCACCCGGTTTGAAAATGTAGAACTTGCCGGTTTATCATTGCCAAAATTGCCGGTTTGTAAATATGGATGGCACAGAGTCATAATTGTTACCAACGCCGGTTCATGATTATTGATGACGCCGGGTTGCAGACACGGTCGTAATGATTGGTGACACCGGGTTGCAGACACAGGGTCGTAATGATTGGTGACGCCGGGTCAATCCGGTTTGCTCAAAACAGAGACTTGGAAAATAGTTCTTCGATAATAATATAATACCTATAGCTCCCAAGTCTTGAAGCAGAACAAAGTGATGGCTTAAGACTTGATTCAATATAAATATCGCCACTTAAGAAGAAATCCATATTGTTCATCCTACCACTTAGTAAAAACTGAATACTCCATATTATGTAGCCCCAAGTGTCGGGTTGTCATGCTTGCAAAGAACTTTGGGACTTGTAATTGTCTTACTCATAAAAACTTCAACCAAGGTAGCCTCCAAGGACCGGGTCATTATGCAATAATGAGCTGGGACTTGATATACACTTCAATGAAAATAACATCATATGATGTAACCCCCATCATGGGGCTTGAATCCACGTCCACAAGGTTAAGAGCCTTGTGCTTTACCAACTGAGCAAAGGGACCCTTCAATATAATGGATAAAAAGCTTTGTACCTTGAATTGTCGACAGAGCAATTGGTAGCCCCCAAAGGGCCGGCTCATTATAATATGATGAGTCGGGTCTTCAATAAGATGAGCAAAATGACTTTTCATTAGCCCCAAGTGTCATGGTGCATGCTTGCGGCGACATGAGACTTGTGTATTTGATGTAATTTCAATCGAAATAATGTAGCCCCCAAGTGCCGGCCGTAATCCTCGACAACTCGGGACTATTCCTTCAATTGTAGAATAAATCATATCTATTGATAATATGATAGCCATTGCGCTAAAGCGACTTTGAAAACCTTAATCATAATACTGGTTTACCATAATAAAATCCAGCCATGCTGGCTATTTGAAGATTTCAATAATATAATCCAATGATTTATGAGCGCATGATTCCAATGGCGCAATCCAAATATAAACTGGCGACTTATAGTCCAAAGCCAGGCTGGTTTAACAAACACCTGATAATTTCTCATCATATACTGGCGACTTATCGTCTTAAAGCCAGGCCGGTTTAATAAACACCGGATAATTTATCATCATGCTTTATTCAACTTGTCTCTGCATACAACAAGTTTAAAGTGTCCCGCGGTTTACTAACGGACGGGTCATAATGCCCAACATATAACCTGCAGTTTATAACCAAGGCTGCACTTTAAGAATAATCAATGAAATATATCATACCTGTGACATTGAATCACATCATTGGTTTACCAATTTTTTGTAGTACGGGTGATGACCCCAATCTTGAGTAATGATAACTCCTTTCATACTGTGTCGGTTTATGATAAAACCGTACCGGGTTGTGATAAACACCGGTTTAACCATATATAATACTGGCGACTCGTAGTCAACCCAGATCGGGCGGATAGTCTCCGGATTATGATTTGATCATGTACTGACAATTTGTAATTGAAATTCAAGCCGGGTTAATGAACACCGGTTTACTCCATGGTAACATCAAACCGGGCAGATAGTCTCCGGATTAGGATTTGACCGTGTTCCGCCAATTTGTAATTTACAGTTTGAACCGGATTAACAATGTCGGTTTAAAAACGCAATGTAGTAAAAGTTCTTTAGCAAAAAGAACAGAATTCAAGCAAAGGCAAGATAAAACCATTGCAAATGAGGCTTTACCGAGCCGATCGATGGTGTTACCATGGTGGGACCACCAAGCTCCCAATAAGGTGTAGCCATGGTTCAAGTCATCCAGTCCCCAATCAAACCGTGGCATTATGCCGATCAAGTGGCGTGGTAATGGTTCGGGTTCGACCAAGCCCCCAAGTGACTCTATGGCCTTAGGCGATCAAGAGGCGTGGTAGTTCAGACTTGACCATGTCCCTAAGTGATCCGGTGGCTTTCGCCTATCAAAAGGTGTTGCATTGGTTCGACACGACCAAGCCCCCAAGTGATGTTGTGGAACTAGGCCGATTAAGAGGCGTGGCTATGGTTCTAAACCACCAAGCCCCCAAGTGACCAATAATATGATAAGCCAATAAGGCATGATACCCATGTTTGGACCGCGCATCATGGCAGCGGGTCCTCTTTGGCACCCTTTAACTTTCTCGCAAGAGATAAATCCTTCTTGAACCGGGATTTTGAACCGGATATTGAGAGCTTCAAAGCTTTGTGGGAGACATCTTTCCCTTGAACCGATTGTAAACTTAATCTTCATTTTCAAATTTAAATTTTCTCGATGGCCTTTCAACTCGAACTTGCGAGAAGTTAATTCCTTTTTGAACCGGACATTTTTAAACCGAGCGCTTGAGAGCTTTGTGGGAGAATATATTTCCCTTAAACTGGATTTTAAACTGGAATCCTTTCTGATGATCCGGAACTTCTTCATTGAGCCGGGATTTTGTAACTGTCATATACTTACTAAGCCGGAAATTTTTAACGGCCTTCAAATATGATAGCCTCCTCGGACCGGGTTATCTTTCCCTCCATCGCCCCGGGGTTCTTAAATTTGTCAAACTGCAAGATTTGCTTAGTCATGTCATCGTAGCCCAAAGTCTCAAGGTGACTCGAGGAGTTGGCTTGAAACTCTCCATATTTGAACGTGATATAAACCGCATAACTTGTATATCATTGGTGTTGATAACACGATGTGAATCCACGTAAGGTTGTGATGACCGCGCGGGTTATAAATGATCCTGTATGAGCCGTGTCAAGCCGCTGCCAATGGTTCCTTCCAATCGCGATTTGAAGTTAACTAAAGCGTAGTGGCGGCGACTTGCGCGCCGCCCATTGAGCCATCCAGTGTAGATGGCGGTTGATAGTATATGATAATTTGCCTCCATTTTGAAAAGAAAACCGGGCTACCCAAGCCGTGACTTGCTCATTCGCATAAAAAGGCCTGGTATGTTGATGTAGACCAGGCCGCACTAAATGGATGGTAGAGACGCCCACGATGATTAGAGGTGGCTTGGATGTATGAACCGCCATGGTGTTATAAACCCGGTTCGGACGGGCGAAGTCAACGCAGCACGGTCCCGGCAAGCTGATGTAAACCGGGCCGTAAGGGCGACGCCTTGCACGCGTCCATTCACCGTGTAATGTGGCACCGACGAACACCGGCAGACGTTGCCGCTACGTTTGCGTACTCCATGGTATAAACCACGCTTATAATGAATAATTGCCCCGCATACAATATTGCGGACCAAGGCAAAGATAAACTGCTCTTTGACAAAAATAATATGCACTAATAAAATATATTTTAGATGGATATCACCCGATGTGTTAGGCCAGAAATTATCCGCCATGGAATTGATGATCCTTTGGGTGAAGTTGAAGTTGAAATCGCTCACGGGTGAACCGGCGCGGCATGGTAAACCGGTGCGGACGGAGTGAGTCGGCCGCGCGGCGTTTATGGCCTTGGCGCGGACAGCGAGTGAGCCCGCGATGTTGTAAGTTGGCATGGACACGTGAACCGTCATGAGGCAGGCGGGCGAAGTCAGTTCTGGCGTTGTAAGCCGGCTGGCACATTGATGTAGACCGGACCACAGGGACGACGGCTGTATATAACAACACTATAGTGCAGAGTGGTTGTTTTCAAAAAAAAAATAAGTACTGAAAAAAGTAAACTGGATGGATATCACCTGATGATCTGGACGGTAGATGATATGTGTGCCACCGTTTGTCAGATGTCCATTGGACAGATGATCCATATACAGACTGTGGTAGCACTTTTCATGTGAGATGCCTTAAAAAATCAATGGTTGTTGGGGGTGTCCCATGCATGGCTGTTTATTCTGTCTCTCTCTTATCCTATTTCTTCTCAATAATGGACAAGGCTGTAACAATACCGAAGTGAGGCCACGGGTTGTAACCATCGTATGACAAAGCGACTTAGCGATCAGGTTGTATGGCGACTCGCTGCGTTGGCGAGTGAAGTGGCACCAACTGGCAAAGTAGTCTGGCAATGGACTCTTCTCTTGAAGCCTTCACGTGGACTCTTCCCTCGGGCTTCCAGAATTACACGCGATTTGTAATCGATGGATCTCCACACGAGCATGTGTCAGCTATGCCACAGCAGCCTGGCCATCCTCCGCCAGAACCTCCCTCCACGTGTCCGCCTTTGTTCAGCTTGGACGAACGAGCCGGAGAGCTTTCAAGCCGATTCACGTGTCGTCTCTGGCGGCTACTGACCTGTCACGTGTCTGCGACGTGAGTCGTCCTCCACCGACAACTTTTGGTGGTATTACCACTAGCAATTGATGCGTTGTATTCTTTGTCTTCCATCCGAGTAGTTTTCATTATTCCTAGGGACTCGTGACATGCAATGATGCTTGTTTCTTTATTCCTTTGCCCTCTCGTCCAAAAAAGTAATAGCGGTAATAATTTGGTGGATTTGACATGCACTGCTAGCTTTGAATTTGCTGCCGTGATTTATCCTTGGGAGTAAATTGCAATGGGTCAGCAACTTGATGTAACGTCTTGATTTAGCACCACAGAGGAAAGTAGATCTCTGAATTGGGTTTGGATACGGACGACGTAGCCATCAAAACCTCGCCGGTCTCGGCGACTCCTATCGGTTGATTTCGGTCGTAGGCATCTTCGGAAATTGTACATCTGCCTCTTCCTTTCTTGACCGTTTTCTTGTCTTTTTCATAATGAGCGTTTTTTCCGGGCTGCCGACTTTGCTTTTGGTAATCTCATCGTCCTCCAACTTGACGGATCTGGAAACATAACCACAGCTCGGCCGATTGCCATGAACAAGCTGAGAGAAAATTTCAGTCTGTCTTGGTGCAACCTACAACTGATGGTGCAACCTTCGACTGCGACTCTTTTCTCAGACTTGGCGGGGTACCACAGCGCGTCTGAACACGCAACCCTAACCCTAAATTTCGCAGATCATAAACTGAACCAATGAAAATAAAGCTGATCACGGATCTTTCAAACCAGGTGCTTCTCCATCCGGAAAATTACGAAGCTTCTTGATGCCTCGTGGAAAAATCCCTCCAAGAATTCATCACCACTGCAAGCGCAGCCCCACGGTGGGCGCCAATCGTCAGGAATTGTCACGACAGATGTCCTTAGTGTCGGGACTTAGTCGCGAGGCCAACGCATCTATGTGGTAGCTTGAGAGGGTTGAGCGGAATCGAGAGACGCAACACAAGACAGGATTTAGACAGCTTCGGCCCCGGAAACATCATCCGGTAAAAACCCTACATGTCGCTTTGAGGCTAGGTCTCATTATCATCACGAGGGAGTCGCCGTAAACCGGCTCTCCTCTTTGTGTCTAGCCCTAGATATTGTTTCTTCTTGCACTGTAGCTTGTCCCTCTTTGGGAGCCCTGCCCTCCTTATATATGTTGAAGGGCGGGTTACATGTGGAGTCCTACTAGGATTAGGACAAACCTATCTCTAATACAAACCGGATACAAGTCCAGTCTTAACTCCTTGTAAGACAAATATTCCTTATGCCTTTCCTTATAAACCGCCCACCGTAGTTGAACCGGCCTTCATGAACCGCCGCCGGGCCACCGAGTCTTGTCGCTCCTCGACTACCGCCGGATTACCAATGAACCGTAAACCGCTGGTCGCCATGAACCGCCAAGTGTCGTGGGTTCTTCGTAAATCACAAGTCCGGTCGGGTTATACTTCCGGCCGGTTTACGCCGCGGGTTATATCCCCGACACCGTGGGTTCAAAAACCTATGCCTTTTCCACCCAAGTCCACTAAAAAGAATGATGATGAAGAATTTGAACGCTTTGTTGAAATGTTGAGGCCAGTCTTTTTGCGTACTCGCTTGACTGATATCTTGAAAATGCCTCCTTATCCAAAGTATATGAAGGACATCATCACAAAAATACAGAAAGCTGAAATCTCCATTATGCTTGCTAATTACACTTTTAAAGATGGAGTACCTAAAAAACTTGGAGATCCAGGAATACCAACTATACCTTGCTCTATCAAAAAGAATTATCTGAAAACTGCTTTGTGTGATTTAGGAGCTGGTGTTAGTGTTATGCCTTTCTCTTTATATAAAAGACTTGATTTGAATAAACTCTCGCCATCTTGAAATATCTTTGCAAATGGTCTGACAAATCAACTGTCATACCTATCCAGATTCCGTGAGGATGTGCCCGCTTGTTGTTGCTAATGTTACTATTTTGGTCGACTTTGTTATACTTGAGATGCCCGAGGATCTACAACATGTCGATTATCCTTGGTAGACCCTTTTTGAATACTGCGGGGGTTGTTATTGATTGTAATAAAAGCAAGGTCACTTTTCATATCAATGGCAATGAGCATACGGTGCACTTTCCAAAGAAACAATTCCAAGTGAATGGTATTAATGTTATTGAAAAATCTCCGACAATCATCATGGAAGTTTTCAAATACCTCTACCCTCTTGTCAAAAAGAAATATGAAATGCTTATTGTTGGGGACATTCATATCCCCATTGAGGTAACTTAGTGATTTACGGAAGTTCTTCGGTTTCATGCTAATCGAAAGTGGTTGCTAATAAGACTTGATCAACCTCATTAACGGGTCATTTTTTAGAGGTATGAAGTTGATAAATTTAGTAAGCACTACCTTCTGTCCCTACTTTTTGTTTTCTATTTTTATTAGTTAAATAAAATAAAATGCCATGTTTTGTCTATTTTCTGAATTTCCCGTGCAATAAAAAATGACCCAAAAATAAAAGTTCTCAGAATGCTCTGAAAATTTAATACGATTTTTTCTGAATATTTCTGAATTTCTGGTGCAAATAATATCAGAGGTAGGTGCACCAGGTGGGCACAACCCACAGGCACGCCAGACCCCTTGCCGCCTGGTGGGTTGTGGTCCCCACGTGGGCCCCCTCACTTATCCCTTCATACCACATCATCACTTACCTCGAGAAAAGAATCTCCATTGCTCTCTCTCCTGTGTTCTTGCTCTCAAACCCGCGGATTTCGATCTATTTGCTCAAAGCTCCGTTTCCGAAACTTTTTCGGGGGATTGTTGCTTGGTATGTGACTCCACTGTTTTTCCAATTAGTTTTTGTTTTAGTGGTTTATATTTTGAATAATTAGCTACTCTTGGTGCTGCTGTAGATGAGCTTGAATGTTGAATTCTTAGAGTTCTAAGTAGTTTGAATGCTTGCTATGGCCTCTATGTATCCCTATGAGTAGTTGGTATCATTTTTATGAAGTTTTGTTGAGAAAATTTTGTGGGCTAATAAATTTCAGAATTTTGTTCATAGGAAAACCATGAATATCTTTAGGAAGTTTGGATCCAAGAAGAACTCCAAGGGTGTTATTGGGAGTCATCCGACAGTGATCTCCATCCTCGGAGGTTGGCTAAGTACTACCGTGAATAGCCGCATACTCCGCTCCTCGAAGAGGTCGGAATCCTTCGTGAGTTCACACAACATGCTGGTAATGCCGGCCTGACCGACTTCATCGTAGATAACTGTGAATAGCACCAAATCCTCACAAACATCTTTGTTCAAAGTTTTACCTTCCTTCCTAGGAATAATCCTCCTGAAGTGAGCTTTGATTTATATGCTAAAAACCATCAGATACCACTTATTGAATTTTGTGCATATGCATGATCCCTTCTGATGGGAGCTTATCCGAGCCTTGGCCGGCGGAGTTCGAGACCTTTTATCGCACTTTGACTGTGGGAGATGAGAGAGGGGTGTCAGCTATCACTGCCGCTGGCTTACAATTTCCTGTTGTTCATTACTTTGCACTTTTCATTGCAAAATGCTTGCTTGCTAGAGAGAAGGTGGGTGTGCTCAGCTCACCAGACCTTGCTGTTTTACGACGTGCACTGGAAGGCGACAACACTTACAGCTTGGGATATTGTGGCTCGTCGCCTCGACATTAATAAATCGAAGGGTAAAATACATGGTGTGATTTTTGCTACTCGTTTGGCAGCTCACTTCAATGTTGAGATACACCACCATGACTACCCCCTGACCAAGGTTTACCTAGACCGCACAACCATGGATCACCACTATTTCACTGATAACAAGTCTCATGGCATTCATATTCCTTATAACCTGGTTTTTAGCATTGAAACTCATGATATTATTCAGTTGCCCGCCTCCTGCCTTGTTAGATTCTGCTGCCAGGCGGATATAGGATCATGCTCATGGACATCATCGCCACCGAACGCCAGTGCTGCAGAGGCAGAGGAGGAGCCTCGAGTGGGATGAGTGGATGCCGCTCCTCAAGACTCTCTACTACCATCCAGGCTACTGATCGACTACCAAGTTAGGCCAAAAGCCTAAGCTTGGGGGAGTACGTGTTTCCCACCAACATTACATTCATGTTTACTTATTTCCTTAGTCGGTGTTCACACTTTTTCATTGTACCATCCATTCTTAGATTTATTTTTCTTGCTTTCTTCTTGTGTGTTTGAAAAACTTTAGAAAAACAAAAAAAATAGGTGTAGCTAATTTACTTTCTATGCATGCTTAGTTGTAATATTAAAAAGAAAACCCAAAAGATTTCCTTGTTCTTCTTTTTGCTTGTTGGGAGCTTTCCGTGTAAATAGTTTTTTCTTGTTTTTGCTTTTCCCTTTTATTTGCTTGTTCAAGAAAACCAAAAACTCCAAAAATAATTTGGTGTGTTTCTCGGAATTTATTTTCCTTTTATTCGAGTTGTACCAAGGAGAAGACCACGATGTAAATGTTGAGTGGCTCTCATTTGAATAATTGTTGATCTAATAAAGAGCACATTTTACCTTGTCCTCTCCTGTTGAATAAAATGTTTGCAGATTCCAGCTTAGTCCACGACACTCTTACACTATTATTATTTTCACATCATTCGGTCGTGCAAGTGAAAGGCAATAATGACGCCATGAACTGACTGTGGTAGAGAGAAACTGGTATGAACTCGACTTGTTCTGTTTGTGTAAATACGTTCAACCTAGTATCCATGGTTCAGCCCATTATGATTAAACATGTTTGCAATGACAATTAGAGATTATAGTTTCTCATGCCATGCATAAGTAGCTAGGAGTGGATAATGATTTATCTTGGGTATCAACATTGCGTTAAAATGATTGTGATGTAGCATGATGATATGGTATCCTCCTCTGAATCTTCGAGTGGCTTGACTTGGCACATGTTCATGCATGTAGTTGAATCAAAACCAGTATAGTCTCTATGATATTTATGTTCATGGTGTTCATATCCTACTCATGCTAGTGTCCAATGTTACTTATGCATAATGCATGGTTATGACCGTTGTTGCTCTCTAGCTGGCCGCTTCTCAATCTAACTGCTAGCATTCGCCTATACTAAGTGGGAATTCTACTTGTACATCAAAAACCTTGAACCCAAAAGTTATTCCAGATGAGTCCACCATACCTACCTATATGCGGTATTACCCTGCCGTCCTAAGTAAATTTGCATGTGCCACCTCTAAAAACTTCTAAATAAATATCATTTTTGTGTGCCTGGATCGTTCATGGAACAACAGGATGTGGTCAGTATCTTCCATGCTAAGAAGTTTATTCTTAGGTCAAATGTTTATCACTCGCCATCGCACGAGAAAAGGGCGATAATAGGGATGCCCAGTCCCGAACTCAAAAATGCAAATAATTAAACAAAACTCCCCGGATCGTTGTTGGTTTGGACGGCACCCGTTGTTTTTACAAGTCGTGGAATGTGATTGTTGGTGGAGGGGGAGTAAACCTTTACTTTTATCGCTTGGGAACCGCCACTAGCGTGCTTAGCATGGAAGATATTGATAACTGGTGGTCGTGAAATAAATGAGAAGGGTGCATGTCCCAAAATATCATTTACCTCTATTTTAAAAACTTGAGCTCTGGCACCTCTGCAAATCACTGCTTCCCTCTACGAAGGGACTATCTATTTACTTTTATGTTGCGTCATCACCTTCTAAAACAAGCGCTAGAACACGATAGCACAAATTGTCATGACTTATGCATTGTGTGTAGCTAGTGTCGGGTGCATCATGACTGGATATTTTCTACCATGAATTACAATGTTCAGTCGCTGCTTGAACTTTGGAGGTGCTCTGCATTTATGTTTGCGGTCTTAGAAAGGCCTAGCAAGATACCACTATTGTCATATTATATCATGGTTGTTCTGACAACGTGTTGCTGTCTGAGATACCTTATTATTGCTCGCTAGCTGATTATGTCATTGATATGAGTTAATATAATCTTTAAGAGTTATTGTCGGCATGGTTAGTTATAATGTTGGCTGAAAACTCGGGTGTTGTTTAAGCTTATTTATGCAAACAAGAGCAAAAGAGTTCGTAAAAGTTTTTCTTTTTCACTTTCAGTTTATCAACTGAATTGCTTGAGGACAAGAAAAGGTTTAAGCTTGGGGGAGTTGATACGTCTCCAACGTATCTACTTTTCCTAACGCTTTTCCTCTTGTTTTGGACTCTAATTTGCATGATTTGAATGAAACTAACCCCGGACTGACGTTGTTTTCAGCAGAACTACCATGGTGTTGTTTTTGTGCAGAAATAAAAGTTCTCGGAATGGAACGAAACTTTGCGAGGAATTTTTATATAATAAATAAGAATTTCTGGAGCCAAGACCTACCGGAGAGGGGCACTGGTGGGCACAACCCACCGTGGCGCGCCTCTCCTCTGGCGCGCCCAGGTGGGTTATCCCCACCTGGTGGCCCCGCAGATCCCGAAATCAACGCTATAAAATCCTATTTTTCCAGAAAAAAATAAGGGACAAAGAATTATCGTGATCCACGAGACGGAGCCACCGTCACCTCCTGTTCTTCATCGGGAGGCCAGATCTGGAGTCCGTTTGGGGCTCCGGAGACGGGGATCTTCATTCTTCGTCATCACCAACCCTTTCTCCATCGCCAATTCCATGATGCTCCCACCGGAGTGAGTAATTCCTTCAGAGGCTCGTTGGTCGGTGAGGAGTTGGATGAGATTCATCATGTAATCGAGTTAGTTTTGTTAGGGCTTGATCCCTAGTATCCACTATGTTTTTAGATTGATGTTGCTATGACTTTGCCATGCTTAATGCTTGTCACTTTGGGCCCGGGTGCCATGAAGTCAGATCTGAACTGTTTATGTTATCGTCATTATATCCATGTTTTAGATCCGTTCTTGCAAGTTATAGTCACCTACTACGTGTTATGATCCAGCAACCCTGGAGTGACAATAATGGGGACCACTCCTGGTGATCACCGTAGTTTGAGGAGTTCATGTATTCACTATGTGTTAATGCTTTGTTCCGGTTCTCTATTAAAAGGAGGCCTTAATATCCCTTAGTTTCCAATATGGACCCCGCCACGGAGGGTAGGACAAAAGATGTCATGCAAGTTCTTTCCATAAGCACGTATGACTATTTATGGAATAGATGCCTACATTATATTGACGTAATGTGAGCTAGTGCCGTATCGCCCTAGGTTATAACGGTCTCATGATGAATATCATCCAACAAGTCACCGATCCAATGCCTACGAATTTATCCTATATTGTTCTTGCTAAGTTACTACTTCTATCATCAGTTCATCACTATTACACTTGCTACAAAATTATCGCTACCATCGTTATCACATTATTGTCATTGCCACCGATCAAACTATCATATTACTTTGCTACTGATTACTTGCTGCAGATAATTAATCTCTAGGTGTGGTTGAATTGACAACTCAGCTGCTAATACCTTCAAATATTCTTTGCCACCCCTTGTGTCGAATCTATAAATTTGGGTTGAATACTCTAACCTCAAAAACTGCTATGCGATCCCCTATACTTGTGGGTTATCAACGATGAATACACAAGAGGAAATCACTCAAATCAACGAGAACCGATCACACATGTGCTAAATCCACATACACAAAGGGGAACACAAGATCCAAAGTCAACAAGGGAGGATACACGGTAGCTAGTTCGTCCCGATCCGTGAGGAAAGAGGTCTTGAATCCACTAGGGGGATCTTCTCTGTGAGGAGGTCTTGAATCCACTTGGGGGGTTTTCTCCTAGGGGAGGCCTCGATCTCCAAAGGAGTAGGGGATAAGTGGATGAGAAAAGCTCTATCTCAAATGAGCTATCACATTGCTGACCTTAGATGGAGAGGGGGAGGTCTATTTATAGCCTTAGTGCTAGTTGGGGCGAATGAGGGATACATGGGTCGGTGGTCTGCTTATCAGGCGCTTGACAGTGGAAGCCGGATGTCCGGGCGCCGGCCGGATGTTCGGGCCTTCAGGTCGGGCCAGATGTCCGGGCTGGGGGGCCGGATGTCCGGACTGGCTTCGGTGGCGTTCGATTGTTCTCTGGATAGAGGTGGCCGGGTTTCCGGGCTGGCGCCGGATGTACGAGGTTGTCGGGCCAGATGTCCGGGGCCAGGCCGAATGTCTGGGCCCTGTAGCTTGTGCGTTGCTAGGCTGCTGCTATTGCTGTCTGCAGGGGGCCGATGTCCGGGTCCTTCAGACCTTCGGCGATTCCTTTCGTCGGTCCTCTTTGTCCATGTACTTGGGGACTTTCCCATCTTCATGAGCATCTCTGAGAGGGTCTTCTCTGTACCTAATCACACATAGCATTCCGGCTTTAGGTAGTATCCATGTCTCACAAGGGTCATACGGAATATCACAAAGGAGAGATGCCACCTCGGTCTGATAGCTCTTGCACGTGCTCATGTCATCAATCCACTAGGCACTTGGGGAGACATAGGTAGGTCCATGGGGATGATCAGGATGCTCCGCATCAGTGGGGGTATATATAGTACACACCTTTATGAAGGAAATATGCTCTAGAGGCAATAATAAAGTTGTTATTTATATTTCCTTATATTATGATAAATGTTTATTATTCATGCTAGAATTGTATTAATCGGAAACTTAGTACATGTGTAAATACATAGACAAACAAAGTGTCACTAGTATGCCTCTACTTGACTAGCTCGTTGAATCAAAGATGGTTAAGTTTCCTAGCCATAGACATGAGTTGTCATTTGATTAATGGGATCACATCATTAGAGAATGATGTGATTGACTTGATCCATTCCGTTTGCTTAGCATTTGATCGTTTAGTATATTACTATTGCTTTCTTCATGACTTATACATGTTCCTATGACTATGAGATTATGCAACTCCCGAATACCGGAGGAACATTCTGTGTGCTACCAAACGTCACAACGTAACTGAGTGATTATAAAGGTGCTCTACAGGTGTCTCCGATGGTACTTGTTGAGTTGGCATAGATCAAGATTAGGATTTGCCACTCCGATTGTCGGAGAGGTATCTCTCGTCTCTCTGTAATACACATCACTATAAGCCTTAGAAGCAATGCAACTAATGAGTTAGTTGCGGGATGATGTATTACGGAACGAGTAAAGAGACTTGCCCGTAACAAGATTGAACTTGGTATTGATATACCGACGATTGAATCTCGGGCAAGTAACATACCGATGACAAAGGGAACAACATATATTGTTATGCGGTTTGACCGATAAAGATCTTCATAGAATATGTAGGAGCTAATATGAGCATCCAGGTTCCGCTATTGGTTATTGACCGGAGACATGTCTCGGTCATGTCTACATAGTTCTCGAACCCGTAGGGTCCGCACGCTTAACGCTCTCGGTGACGATCGCAGATTATGAGTTTATCTGTTTTGATGTACCTAAGGTTGTTCGGAGTCCCGGATGAGGTCAGGGACATGACGAGGAGTCTCGAAATGTTTGAGACGTAAAGATAGATATATTGTAATGCTATATTCGGACAACGGAAAGGTTCTGAGTGGTTCGTGTATTTATCGGTGTAATCGAGAGTTACGGAATTCACCGGGAGTATATGGGCCTTATTGGCTTTAAGGGAGAGAGAGAGGGCTTCCTAGGGCAGCCCCCCAAGGCCTAGTCCGACTGGACTAAGGGAGGGCGGCGCCCTCCTTCCTTCTCTTCTCTCTTCCCCTTCCTTCTCTCCTACTCCTACTACTTGGAAAGGGGGGGAATCCTACTCCCCGCGCCATAGTAGAGGGCCGGCCCTCCCCCTCCTCCACTCCTTTATATACGGGGGAGGGGGCACCCCATACACACACAACTTGATCAGTTGATCTTTTAGCCAGTGTGGTGCCCCACTCCACCATAATTCACCTCGGTCATATCGTAGCGGTGCTTTAGCAAAGCCTCGCTTGGTAGTATCATCATCACCGCCATCACGCCGTCAGGCCGACGGAACTCTTCCCGAAGCTCTGGCCGGATCATGAGTTCGTGGGACGCCACCGAGCTGAATCGCAGTCAACTCGGAGGTGTCGTGTGTTCGGTACTTGGATCGGTCGGATCGCGAAGACGTACGACTACATCAACCTCGTTGTCATAACGCTTCCGCTTACGGTCTACGAGGGTACATGAACAACACTCTCCCCTCTCGTTGATGTGCATCACCATGATCTTGCGTGTGCGTAGGATTTTTTTTGAAATTACTACGTTCCCCAATAGTGGCATCCGAGCCAGGTTTATGCGTAGATGTTATATGCACGAGTAGAACACAAGTGAGTTGTGGGCGATACTAGTCATACAGCTTACCAACATGTCATACTTTGATTCGGCGGTATTGTTGGATGAAGCGGCCCGGACCGACATTACGCGTACGCTTACGCGAGACTGGTTCTACCGACATGCTTCGCACACAGGTGGTCGGGCGGGTGTCGGCTTCTCCAACTTTAGTTGAATCGAAAAGTGCTACGCGCCTGCCTTGTTGAAGGTTAAAACAACACATAATAGTTGAAATATCGTTGTGGTTTTGATGCGTAGGTAAGAACGGTTCTTGCTCAGCCCATAGCAGCCACGTAAAATTTGCAACAACAAAGTATAGGACGTCTAACTTGATTTTGCAGGGCATGTTGTGATGTGATATGGTCAAGACATGATGCTAAATTTTATTGTATGAGATGATCATGTTTTGTAACAGAAGTTATCAAAGAATCGGTCGGAGCCATATGGTTGTCACTTTATTGTATGAAATGCAATCGCCATGTAATTGCTTTTACTTTATCACTAAGCGGTAGCGATAGTCGAGAAGCAATAGTTGGCGGGACGACAACGATGCTACGATGGAGATCAAGGTGTCGCTACGGTGATTTATGGTGATCATGACGGTGCTTTGGAGATGGAGATCAAAGACACAAGATGATGATGGCCATATCATATCACTTATATTGATTGCATGTGGTGTTTATCTTTTATGCATCTTATTTTGCTTAGATCGACGGTAGCATTATAAGATGATCTCTCACTAAATTTCAAGGTATACGTGTTCTCCCTAAGTATGCACTGCTATGTAAAGTTCGTCATGCCGAGACACCACGTGATGATCGGGTGTGATAAGCTCTACATTCACATACAATGGGTGCAAGCCAGTTTTGCACACGTAGAATACTGTTAAACTTGACGAGCCTAGCATATGCAGATATGGCCTCGAACACTGAGACCGAAAGGTCGAGCGTGAATCATATAGTAGATATGATCAACATAGTGATGTTCACCATTGAAAACTACTCCATCTCACGTGATGATCGGACATGGCTTAGTTGAGATGGATCACGTGATCACTTAGATGATTAGAGGGATGTCTATCTAAGTGGGAGTTCTTAAGTAATTTGATTAATCGAACTTTAATTTATCATGAACTTAGTACCTGATAGTATTCTGCATGTCTATGTTGTTGTAGATAGATGGCCCGTGCTGTTGTTACATTGAATTTTAATGTGTTCCTTGAGAAAGCAAAGTTGAAAGATGATGGTAGCAATTACACGGACTGGGTCCAGAATTTGAGGATTATCCTCATTGCTACGTAAGAATTACGTCACCGGAAGCAGCGCTTAGGTGCCAAACCTGGCCGCAGAGCAACGCCAGATGTTATGAACGCCCGCCAGAGCAAAGTCGATGACTACTCGATAGTTCAAAGGTGCCATGCTTTACGGCTTAGAACCGGACTTCAACGACGCTTTTGAAGGTCATGGAGCATATGAGATGTTCCAGGAGTTGAAGTTAATATTTCAAGCAAATGCCCGGATTGAGAGATATGAAGTCTCCAATAAGTTCTACAAACCGCAAAGGAGGAGAATAGTTCTGTCAAGGAGCATATACTCAAAATGTCCGGGTATAACAATCACTTAATTCAACCGGGAGTTAATCTTCCGGATGATAGTGTCATTGATGTAATTCTTCAATCATCGCCGCCAAGCTACAAGAGCTTCATGATGAACTATAATATGCAAGGGATGGATAAGACAATTCCCGAAGCTCTTCGCGATGCTAAAGGTCATGGAGGTAGAATCAAGAAGGAGCATCAAGTGTTGATGGTCAACAAGACCACCAGTTTCAAAAAAAAAAGGTAAAGGGAAGAAGGAGAACATCAAGAAGAACAGGAAGCAAGTTGCTGCTCAAGTGAAGAAGCCCAAGTCTGGACCTAAGCCTGAGACTGGGTGCTTCTACTGCAAAGGGACTGGTTGATACGTCTCCAACGTATCTATAATTTTTGATTGCTCCATGCTATATTATCTACTGTTTTGGACAATATTGGGCTTTATTATCCACTTTTATATTATTTTTGGGACTAACCTATTAACCTGAGGCCCATCCTGTAATTGTCGTTTTTTGCCTATTTCAGAGTTTCGCAGAAAAAGAAGATCAAAAGGAGTACAAACGGAATGAAACCTTCGGGAGCGTGATTTTTGGAACGAACATGATCTAGGAGACTTGGACCCTGCGTACGAGAAGCTTCCAGGCGGCCATGAGGTAGGGGGCGCTCACCCCCCTGTATGCCGCCTCCACCCTCGTGGGCCCCATGTTGCTCCACCGACGCATTTCTTCCTCCTATATATACCTACGCACTTCAAACGATCGACACGGAGCCAAAAACCTAATTCCACCGCCACAACCTTCTGCATCTACCACGAGATCCCATCTTGGGGCCTGTTCGAGCTCACGAGGGGGCATCCATCACGGAGGGCTTCTACATCAACACCATAGCCTCTCCGATGAAGTGTGAGAAGTTTACATTAAACCTTCGGTCCATAGTTAGTAGCTAGATGGCTTCTTCTCTCTTTTGGATCTCAATACAATGTTCTCCCCCTCTCGTGGAGATCTATTCGATGTAATCTTCTTTTTGCGGTGTGTTTGTTGAGACCGGCGAATTGAGGGTTTATGATCAAGTTTATCTATGAACAATATTTGAATCTTCTCTGAATTCTTTTATGTATGATTGGTTATCTTTGCAAGTCTCTTCAATTATCAGCTTTGGTTTGGCCTACTAGATTGATCTTTTCTTGCAATGGGAGAAGTGCTTAGCTTTGGGTTCAATCTTATGTGTCCTTTCCCAAAGGATGAGGGGCAGCAAGGCACGTATTGTATTGTTGTCACGAGGATAACAAGATGGGGTTTTTATCATGTTGCATGAATTTATCCCTCTACATCATGTCATCTTGCTTAAGGCATTACTCTGCTTTCATGAACTTAATACTCTAGATGCATGTCGGATAGCGGTCGATGAGTGGAGTAATAGTAGTAGATGCAAAAGGTGAGTCGGCCTACTTGTCTCTTGACGTGATGCCTATATACATGATCATACCTAGATATTCTCATAACTATGCTCAATTTCACAATTGCTCAATAGTAATTCGCTCACCCACCGTAAAATACTTATGCTCTTGAGAGAAGCCACTAGTGAAACCTATGGCCCCCGGTCTGCTCTTCATCATATTAATCTTCCAACACTTTGTTATTTCCTTTGCTTTTTATTTTTCTTTTATTTTACTTTGCATCTTTACCACAAAAATACCAAAAATATTATCCTATCATATCTACCAGATCTCACTCTCATAAGTGACCGTGAAGGGATTGACAACCCCTTATCACGTTGGTTGCGAGGATTTTTTTTTGTGTAGGTACGAGGGACTGGCGCGTAGCCTCCTACTGGATTGATACCTTGGTTCTAAAAAACTGAGGGAAATACTTACGCTACTTTGCTGCATCACCCTTTCCTCTTTAGGGGAAAACCAACGTAGTGCTCAATAGGTAGCACTGGTCACTGGAAGCGGAACTGCCCCAAGTATTTGGCGGATAAGAAGGATGTCAAGGTGAACAAAGATATATGTGATATACATGTTATTGATGTGTACCTTACTAATGCTCGCAGAGCACTGGTATTTGATAATCGTTACATTGCTAATATTTGCAACTCGAAACAGGGACTACGGATTAAGCGAAGATTGGCTAAGGACGAGGTGACGATGCGCGTGGGAAATGGTTCCAAAGTCGATGTGATCGCGGTCGGCACGCTACCTCTACAATTACCTTCGGGATTAGTTTTAGACCTGAATAATTGTTATTTGGTGCCAGCGTTGAGCATGAACATTATATCTGGATCTTGTTTGATGCGAGACGGTTATTCATTTAAATCCAAGAATAAAGGTTGTTCTATTTATATGAGTAATATCTTTTATGGTCATGCACCCTTGAAGAGTGGTCTATTTTTGATGAATCTCGGTAGTAGTGATACACATATTCATAATATTGAAGCCAAAAGATGCAGAGTTGATAATGATAGTGCAACTTATTTGTGGTAATCGCCGCTTAGGTCATATTGGTGTAAAGCGCATTAAGAAACTCCATTCTGATGGACTTTTGGAATCATTTGATTATGAATCACTTGGTACTTATAACCATGCCTCATGGGCAAGATGACTAAGACGCCGCTCTCCTAACAATGGAGCGAAAGCAATGATTTGTTGGAAATCAGACATACAGATGTATGTGGTCCAATGAATGTTGAGGCTCACGGTAGGTATCGTTATTTTCTCACCTTCATAGATGATTTGAGCAAATATGGGTATATTTACTTGATGAAACATAAGTCTGAAACATTTGAAAAGTTCAAAGAATTTGAGAGTGAAGTGGAAAATCATCGTAACAAGAAAATAAAGTTTCTGCGATTTGATCGTGGAGGAGAATATTTGAGTTACGAGTTTAGTCTTCATTTGAAACAATGCGGAATAGTTTCGCAACTCACGCCACCCTAACACCACAGCGTAATGGTGTGTCCGAACGTCGTAATCGTACTTTACTAGATATGGTGTGATCTATGATGTCTCTTACTGATTTACCGCTATCGTTTTGGGGTTATGCTTTAGAGACGGCTACATTCACATTAAATAGGGCACCATCAAAATCCATTGAGACGACGCCTTATGAACTGTGGTTTGGCAAGCAACCAAAGTTGTCATTTCTTAAAGTTTGGGGCTGCGATGCTTATGTGAAAAAGCTTCAACCTGATAAGGTCGAACCCAAATCGGAGAAATGTGTCTTCATAGGGTACCCAAAGGAGACTGCTGGGTACACCTTCTATCACAGATCTGAAGGCAAGACATTCGTTGCTAAGAATGGATCGTTTCTAGAGAAGGAGTTTCTCTCGGAAGAAGTGAGTGGGAGGAAAGTAGAACTTGATGAGGTAATTGTACATGTCTCCCTTATTGGAAAGTAGTTCATCACACAAATCTGTTCCTGTGACTCCTACACCAATTAGTGAGGAAGCTAATGATGATGATCATGTAACTTCAGATCAAGTTACTACCAAACCTCATAGGTCAACGAGTAAGATCCGCACTGCAGTGGTACGGTAATCCTGTTCGGAGGTCATGTTACTTGACAATGACGAACCTCATTTAACTATGAGGAAGCGATTTATGAGCCCAGATTCCGCAAAATGGCTTGAGGCCATGAAATCTGAGATGGGATCCATGTATGAGAACAAAGTGTGGTCTTTGGTTGACTTGCCCGATGATCGGCAAGACATCGAGAATAAATGGATCTTCAAGAAGAAGACTGATGCTGACGGTAATGTTACTGTCTACAAGCTCGACTTGTTGTGAAAGGTTTTCGACAAGTTCAAGGAGTTGACTATGATGAGACTTTCTCACCCGTAGCGATGCTTAAGTCCGTCCGAATCATGTTAGCAATTGCCGCATTTTATGATTATGAAATTTGGCAAATGGATTTAAAGACTGCATTCCTGAATGCATTTCTGGAAGAAGAGTTGTATATGATGCAACCTGAAGGTTTTATCGATCCAAAGGATGCTAACTCCAGCGATCCATCTATGGACTAGTGCAAGCATCTCGGAGTTGGAATAAATGTTTTGATAGTGTGATCAAAGCATATGGTTTTATACAGACTTTTGGAGAAGCATGTATTTACAAGAAAGTGAGTGGGAGCTCTGTAGCATTTCTAATATTATATGTGGATGACATATTGTTGATTGGAAATGATATAGAATTTCTGGATAGCATAAAAGGATACTTGAATAAGAGTTTTTCAATGAAAGACCTCGGTGAAGCTGCTTATATATTGGGCATCAAGATCTATAGAGGTAGGTCAAGACGCCTAATTGGACTTTCACAAAGCACATACCTTGATAAAGTTTTGAAGAAGTTCAAAATGGATCAAGCAAAGAAAGGGTTCTTGCCTGTGTTACAAGGTGTGAAGTTGAGCTAGACTCAATGCCCGACCACTACAGAAGATAGAGAGAAAATGAAAGTTGTTCCCTATGCTTCAGCCATAGGCTCTATCATGTATGCAATGCCGTGGTACTGCACTGATGTGTGCCTTGCTATTAGCTTAGCAGGAGGTACCAAAGTAATCCAGAGTGGATCAAGGACAGCGATCAAGAACATCCCGAAATACACGAAAAGGACTAAGGATATGTTTCTCATTTATGGAGGTGATAAAGAGCTCGTCAGTAAATGGTTACGCCGACATAAGCTTTTGACACCGATCCGGTGACTCTAAGTAACAAACCGGACACGTGTTTATATTGAACGGTGGAGCCGGGTTGGTGCAGTTCTAAGCATAGCGTCATGGCGGGATCTACGTGTGAAGCAGAGTACATAGCCGCTTCAGAAGCAGCAAATGAAGGAGTCTAGATGAAGGAGTTCATATCCGATCTAGGTGTCATACCTAGTGCATCGGGTCCAATGAAATCTTTTGTGACAATACTGGTGCAATTGCCTTGGCAAAGGAATCCAGATTTCATAAGAGAACCAAGCACATCAAGAGACGCTTCAATTCCATCCGCGACCAAGTCAAGGAAGGAGACATAGAGATTTGCAAGATACACACGGATCTAAATGTTGCAGACCAGTTGACTAAGCCTCTCTCACGAGCAAAACATGATCAGCACCAAGACTCCATGGGTGTTAGAATCATTACTGTGTAATCTAGATTATTGACTCTAGTGCAAGTGGGGGACTGAAGGAAATATGCCCTAGAGGCAATAATAAAGTTGTTATTTATATTTCCTTATATCATGATAAATGTTTATTATTCATGCTAGAATTGTATTAACCGAAAACTTAGTACATGTGTGAATACATAGACAAACAAAGTGTCACTAGTATGCCTCTACTTGACTAGCTCGTTGAATCAAAGATGGTTAAGTTTCCTAGCCATAGACATGAGTTGTCATTTGATTAATGGGATCACATCATTAGAGAATGATGTGATTGACTTGACCCATTACGTTAGCTTAGCATTTGATCGTTTAGTATATTGCTATTGCTTTCTTCATGACTTATACATGTTCCTATGACTATGAGATTATGCAACTCCCGAATCTTTGGAGGAACACTTTGTGTGCTACCAAACGTCACAACGTAATTGGGTGATTATAAAGGTGCTCTACAGGTGTCTCCGATGGTACTTGTTGAGTTGGCATAGATCAATATTAGGATTTGTCACTCTAATTGTCAGAGAGGTATCTCTGGGCCCTCTCGGTAATACACATCACTATAAGCCTTGCAAGCAATGCAACTAATGAGTTAGTTTTAGGATGATGTATTACGGAACGAGTAAAGAGACTTGCCAGTAATGAGATTGAACTAGGTATTGAGATACCAACGATCGAATCTCGGGCAAGTAACATACCGATGACAAAGGGAACAACGTATGTTGTTATGCGGTTTGACCGATAAAGATCTTCATAGAATATGTAGGAGCCAATATGAGCATCCGTGTTCGCTATTGGTTATTGACCAGGAGACATGTCTCGGTCATGTCTACATAGTTCTCGAACCCGTAGGGTCCATGACGCTTAACGCTCGGGTGACGATCGGTATTATGAGTTTATGTGTTTTGATGTATCAAGGTTGTTCAGAGTCCGGATGAGATCAGACATGACGAGGAGTCTCGAAATGTTTGAGACGTAAAGATCGATATATTGGAAGGCTATATTCGGACATTGGAAAGGTTATGAGTGGTTCGGGTATTTATCGGAGTACCGGAGAGTTCCGGGAATTCGCCGGGGAGTATATGGGCCTTATTGGGCTTTAAGGGAGAGAGAGAGGGGCTGCGTAGGGCAGGCCGCGCGCCCCACCTAGGCCTAGTCCGAATTGGACTAGGGGGAGGGGCGGCGCCCCCTCCTTCCTTCTCTTCTCTCTTCCCCTTCCTTCTCTCCTACTCCTACTACTTGGAAGGGGGGAATCCTACTCCCGAAGGGAGTAGGACTCCCTGTATGCCGCCATAGTAGAGAGGCCGGCCCTCCCTCCTCCACTCCTTTATATACGGGAGGGGCACCCCATAGACACACAAGTTGATCAGTTGATCTTTTAGCCGCAGGCGGTGCCCCACTCCACCATAATCCACCTCGGTCATATCATAGTGGTGCTTAGGCGAAGCCCGCGCTTCAAGAGCATCATCATCACCATCATCACGCCCGTCATGTCGATGTAAATCTTCCCCAAGCTCATGGATCGTGAGTTCATGGGGACGTCCACCGAGCTGAACGCAGTCTTTGAACTTCGGAGGTGCTCGTGTTCGGTACTTGGATCGGTCGGATCGTGAAGATGTACGACTACATCAACCGCGTTGTCATAACGCTTCCACTTACGGTCTACGAGGGTACGTGGACGACCCTCTCCCCTCTCATTGCTATGCATCACCATGATCTTGCGTGTGCGTAGGATTTTTTTTGATATTACTACGTTCCCCAACACTTTATGCACTACTCGGTGGGACCGGGTGAAACCACTCGGCGAGACTGACTAGTACAAACGATTTGAACTTTAGGCTTTTCAATGAGATAGAGTGAGACATGTTGACCTAAGAACTTTGCACACTTCGATGTCATCGACTGAAAGTGATCAGAAATTTTGATTGAATTTCAAAGGGCAACATGAGGTTAGCTAATGCACTCGGTGGGACCGAAGGGCCAACTCGGTGAGACCCGGGTTCTAGGGTTTAGGCAACGGCTATGTCATGTGTATCTCGGTGAGTTTGGATGGATGTGGTCTGGTGGGACCGAGTTTGACATTAGGTTAATGTGGGAAACTTTGAGGCTTTTGGAGCAATATCACTAAGCACTTAAGAAGTGAGCCATTACAAAAACATCATCCCCTTTTAATAGTATTGGCTTTCCTATGGACTCAATGTGATCTTTGATCACTCAAATATAAATGAAGAGTATAGAGCCTTTTACCAACACTTGTCCTTGGAATTTTGAGGGGTCTAGTTCCACATACCAAAGTTGTACCTAAATTAAACTCTTCCCTGAAATACTATTTGAGTAGGCATTAGTTCAATGATATATATATATATATATATATATATATATATATATATATATAAACACACATCTGGGCTATTCTGTTTCGCATAACAGAATACCCTACTTGAACTGATGAATTCGAGCGGTTGAACTGATGCTTTTCATTTCCGTTGAAAATCATCTTCTTTAGTTCAATTTTTTTGTCGAAATGGGGCGTGTAATATATCGTTGGAAAGCTCTTGACATCTACATTACAATCATATAACTTGTGTTTTCAGAAAAATTATGGTTTAAGAGCAGTTTTGAAAAAACCGAAAAGGCAAATCGTACTTTCGACTTAATTTTCAGACGGCTTGTCGGAATTGAGCAAATAAGATGGCATTGGAAAGCTAGTGAAAATCCTCTTCTTCCATATATCTATTGTTTTTTCAAATTCTATATGATTTAAAAGTAATTTGAAAAACGGTGAAATTCTGGGCGAAACATATGTTCACATTTTTTGCAAACAGTTTGTTGGATCGACGCAAATGATAAGGCGTTGGAAAGCTATGGAAAATGCGCAGCTTTTTCATATTGAAATGTTTTTCTAATTCCTTACGGTTAAACTCGAATTTGAATATGGTCAAATTTGATTTCAAACGCGTTTTTTTAAGTTTGTCAAAATGGGGCAAATAATATACCGTTGAAAAGATATCGAAAATGCGAAACTTAGTGATGTTGGAATTTTTCTCAAATCCATAACCGTTTAGGAGTAATTTTGAATACGGTGAAACCCATCGTGTTGGTTTTTCGTTAAAAAAAGAGAGTACTTCTACTGATCTATGTGTGTGTTTGTACTAAAGTATTTTCTAGAGAGTAAATGTTGAATAAGGTGAGACCGGTGATGTTGTTTTTTCCGTCCGGATTTTATTTGAAAGATCCAGCATCACTGGCATTTCATTGATAATAGCAGGAAGCAGCGAAAAATAACAAGGTGGTGAAGGTCCTAGGACCAGATCCAAAGATCAAAGAAAGAGAAAAGATAAACATCAGCCCTAAAGGCTGCAGCCCAACACTCCATACAATCCATACTAAGGCAGCGCAGCTCCGACTCCGACGGAGACCTACTAAGAAGACTTGGTAGGGGTGGTGATGTCTACTACACAACCTTCTTCTTGTAGACGTTGTTGGGCCTCCAAGTGCATAGGTTTGTAGGACAGTAGCAAATTTCCCTCAAGTGGATGACCTAAGGTTTATCAATCCGTGGGAGGCGAGGATGAAGATGGTCTCTCTCAAGCAACCCCGCAACCAAATAACAAAGAGTCTCTTGTGTCCCCAACACACCCAATACAATGATAAATTGTATAGGTGCAATTTGTTCAAGAGATGGTGATACAAGTGCAATATGGATGGTAGATATAGGTATTTGTAATCTGAAAATATAAAAACAGCAAGGTAGCAAGTGGTAAAAAGTGAGCGTAAAACGGTATTGCAATGATAGGAAACAAGGCCTAGGGTTCATACTTTCACTAGTGCAAGTTTTCTCAACAATAATAACATAATTGGATCATATAACTATCCTCAACATGCAACAAAGAGTCACTCCAAAGTCACTAATAGTGGAGAACAAACGAAGAGATTATGGTAGGGACGAAACCACCTCAAAGTTATTCTTTCCAATCAATCCGTTGGGCTATTCCTATAAGTGTCACAAACAGCCCTAGAGTTCATACTAGAATAACACCTTAAGACACAAATCAACCAAAACCATAATGTCACCTAGATACTCCAATGTCACCTCAAGTATCCGTGGGTATGATAATACGATATGCATCACACAATCTCAGATTCATCTATTCAACCAACACATAGAACCTCAAAGAGTGCCCCAAAGTTTCTACCGAGAATCAAGACGAAACGTCGCCAACCCCTATGCATAGGTTCATGGGCTTAAACCCGCAAGTTGATCACCAAAACATACCTCAAGTGAATCAATAGAATAACCCATTGTCACCACGGTTATCCCACGCAAGACATACATCAAGTGTTCTCAAATCATTAAAGACTCAATCCGGTAAGATAACTTCAAATGGAAAACTCAATCCATTACAAGAGAGTAGAGGGGGAGAAGCAACATAAGATCCAACTATAATAGCAAAGCTCGCGATACATCAAGATTGTATCACCTCAAGAACACGAGAGAGAGAGAGAGAGAGATCAAACACATACCATCGGTACATACCCTCAACCCCGAGGGTGAACTACTCCCTCCTCGCCATGGAGAGCGCCGGATGATGAACATGGCCACGGTGAGGGTTCCCCCTCCAATGAGGTGCCTAACAGTGGTCCCGATTGGGTTTTGGTGGCTACAGAGGCTTGCGGCGGCGGAACTCCCGATCTATTCTGTTCCCCGATCATTTTAGGGTATATGGGAATATATAGGAGGAAGAAGTACGTCAGGGGAGCCACGAGGGGCCCACGAGGGTGGAGGGCGCGCCCCCCTACCTCGTGGCTTCCTCTTTGCTTCTTTGACGTGGACTCCAAGTCTCCCCAGTTGCTTTCCTTCCAAAAATAACTTCTCCAGAAGATTTCATTCCGTTTCGACTCCGTTTGATATTCCTTTTCTTCAAACATTGAAACAAAGGAAAAAACAGAATCTCATCGGGCTCTGGGTCAATAGGTTAGTCCCAAAAATAATATAAAAGTGCATAATAAAGCCCATAAACATCCAAGATGGATAATATAATAGCATGGAACAATCAAAAATTATAGATACGTTGGAGACGTATCAACATCCCCGAGCTTAATTCCTGCTCGTCCACGAGTAGGTAAATGATAAAAAGAGAATTTTTGATGTGGAATGCTACTTGCCATAATTTCAATGTAATTCTTCTTAATTGTGGTATGAATATTCAGATCCGAACGATTCAAGATAAAAGTTCATATTGACATAAAAATAATAATACTTCAAGCTTACTAACTAAGCAATTATGTCCTCTCAAAATAACATGGCCAAAGAAAGTTCATCCCTATAAAATCATATAGTTTAGTCATGCTCCATTTTCGCCACACAAGAATGCTCTCATCATGCACAACCCCGATGACAAGCCAAGCAATTGTTTCATACTTTAGTAATCTCAAACTTATAAACATTGGACTAATCAATGAGCTATGGAGATGGGGGTTATGTGGAGAAGACAAAAAAGGAGAAAGTCTCACATCAACGAGGCTAATCAATGAGCTATGGAGATGCCCATCGATTGATGTTAATGCAAGGAGTAGGGATTGCCATGCAATGGATGCACTAGAGCTATAAACGTATGAAAGCTCAACAAAAGAAACTAAGTGGGTGTGCATCCAACTTGCTTGCTCACGAAGACCTAGGGCGCTTGAGGAGGCCCATTGTTGGAATATACAAGACAAGTTCTATAATGAAGAATTCCCACTAGTATATGAAAATGATAAAACAAGAGACTCTCTATCATGAAGATTATGGTGCTACTTTGAAACACAAGTGTGGTAAAAGGATAGTAACATTGTCCCTTCTCCCTTTTTCTCTTTTTTTTTTTTGGGTCTTCTCCTTTTTTTTATGGCCTGTCTCTTTTTTTTGGGCCTTCTCTTTTTTTATGGCCTTTCTCTTTTTATTATTATTATTCCTCACCTGGGACAATGCTCTAGAAAATGATGATCATCACACTTATATTTATTTACAACTCAATGATTACAACTTGATAGTAGAACAAAGTATGACTCTATATGAATACCTCCCGTGATTGTACCGGATATGCAATGAACCAAGAGTGACATGTATGAAAGAATTATGAACGGTGGCTTTGCCACAAATACTATGTCAACTACATGATCATGCTAAGCAATATGACAATGATGAATGTGTCATGATAAACTGGATGGTGGAAAGTTGCATGGCAATATATCTCGGAATGGCTATGGAAATGCCATGATAGGTAGGTATGGTGGCTGGTTTGAGGAAGATATAAGGAGGTTTATGTGTGAAAGAGTGTATCATATCACAGGGTTTGGATGCACCGGCGAAGTTTGCACCAACTCTCAATGTGAGAAAGGCAATGCACGGCATCAAGCGGCTAGCAATGGTGGAAAGGTGAGAGTGCGATAATCCATGGACTCAACATTAGTCATAAAGAACTCACATACTTATTGCAAATATCTACAAGTCATCAAAAACCAAGCACTACGCACATGCTCCTAGGGGATAGATTGGTAGCAAAGACCATCGCCGCTCCCACCGCCACTCATAAGGAGGACAATCAAAGAACACCTCATGTTTCAAATTTGTTACATAACGTTTACCATACGTGCATGATACGGACTTGCAAACTTCAACACAAGTATTTCTCAAATTCACAACTACTCAACTAGCACGACTTTAATATTATTACCTCCATATCTCAAAACAATCATCAAGCATCAAACTTCTCTTAGCATTCAACACACTCATAAGAAAGTTTTTACTATTCTTGAATACCTAGCTTATTAGTATTATTTAAGCAAATTACCATGCTGTTTAAGACTCTCAAAATAATATAAGTGAAGCATGAGAGTTCATCTATTTCTTCAAAATAAAACTACCATCGTGCTCTAAAAGATATAAGTGAAGCACTAGAGCAAACAACAAACTACTCCGAAAGTTATGGGTGAAGATCAATGAGTAGTTAAATAATTATGCAACTATGTGAAGACTCTCCTATTTAATAATTTTAGATCTTGGCATTTTATTCAAACAGCAAGCAAAGCTAAAGAAAATAAAATGACGCTCCAAGCAAAACACATATCATGTGGTGAATAAAAATATAGCTCCAAGTAAAGTTACCGATGAACGAAGATTTAAAGAGGGGATGCCTTCCGGGGCATCCCAAAGCTTAGGCTCTTGGTTATCCTTGAATATTACCTTGGGGTGCCTTGGGCATCCCCAAGATTAGGCTCTTGCCACTCCTTATTCCATAGTCCATCGAATCTTTACCCAAAACTTGAAAGCTTCACAACACAAAACTTAACAGAAAATCTCGTGAGCTCCGTTAGCGAAAGAAAACAAAACACCACTTCAAGCTACTGTAATGAACTCATTCTTTATTTATATTGCTGTTAAACCTACTGTATTCCAACTTCTCTATGGTTTATAAACTATTTAACTAGCCATAGATTCATCAAAATAAGCAAACAACACACGAAAAACAGAATCTCTCAAAAACTGAACAGTATGTAGTAATCTGTAACTAACGCAAACTTCTGGAACTCCAAAAATTCTAAAATAAAATGATGGACTTGAGGAATTTGTCTAGTAATCATCTGCAAAAAGAATCAACTAAAAAGCACTCTCCAGTAAAAAGTTTTAGCTAATCTTGTGAGCGCTAAAGTTTCTGTTTTTTTAAAAGCATGATCATAAAGACTTCACCGAAGTCTTCCCAAAGGTTCTACTTGGCACAAACACTAATTAAAACACAAAACCACATCTAAACAGAAGCTAGATGGATTATTTATTCCTAAACATAACCAAAAAGTAAGGAACTAAAATAAAATTGGGTTGCCTCCCAACAAGCGCTATCGCTTAACGCCCCTAGCTAGGCATTATGATTTCAATGATGCTCACATAAAAGATAGGAATTGAAACATAAAGAGAGGATCATGAAGAATATGACTAGCACATTTAAGTCTAACCCACTTCCTATGCATAGGGATTTTGTGAGAAAACAACTTATGGGAACAATAATCAACTAGCATAGGAAGGCAAAACAAGCATAACTTCAAAATTTTAAGCACATAGAGAGGAAACTTGATATTATTGCAATATGTAGAAGCATATGATCCTCTCTCATAATAATTTTCAGTAGCATCATGAATGAATTCAACCATATAACCAGCACATAAAGCATTCTTTTCATGATCTACTAGCATAGAATTTTTATTACTCTCCACAGACGCAAATTTCTTCTCATGAATAATAGTGGGAGCAAACTCAACAAAATGACTATCATGTGATTGAAAATTAAGGTCAAGATGACAAGGTTCATGGTTATCATTATTATTTAAAGCATACGTGTCATCACACTAATCATCATAGATAGGAGGCATGCTTTCATCATAGTAAATCTGCTCATCAAAGCTTGGGGGACAAAAAATATCATCTTCATCAAACATAGCTTCCCCAAGCTTGTGGCTTTGCATATCATTAGCATCATGGATATTCAAGGAATTCATACTAACAACATTGCAATAGTGCTCATCATATAAATATTTAGTGCCAAACATTCTAATACATTCTTCTTCTAACACCTTGGCACAATTTTCCTTTCCATCATACTCACGAAAGATATTAAAAAGACGAAGCGTATGAGACAAACTCAATTCCATTTTTTTGTAATTTTCTTTTATAAACTAAACTAGTGCTAAAACAAGAAACAAAAAGATTCAATTACAAAATCTAAAGATATACCTTCAAGCACTCACCTCCCCGGCAACGGCGCCAGAAACTGCTTGATGTCTACTACACAACCTTCTTCTTGTAGACGTTGTTGGGCCTCCAAGTGCAGAGGTTTGTAGGACAATAGCAAATTTCCCTCAAGTGGATGACCTAAGGTTTATCAATCCGTGGGATGCGTAGGATGAAGATGGTCTCTCTCAAGCAACCCTGCAACCAAATAACAAAGAGTCTCTTGTGTCCCCAACACGCCCAATACAATGATAAATTGTATAGGTGCACTAGTTCGGCGAAGAGATGGTGATACAAGTGCAATATGGATGGTAGATATAGGTATTTGCAATCTGAAAATATAAAAACAGCAAGGTAGAAAGTGGTAAAAGTGAGCGTAAACGGTATTGCAATGATAGGAAACAAGGCCTAGGGTTCATACTTTCACTAGTGCAAGTTCTCTCAACAATAATACCATAATTGGATCATATAACTATCCCTCAACATGCAACAAAGAGTCACTCCAAAGTCACTAATAGTGGAGAAGAAACGAAGATATTATGGTAGGATACGAAACCACCTCAAAGTTATTCTTTCCAATCAATCCGTTGGGCTATTCCTATAAGTGTCACAAAAAGCCCTAGAGTTTGTACTAGAATAACACCTTAAGACACAAATCAACCAAAACCCTAATGTCACCTAGATACTCCAATGTCACCTCAAGTATCCATGGGTATGATTATACGATATGCATCACACAATCTCAGATTCATCTATTCAACCAACACATAGAACCTCAAAGAGTGCCCCAAAGTTTCTACCAGAGAATCAAGACGAAAACGTGTGCCAACCCCTATGCATAGGTTCATGGGCGGAACCCGCAAGTTGATCACCAAAACATACATCAAGTGAATCAATAGAATAACCCATTGTCACCACGGTTATCCCACGCAAGACATACATCAAGTGTTCTCAAATCATTAAAGACTCAAACCGATAAGATAACTTCAAAGGGAAAACTCAATCCATTACAAGAGAGTATAGGGGGAGAAGCAACATAAGATCCAACTATAATAGCAAAGCTCATGATACATCAAGATCGTATCACCTCAAGAACACGAGAGAGAGAGAGATCAAACACATAGCTCTTGGTACATACCCTCAGCCCCGAGGGTGAACTACTCCCTCCTCGTCATGGAGAGCGCCGGATGATGAAGATGGCCACCGGTGAGGGTTCCCTCCGTGAGGTGTGCCGAACAGGATCCCGATTGGGTTTTGGTGGCTACAGAGGCTTGCGGCGGCGGAACTCCCGATCTATTCTGCTCCCCGATCGCTTTAGGGTATATGGGAATATATAGGAGGAAGAAGCACGCCGTGGGAGCCACGAGGGTGGAGGGCGCGCCTGTGGTGGGCGCCTGACACGCCTCCAACGTATCTATAATTTTTGATTGCTCCATGCTATATTATCTACTGTTTTGGACTATATTGGGCTTTATTTTCCATTTTTATATTATTTTTGGGACTAACCTATTAACCGGAGGCCCAGCCCAGAATTGCTATTTTTTTTTGCCTATTTTAGTGTTTCGAAGAAACAAAATATCAAACTAGTCCAAATGGAATGAAACCTTCGGGAACGTGATTTTCTCACCGAATATGACCCAGGAGACTTGGACCCTACGTCAAGAAAGCCACGAGGTGGGCACGAGGTAGGGGGCGCGCCTACCTCCCTAGGGCGCCCCCACCCTCGTGGGCCCCACAACGCTCCACCGACGTACTTCTTCCTCCTATATATACCTACGTACCCCCAAACGATCAGATACGGAGCCAAAAACCTAATTCCACACCGCAACTTTCTCAGATCCACGAGATCCCATCTTGGGGCCTGTTCCGGAGCTCCGCCGGAAGGGGAATCCACCACGGAGGGCTTTTACATCAACAACATAGCCTCTCCGATGAAGTGTGAGTAGTTTACCTCAGACCTTCGGGTCCATAGTTAGTAGCTAGATGGCTTCTTCTTCTTTTTTTGATCTCAATACAATGTTCTCCCCTCCGTCAGTGGGAGATCTATTCGATGTAATCTTCTTTTTGTGGTGTGTTTGTTGAGACCGATGAATTGTGGGTTTACTATCAAGATTATCTATGAACAATATTTGAATCTTCTCTGAATTCTTTTATGTATGATTGGTTATCTTTGCAAGTCTCTTCGAATTAGCAGTTTGGTTTGGCCTACTAGATTGGTTTTTCTTGCAATGGGTGAAGTGCTTAGCTTTGGGTTCAATCTTGCGGTGTCCTTTCCCAAAGGATGTAGAGGGGCAAGTAAGGCACGTATTGTTGCCATCGAGGATAACAAGATGGGGTTTTTATCATATTGCATGAATTTATCCCCCTACATCATGTCATCTTGCTTAAGGCTTTACTCTGTTTTCTTGAACTTAATGCTCTAGATGCATGCTTTGGATAGCGGTCGACGAGTGGAGTAATAGTAGTAGATGCAGGCAGGAGTCGGTCTACTTGTCTCAGACGTGATGCCTATATACATGATCATACCTAGATACTCTCATAACTATGCTCAATTCTGTCAATTGCTCAACAGTAATTTGTTCACCCACCGTAGAATACTTATGCTCTTGAGAGAAGCCACTTCTGAAATCTATGGCCCCCGGTACTATCTCCATCATATCAATCTTCCTAGGCTTTATATTGCTTTGCTTTTTTACTTTGTCTTTTATTTTACTTCGCATCTTTATACCGAAAATATTATCTATCATATCTATCAGATCTCACTCTCGTAAGTGACCGTGAAGGGATTTACAACCCCTATTCGCGTTGGTTGCGAGGAGTTATTTTCTTTGTGTAGGTACGAGGGACTTCATGCGTAGCCTCCTACTAGATTGATACCTTGGTTCTCAAAAAGCTGGGGAAATACTTACGCTTACTTTGTGCATCATCCTTTCCTCTTCGGGGAAATCCAACGCAGTGCTCAAGAAGTAGCAAGAAGAATTTCTGGCGCCGTTGCCGGGGAGTCTACGCAAAAGTCAACATACCAAGTACCCATCACAATCCCTTATCTCTCGCATTACATTGTTTGCCATTTGCCTCTCGTTTTCCTCTTCCCCACTTCACCCTTGCCGTTTTATTCGCCCTCTCTTTTTCGTTTTCCTTTTTCTCGCTTGCCTTTTTGTTTGCTCGTGTGTTGGATTGCTTGCTTGTCACTATGGCTCAAGATAATACCAAATTGTGTGACTTTACCAATACCAACAATAATGATTTCCTTAGCACTCCGATTGCTCCTCTTACCAACACTGAATCTTGTGAAATCAATACCGCTTTGTTGAATCTTGTTATGAAAGATCAATTCGCCGGCCTTCCTAGTGAAGATGCCGCTACTCATCTAAATAGCTTCGTGGATTTGTTAGATATGCAAAAGAAGAAATATGTTGATAATGATATTGTTAAATTGAAGCTATTTCCGTTTTCGCTTAGAGATCGTGCTAAAGCTTGGTTTTCGTCTTTGCCTAAAAATAGTATTGATTCTTGGAACAAGTGCAAAGATGCTTTTATCTCTAAGTATTTTCCTCCCGCTAAGATCATCTCTCTTAGAAATGATATTATGAATTTTAAGCAACTTGATCATGAACATGTTGCACAAGCTTGGGAGAGGATGAAATTAATGATATGTAATTGCTCTACTCACGGTTTGAACTTGTGGATGATTATACAAAAATTTTATGCCGGATTGAATTTTGCTTCTAGAAACCTTTTGGATTCGGCCGCGGGAGGCACTTTTACGGAAATCACTTTAGGAGATGCTACAAAACTCCTAGATAATATTATGGTTAATTATTCTCAATAGCACACTGAAAGATCTACTAATAAAAAAGTGCATGCTATAGAAGAAATTAATGTTTTGAGTGGAAAGATGGATGAACTTATGAAATTATTTGCTACTAAGAGTGTTTCTTCTGATCCTAATGATATGCCTTTGTCTACTTTGATTGATAATAATAATGAATCTATGGATGTGAATTTTGTTGGTAGGAATAATTTTGGTAACAACGCGTATAGAGGGAACTTTAATCCTAGGCCTTATCCTAGTAATCCTTCTAATAATTATGGAAATTCCTACAACAACTCTTATGGAAATTTTAATAAGATGCCCTCTGAATTTGAGACTAGTGTTAAAGAGTTTATGAATTCACAAAAGAATTTTAATGCTTTGCTTGAAGAGAAATTACTTAAAATTGATGAATTGGCTAGGAACGTTGATAGAATTTCTCTTGATGTTGATTCTTTAAAGCTTAGATCTATTCCTCCTAAGCATGATATCAATGAGTCTCTCAAAGTCATGAGAATTTCCATTGATGAGTGCAAGGAAAGAACCGCTAGGATGCGTGCTTACTGAAAGATGCCTTTATTAAAGCGTGTTCTTCCAATTTCCATGAAAATAAAGATGAAGATCTAAAAGTTATTGATGTGTCCCTATTAAATCTTTGTTTTGCAATATGAATCTTGATAATGATGGGACTGAATATGATCCACCTTTACCTAGAAGGCGTTCCAAAAATTTGGAGTTTTTAGATCTTGATGCTAAAATTGATAAAAGTGGGATTGAAGAAAGCAAAACCCTAGATGTTACTAAACCCACTATTTTGGACTTCAAGGAATTTGATTATGAAAGTTTCTCTTTAATTCATTGTATTTCCTTGTTGCAATCCGTGCTAAATTCTCCTCATGATTATAGTCAAAATAAAGCCTTTACCAAACATATCGTTGATGCCTTGATGCAATCTTATGAAGAAAAACTTGAGTTGGAAGTTTCTATCCCTAGAAAACTTTATGATCAGTGGGAACCAACTATTAAAATTAAGATTAAGGATCATGAATTTTATGCTTTATGTGATTTGGGTGCTAGTGTTTCCACTATTCCCAAAACTTTGTGTGATTTGCTAGCTTTCCGTGATTTTGATGATTGCTCTCTAAACTTGCACCTTATGGATTCCACTATTAAGAAACCTATGGGAAGAATTAATGATGTTCTTATTGTTGCAAATAGGAATTATGTGCCCATAGATTTTATCGTTCTTGATATAGATTGCAATCCTTCTTGTCCTATTATTGTTGGTAGACCTTTCCTTAGAACGATTGGTGCAATTATTGATATGAAGGAAGGGAATTTTAGATTCCAATTTCCATTAAAGAAAGGCATGGAACACTTTCCTAGAAAGAAAATAAAATTAACATATGAATCTATCATGAGAGCCACTTATGGATTGCCTACCAAAGATGGCAATACCTAGATCTATCCTTGCTTTTATGCCTAGCTAAGGGCGTTAAATGATAGTGCTTGTTGGGAGGCAACCCAATTTTATTTTTAGTTTTTTGCTTTTGCTTCTATTTAGGAATAAATAATACATCTATCCTCTGTTTAGATGTGTTTTTATGTTTTAATTAGTGTTTGTGCGAAGTTAAACCTATAGGATCTTCTTGGGTGATAGTTATTTGATCTTGCTGTAATTTCCAGAAACTTTCTGTTCACGAAAGCAATTATTAAAAATCACCAGAACGTGATACAATAGTGATTCCAATTGCTTCTGATAAATAAACAAATTTCCTAGATCTTCCTATTGTGGCTGAATTTTTGGAGTTCCAGAAGTTTGCGTCGATTCTGATTACTACACTGTTCTGCTTTTTGTGATTCTGTTTTTGGTGTGTTGTTTGCTTATTTTGATGAATCTATGGCTAGTAAAATAGTTTATAAACCATATAAAAGTTGGGATACAGTAGGTTTAACACCAATATAAATAAAGAATGAGTTCATTACAGTACCTTGAAGTGGTCTTTTTTTTTCTTTCGCTAACGGAGCTTACGAGATTTCTGTTGAGTTTTGTGTTGTGAAGTTTTCAAGTTTTGGGTGAAATCTTTTGATGGATTATGGAACAAGGAGTGGCAAGAGCCTAAGCTTGGGGATGCCCATGGCACCCCAAGATAATCTAAGGGCACCAAAAGTCAAAGCTTGGGGATGCCGGAAGGCATCCCCTCTTTCGTCTACTTCCATCGGTAACTTTACTTGGAGCTATATTTTTATTCACCACATGATACGTGTTTTGCTTGGAGCGTCTTGTATGATTTGAGTTTTTGCTTTTTATTTTACCACAATCATACTTTCTGTACACACCTTTTGAGAGAGCCATACATGAATTTAAATTTTTTAGAATACTCTATGTGCTTCACTTATATCTTTTGAGCTATATAGTTTTGCTCTAGTGCTTCACTTATATCTTTTAGAGCACGGTGGTGGATTTGTTTTATAGAAACTATTGATCTCTCATGCTTCACTTAGATTATTTTGATAGTCTTAAATAGCATGGTAATTTGCTTAATAATAATAATATGCTTGGTATTCAAGATTTGTAAAACTTTCTTTTGAGTGTGTTGAATACTAAGAAAAGTTTGATGCTTGATAATTGTTTTGAGATATGAAGATGGTGATATTAGAGTCATGCTAGTTGAGTAGTTGTGAATTTGAGAAATACTTGTGTTAAAGTTTGTGATTCCGTAGCATGCACATTATGGTGAACCGTTATGTGATGAAGTCGGAGCATGATTTATTTATTGATTGTCTTCCTTATGAGTGGCGGTCGGGGACTGACGATGGTCTTTTTCCTACCAATCTATCCCCCTAGGAGCATGCGTGTAATACTTTGCTTTGATAACTTGTAGATTTTTGCAATAAGTATATGAGTTCTTTATGACTAATGTTGAGTCCATGGATTATACGCACTTATCATCCTTCCACCATTGCTAGTGATGCGGAGCATCCCACGATCATCCCCACGGACCTACAACCGCCTCATCAAGAGCCAAAAGGACCCATGACACGAGCTAGAGCTAGAGCTCTCGAGAACGAGGTGACCTCTTTCCTTATTGATATCACATATGATCCACTCGAGACATGGCTACTACCTAAGTCCGATATGCTATGCATGATTAGGTGTCAAGCGGAACCTCCCGAGGATGCACGTGAAGATGGACAAACCGCCAAGTCCACGGATGAAGAGAACCAACGGAGAAGGCCGAGAACACCTTCCAGGCCCCGGACATCCGGCCATGGCCCCGGACATCCGGCCCCTAGAGCTGCTACCGCCCTCGGCCAAAATGCCCAAGTCCCTAGGGCAGGACATCCGCCCCCAGCCGGACATCCGGCCACCACCCGGATATCCGCCGGAAGCCCGAATCCGGCGCACCTCTCCCGAATAGGCTGAACGAGCCCCAGCCGGACATCCGGGCTGATTGCCCGGACATCCGGGCGCCTCCGAAGGCCGGACATCGGCCCGACGCCCGGACGTCCGGCCTCCCTGCACCTTTCATGATGCTTCCGGACTCGTCCCTTGTACCCCTTCGCCCCGAGACTATATATACTAGATCCCTTTCCACTTTCTAGGGTTAGCAAAGGATTAGCTCATATTTGTGTGAGAGCTTTGCTCATCCACTTGGTTACCTTCTCCTCGGAGCTCAGGACCTCTTCGGAGAAGATCCCCAAGCGGATTCAAGACCCCCTTCTAGGATGGACCCCATCAAGACCTCCTCCACGGAGAAGAACGGCTACTCGTGTATCCTTACCTTTGTTGATTGTGGATCATATGTACCTCTTTGTGTTCGGTGATCTAGCACTTGTGTGATTGATTCCTTGTTGGTTGAGCGATCTCTCTCTCGTTTCCTCCGTGTTTCCCTTTGTTCTTCCGTGTTCTTCGTGATTCCTCGTAGGATCCACTCCAAACGTGAAAGATCATCCACGTAGGGTTCCGCCTACATCATCTATGGTATCATGAGCCACGTTGATCACGCTTTTGGAGCCCCTACCCTCTTTTTCTAGCTTGATTTTGTTGTTTTGTCCTAATTCAAAATTCCCCACAAAAATAGCCCCAAAATTTTTTTTTTTTTTTGTGATTTGTTCGATGTGATGAAGTTTTGTTGGATTTGATCCGTGGATTTCGTGGTGTTGCAAGTAGATCTAGCTTTCCGCACCATTTCCACAATTTCCATCCACAAAATCGCCTGAATTTTGCCCCGGATCCCACTTTCCCTCATGATTGTTCATCGAGCGGGACATCCGGCCGAAAGCCCGGACATCCGGCACTTTGATATCCGGCCCGATCAGCCCGGACATCCGGCGCCCCGGACATCCGGCTTCCTGCCCGGATTTCCGGCTCCTGATAACAACAATCCCATCCACCACCCCGATCACCGCCTAACTTTCGCCAAATTTTGTCCCGTGCCCACATACACTTCCACTTACCTCCACCACTTCCGCATAACACCACATTAGCCTCTCCCACTTCCATTTCCGACAATGTTGCCAACTTTTGCCTTGAGAATTTGAGTTGGGGTTTTCCGTATCCTTTGTGTTTCGCTATCTAGGTGCGGTTCAACATCAACATCACCTCCGCTCATCTTCGCTAAGGACAGTAACATCGTCGACACCTTTGACATTACTTGCAATTGCATTGATAACCATCATAGCCCATCTTTCGCGTTGCTTACCCATCGAGACTAGCCATTGAGTATTGCCGGCAACGTGACTTGTGCACATTAGTGATCATACTCCATAGCATACATACCATACCAAAGTGGTGCATATCTCGCCATCAACTTGTGTGTCACAAAGTTGTCATCGCATACACAATTGCTATCTTGGTTCGTGAAGTTTTGCATGAGAAAAGAGCTCAAAAGAGAAAGAGCCAATCAAGCTTTTAAGCAAAGAGAGAAAGATACGCAAAAAGCTTATGAGCAAGAACCATAGCATCATACAACATTAAGATTGTCATACTTGATCATCTTGGATCAACACATCGAAACATCACACATATAGCCTACTTGGGATAGAAGTCGTTGCATTTTTGCTTAGTAGGTTGTGCACAAGTTCAGATCCGCCTTATTGTGCAATCGTGCTAAGCGTCTCTCTAGTGTTGTGCAACAAGAGCATCGTGGTGAATTCCACATTTTGGCTCATCCTTGGTTGCATAACCCCATATTATCTTTTATGTGTGTGTTTCCGTGTACCTTATCTTGCTATTGGTCTACTTGTTGCATTTGCAAATTTGTGAATCATTTCCAACATTATTGAGTCTCACTTACAATTGCATCAAATTTTGTGCCACCATCCTAACCGAGCTCCACCATAAGCTTTTACTTGTGTAGGTGTGAGAACCGACAAGAATCGGTACCAAAAGTGCTATTTCATTGTCCGCATTTGAGTAAACTTGATTCATCTTCAACATCGGTCAAAGGTACATTGGTATAAGTTCTTTCCGTTCTACCACTCACATTTTGCTTGGAATGATGGATAGGCCAAGTACCTCTACCAACCCACTCTTCATCGAGCAAGACGGCGACATGTCATCATATCGTCACCAAGAGCCACCTCTTTGGTGCACAACGAAGCGTTGCACCAAGAACAACAAGCAATGAGCGACCAGATCGACAACCTCGCCACCGACTTGCGACTCTCCGAACAACGTACAAGGGACTACTTCGACATCAAGTTCGACGCTCACAAGCAAGAGAATGATGCAAGAATGGACGAGATCGCACCTTGATGAGGAACCGCATCATTCCACTTCTTCATCCTCACGACGGAGCCGCTCGAGCCGACACTCCGACGACTCCTTCTACGACTCAAGTACACCGTCATCGAACACTCTTCGACGAGCACAGCGTCAAGACCGTCATGCATCTCGCAACCCGCTATATGACAAGCATTCGCAAGAACAAGTTGATGACCAAGTTCCTCGACCTCAATCAAACCAAGTCGCTTTCGCCCAAGCTCAAGAACGACAAAGACTACGGCGCCAAGAGGAAGAACGAGCCCGTCTACACCAAGAGCAACAAGACGCCGAGGCTCAACGTCTTCAACAACAACAACGAAAAGCGCAAGCTCTTGAGGCGCAACGTGCCCTTCAAGAATCAAGTAGAGCCTTCGCTAACCGCAATCGCGAACGGGCGCAATCAAGAGGAAGCCCTTCGAGAAGAAATCCAAGAGAGGAACTACCAACCTCATGTACAACGTCAAGTTCCTCAAGCTCCTCCACAAGCTCGTCAAGCTCCACCTCGACCTCAAGTACAACAAGAGCAAGTTGACCATGGTCTTCCTCCACGCCAAGAGCAACATGAAGACGACATTACAATCCACGCCAAGGACGCCATCATCAACATCGCCAACAACACAATGAAGAGCAACGCCACTGGCAAGCTAAAATTCACCATGCCCAAGTTCAATGGAAGCAATGACCACGAAGACTACCTCTCATGGGCATTGAAGGTTGACAAAATCTTCCGGTTGCACAACTACGATGAAGCGAAGAAAATCGCTATGGCATCACTTGAGTTCCAAGACTATGTGCTCATATGGTGGGAACAAATCATTGAGCGATTTAGAAGCAAGAGGTGAACCTCCAATCACCACTTGGACTCAAATGAAGGATGTCATGCGAGCACGTTTTGTGCCAACCTACTACAACCGCGACCTCTTCAAGAAACTCCAACTACTCAAGCAAGGAACAAAGAGTGTTGAAGAATATTACAAGGAAATGGAGATAGCCATGATTCGAGCCAATGTCAAGGAAGATGATGAGCAAACTATGGCACGCTTCTTGAATGGACTCAATCATCCCATCAAGAAGATCGCCGACTTCCAACCATACTCAACCGTCATTGAGCTCGTGCATCAAGCTACAAAGGCGGCGAACGCCAAGTGCAAGATGACTTCAAATGCACGCCAAGTACTCATCCAAGACCTACGGCTTCTCCAACAACCAAGCTTCAACGACTCCTCCAACAACTACATCAACCAAACTTTCTTCAAGAAAGCGACGACAAGCCAAGTTACAAGAAGACTTCGCAAGTTCAAGTCGTCCTCCTCCTACTACAAGCAACCTCAAGCCGCGTGCTTCATCCTCTACTCCGACCGATGAGACCATCAAGACAAGCTCTTTCAAGTGTTTCACTTGCGGCGGCCGAGGCCACAAGTCATCTGAATGCACCAACAAGCGCACCATGATCCTCAACGACGATGGCACATATGACTCCATGAGTGAAGAGGAGATGGAAGCTCTTGAGCAAGTGGCCATGCACCCATGAGTGAACGAAGATGAAGATGACCAAGTCTTTTGTGATGAGGATTCGAGCCCCGCCTCGTTGTCTCCAAGGTCTTGACTCTCCAACATCAACAAGAAGAAGACCAACGATGCCACATCTTCCACACAAAGGCCGGCATCAATGGAAGGTCCGTCAAAGGTCATCATCGATGGAGGTAGTTGCCACAACTTGGCAAGCGAAGAACTATGCTCCAAGCTCCAACTGGTAAAGAGGAAGCACCCGCAACCCTACAAGGTTCAATGGCTAAGTGACTCCGGCACCATACGAGTCGAGCATACGGTCGAAGTCTCCTTCAAAATTGGTGCTTATGAAGACACGTTGGCAATTCGACCGTGGTGTCATCCACAATGGGCGCACCAATCACTATAGCTTCAAGATGAAAGGGAAGGAATATGTGCTACGACCTATGTCTCCTACCCAAGTGATAGCCGACAAGCAAGCCACACATCATAGAGAAAAGAGTGAGAAAGTGATCCACCCAAAAGTGAGTGAGAGCCACAAGCCAAATTTGAGCGACTCTTCAGCCTAGAGAGAAAAACCTCATTCTATTAGCCACCAAAAGTGAGATGAGAGAAGTGTGAGAACCCATCGAGTGTGATGCACTTTGTCCTTGTGTGCAAGGATGGACAACCAAAAACTAACACCATTCACGAGCTACCTTTGGTGTTTCAATCTCTTTTGCAGAATTTCACGATGTTTTCCCGATGAGCTACCTCCGGTCTACCTCCTCTTCGAGGCATTGAGCATCGAATCGACCTCATACCCGAGCGCCGCTACCAAAAAAGCTCCATACCAGCGTCAATCCGGAAGAAACCAAGGAGATTCAAGCAAGTACAACAACTAATCGACAACGGTCATGTACGTGAAAGCTTAAGCCCTTGTGCCGTTCCCGTTATTCTTGTTCCTAAGCCCGATGGAAGTTTCCGCTTGTGTTCCGATTGTAGACCTATCAATGCTATTACCATTTGATATAGGCATCCCATTCCTCGCTTAGATGACATACTTGATGAACTTTGTGGAGCCAACTTTTTCTCAAAAATTGACCTTAAAAGTGGCTATTATCAAATCCGCATACAAGAGGGTGATGAACGGAAAACTGCTTTCAAAACCAAATTTGGTTTATATGAGTGGTTAGTGATGCCTATGGGTCTTTCGGAAGCTCCGTACTTTTGTGCGCCTTATGCATCATGTGCTTCATTCTTACATTGGAGTCTTTGTTGTGGTTTACTTTGACGATATTCTTGTGTTTAGCAAAACCATGGAAGAGCACATCAATCATGTAAAATCTGTGTTGCAAACTCTTCGCAAGGAAAGCCTTTGACAAAGTGGTTTTCTTGGGTTTTGTGGTTTCCTCAAAGGGTGTCCATGTTGATGAATCTAAAATTGAAGCAATTAAAACTTGGCCCCAACCAACCAATTTGCAACAAGTACGAAGTTTTCTTGGTCTTGCGGGTTTCTATCGTCGCTTTGAAAGATTTTAGCACAATTGCCGCTCCTTTGCATGCTTTGAGCAAGAAGAATACTCCCTTTGTTTGGGGAACTTTGCAATCAACCGCTTTTGATGAGCTCAAGTCTTTGCTTACACATGCCCCGATTCTTGCTTTGCCCAATTTTGACAAAACTTTTGAGGTTCATTGTGATGCAAGTGGTACCGAATTGGCGGAGTTTTGATGCAAGAAAAACGAGCCATTGCTTATTTTAGTGAAAAACTATCCGTGCTCAACTTAATGATCCCATCTACGACAAAGAATTGTACGCTTTAGTGCGTGTGCTACATGTTTGGGAACATTACCTTAGACCGCATGAGTTTGTCATCCATACCGATCATGAAACGCTTAAGTACCTCAAAGGTCAAACTAAATTAAACAAGCGTCATGCCAAATGGAGTGAATTCATTGAATCTTTTCCTTATGTGATCAAGTACATTAAGGGTAAAGAAAATGTAGTTGTCGACGGCGGCTTTCACGCATATGCATGCTTGTCACTCAACTTGAGTTGAATGTTATTGGTTTTGAGCATATAAAAGACTTGTATGAGCATGATCCATCTTTGCTTCTCCTTATGCTAACTGCTTGTTTGACGATACGTCTTGGGAACAATATTACATCAAGGATGGTTACCTTATGAGAGCTAACAAACTTTGCATTCTCCGAGTCTTCTCTTCGCTTTGCTCCTTTTGCAAGAGGCTCATGGAGGCGGACTCATGGGACACTTTGGACGCGACAAGACATTCGCCACGCCTCCACCAACTACTTTTTGGCCCAAGATGTTCCATGACGTCTCACGCTTCACCAACCGATGCTATACATGTCGCAAAGCTAAGTCTAAAGCTCAATCTCATGGTCTTTACATGCCTCTTCCTATTCCATATCAACCATGGGAAGACATTAGTATGGATTTTGTACTTGGTTTGCCTAGGACTCAAAATGGCAAGGATTCCGTCTTTGTTGTTGTGGATAGATTTTCTAAGATGGCACATTTCATACCTTGCAACAAGATAGACGATGCGTCACATGTTGCCAATCTCTTTTGTAGGGAAATCTTGCGACTCCATGGCGTACCAAAGACAATCGTCTCCGATCGTGACGTCAAGTTCTTGAGTTACTTTTGGAAGACCCTATGCGCCAAGCTCGAATCAAGCTCTTGTTCTCCTCGGCATACCATCCTCAAACCGACGGCCAAATGGAGGTGACGAACCGCACACTATCCACTCTACTTCGTGTCTTGATCAAGAAGAACATCAAGGAATGGGAAGCATGTCTACCCATCGCCGAGTACGCCTACAACCGTGCAAGACATTCAACTACCGGCAAGTCCCCCTTCGAGGTCGCTTCACGGTTTCAACCCGTTGTCCCCATTGGACATCCTACCACTTCCTCTCCAAGAGCGCACCAACATGGATGCAAGTGCACGAGCAAGCTACATCAAGAAGATGCACGAAGACACAAGGCACACCATTGAGCGACAAGTACAACGTCAAGCAAACAAGCTCAACGCCAACAAGCAACCCATCGTCTTCAACATTGGTGATCTAGTGTGGCTACACCTTCGCAAGGACCGCTTCCCCAAAGAACGCAAGTCCAAGCTTCTCCCTCAAGCCGGACCTTTCAAGGTGCTAGCACGCTACAACGACAACGCCTACAAGATCGACATATCTCGAGACAAATACAACATGAGCGACATCTTCAACGTCAAGGACCTCGCACCATTCCATGGAGATGCAGCTTTTGATCCGAGGTCGGATCTCTCCCAAGGGGGGAGATGATGCGAGCATCCCACGATCATCCCCACGGACCTACAACCGCCTCATCAAGAGCCAAAAGGACCCATGACACGAGCTAGAGCTAGAGCTCTCGAGAACGAGGTGACCTCTTTCCTTATTGATATCACATATGATCCACTCGAGACATGGCTACTACCTAAGTCCGATATGCTATGCATGATTAGGTGTCAAGGGAACCTCCCGAGGATGCACGTGAAGATGGACAAACCGCCAAGTCCACGGATGAAGAGAACCAACGGAGAAGGCCGAGAACACCTTCCGGGCCCGGACATCCGCCTGGGAGCTGCTACCGCGCCTCACCAAAATGCCCAAGTCCCTGTGGTCTTGACATCCGCCCCAGCCGGACATCCGGCCACCAGCCGGATATCCGGCCGAAGCTCCTAAATCGGCGCACCTCTCCCGAATAGGCTGAGACGGTCGCCCGAGGCCGTACATCCGGGCCGAGTGCCCGGACATCCGGCGCCTCCCGGAGGTCTTGACATCCGCCCGACGCCCGGACGTCCGGCCTCCCTGCGCTTAGATGCTTCCGGGACTCGTCCCTTGTACCCCTTCGCCCCGAGACTATATATACTAGATCCCTTTCCTCTTTCTAGGGTTAGCAAAGGATTAGCTCATATTTGTGTGAGAGCTTTGCTCATCCACTTGGTTACCTTCTCCTCGGAGCTCAGGACCTCTTTGGAGAAGATCCCCCAAGCGGATTCAAGACCCCCTTCTAGGGTGGACCCCATCAAGACCTCCTCATGGAGAAGAACGGCTACTCGTGTATCCTTACCTTTGTTGATTGTGGATCATATGTACCTCTTTGTGTTCGGTGATCTAGCACTTGTGTGATTAATTCCTTGTTGGTTGAGCGATCTCTCTCTCGTTTCCTCCGTGTTTCCCTTTGTTCTTCCGCGTGTTCTTCGTGATTCCCCGTAGGATCCACTCCAAACGTGAAAGATCATCCACGTAGGGTTCCGCCCTACATCAGCTAGCCTCTCTAATACCGCGCACTTTTCGCCGGTATCATACACCCACCATATACCTTTCCTCAAAACAGCCACCATACCTACCTATCATGGCATTTCCATAGCCATTCCGAGATATATTTCCATGCAACTTTCCACCATTCCATTTATTATGACACGCTCCATCATTGTCATATTGCTAGCATGATCATGTAGTTGACATCGTATTTGTGGCAAAGCCACCGTTCATAATTCTTTCATACATTGCTTTCATTTATTTTGAGTTCTTTCTTTGTTGAGATGGAAATTGACAATCTTTTGAAAAGGGCTAGGTAGTTTGCGCGCAGGCAAAACTTCTTCATGAAAGGTCCAAAATAGACTTGGATTTCATGGGTTTCTTAATGACTAGTCGTTCGTTTGAAGCCTTAAGAAACCGGCACTCTTGATTCATTGCATATCCCGGTACACCGCCGGAGGCATTCATATAGAGTCATATTTTGCTCTAAGTATCGAGTTGTAATTGTTGAGTTGTAAGAAAATAAAAGTGTGATGATCATCATTTTTAGAGCATTGTCCCAAGTGAGGGAAGGATGATGGAGACTATGATTCCCCCACAAGTCGGGATGAGACTTCAGACGAAAAAAAAAGAAAAGAGGCCATAAAAAAAGAGAAAAGACCCAAAAAAAATGAGAGAAAAAGAGAGAAGGGACAATGTTACTATCCTTTTTCCACACTTGTGCTTCAAAGTAGGACCACGATCTTCATGATAGAAAGTCTCTCATTCTCTCACTTTCATATACTAGTGGGAATTTTTCATTATAGAACTTGTCTTGTATATTCCAATGATGGGCTTCCTCAAAATGCCCTAGGTCTTCGTGAGCAAGCGAGTTGGATGCACACCCACTTAGTTTCTTTTGTTGAGCTTTCATATACTTATAGCTCTAGTCCATCCGTTGCATGGCAATCCCTACTCACTCACATTGATATCTATTGATGGGCATCTCCATAGCCCGTTGATACGCCTAGTTGATGTGAGACTATCTTCCCTCCTTTTGTCTTCTCCACAACCACCATTCTATTCCACATATAGTGCTATATCCATGGCTCACGCTCATGTATTGCGTGAAGATTGTAAAAGTTTTGAAAATGTCAAAAGTATGAAACAATTGCTTGGCTTGTCATCGGGGTTGTGCATGATTTAAATACTTTGTGTGGTGAAGATAGAGCATAGCCAGACTATATGATTTTGTAGGGATAACTTTCTTTGGCCATGTTATTTTGAGAAGACATAATTGCTTTCTTAGCATGCTTGAAGTATTATTATTTTTATGTCAATATGAACTTTTTTCTTGAATCTTTCGGATCTGAATATTCATACCACAATTAAGAAGAATTACATTGAAATTATGTCAAGTAGCACTCTGCATCAAAAATTCTTTCTTTTATCATTTACCTACTCGAGGACGGCGGGGAATTAAGCTTGGGTGCCTGATACGTCTCCAACGTATCTATAATTTTTTATTGCTCCATGCTATATTATCTACTGTTTTGGACTATATTGGGCTTTATTTTCCACTTTTATATTATTTTTGGGACTAACCTATTAACCGGAGGCCCAGCCCAGAATTGTTGTTTTTTGCCTATTTCGGTGTTTCGAAGAAACGGAATATCAAACGGAGTCCAAACGGAATGAAACCTTCGGGAACGTGATTTTCTCACCTAATATGACCCAGGAGACTTGGACCCTACGTCAAGAAAGCCACGAGGTGGGCACGAGGTAGGGGGGCGCCCACCCCCCTAGGGCGCACCCCCACCCTAGTGGGCCCCACAAAGCTCCACCGACGTACTTCTTCCTCCTATATATACCTACATACCCCCAAACGATCAGATACGGAGCCAAAAACCTAATTCCACCGCCGCAACTTTCTCAGATCCACGAGATCCCATCTTGGGGCCTGTTCTGAAGCTCCGCCCGTATGGGGAATCCACCACGGAGGGCTTTTACATCAACAACATAGCCTCTCCGATGAAGTGTGAGTAGTTTACCTCAGACCTTCGGGTCCATAGTTAGTAGCTAGATGGCTTCTTCTTCTTCTTTTGATCTCAATACAATGTTCTCCCCCTCTGTCGTGGAGATCTATTCGATGTAATCTTCCTTTTGCGGTGTGTTTGTTGAGATTGATGAATTGTGGGTTTATGATCAAGATTATCTATGAACAATATTTGAATCTTCTCTGAATTCTTTTATGTATGATTGGTTATCTTTGCAAGTCTCTTCGAATTATCGCTTTGGTTTGGCCTACTAGATTGGTTTTTCTTGCAATGGGAGAAGTGCTTAGCTTTGGGTTCAATCTTGCGGTGTCCTTTCCCGGTGTGATGAGGGGCAGCAAGGCACGTATTGTATTGTTGCCATCGAGGATAACAAGATGGGGTTTTATCATATTGCATGAATTTATCCCTCTACATCATGTCATCTTGCTTAAGGCGTTACTCTGCTTTCTTGAACTTAATACTCTAGATGCATGCTGGATAGTCACGATGAGTGGAATAATAGTAGTAGATGCAAAGGTGAGTCGGTCTACTTGTCTCGGACGTGATGCCTACATACATGATCATACCTAGATACTCTCATAACTATGCTCAATTCTGTCAATTGCTCAACAGTAATTTGTTCACCCACCGTAAAATACTTATGCTCTTGAGAGAAGCCACTAGTGAAATCTATGGCCCCGGGGTCTATCTCCATCATATCAATCTTCCTACGCTTTATTACTGCTTTGCTTTTTTACTTTGTCTTTTATTTTACTTTGCATCTTTATACCAAAAATACCAAAAATATTATCTATCATATCTATCAGATCTCACTCTCGTAAGTGACCGTGAAGGGATTTACAACCCCTATTCGCATTGGTTGCGAGGAGTTATTTTCTTTGTGTAGGTACGAGGGACTCAGCGTAGCCTCCTCTTTGGATTGATACCTTGGTTCTCAAAAACTGAGGGAAATACTTATGCTACTTTGCTGCATCATCCTTTCCTCTTCGTGGAAATCCAACGCAGTGCTCAAGAGGTAGCAGGCGCGCCCCCCTACCTCGTGGCTTCCTTGTTGCTTCTCTGACATGGACTGCAAGTCTCCCCGGTTGCTTTCCTTCCAAAAATAACTTCTCCAGAAGATTTCATTCCGTTTCGACTCAGTTTGATATTCCTTTTCTTGAAACATCGAAACAAAGGAAAAAAGCGAGGCGAACCTTTGGGCTCGGGTCAATAGGTTAGTCCCAAAAATAATATAAAAGTGTAAAATAAAGCCCATAAACATCCAAGATGGATAATATAATAGCATCGAACAATCAAAAATTATAGATACGTTGGAGACGTATCAGGTGGCGTCATGGAGGATCACCGAATGAGCCATCTGTCATGCGTCATTGTATACCACCGGCCCCCCACCGCGGCTTCGACTTCACAGCAATAGGCAGTCGAGGCACACCCACGGACACACTGGAGAAGAAGAGCCGACTACCACAACCAAGGCCACGCTTCCGACATTGCTCATCGCCGTCATCGTTGCCACAGAAACCACCGTGCACGTCCAGTTGAAGGAAGCACCAAAGGGATCAAAGTCTTCAAGACGATGCCCTAAGGAGGGGAACGACGTTGAAGACAACGCCACCGCCCGACCCTGCAGCAAGATCTGGGTTTTCACCCGAAGGACTTGATCCGGGTGATCTGGCTGTGATATTCCCGACGGCGCCTCCAAGGAGGATAGCGACGCCCACAGGCGCCGTCGCCGCCGACTGGCTGATAGGTCTCAAACGTATCTATAATTTTTTATTGTTCCATGCTAATATATTATCCATCTATGCTGTTTTATATGCATTGATATGCTATTTTATACTCCCTCAGTCCCATAATGTAAGACGTTTTTTGATACTAGTGTAGTATCAAAAAACGTCTTACATTATGGGACGGAGGGAGTATAATTTTTGGGACTAATGTATTAACCTAGAGTCTAGTGCTAGTTTCTGTTTTTTCCTTGTTTTTGAGTTTTACAGAAAAGGAATACCAAACGGAGTCCAATTGACGTGCCAATTATTGATGATTTTCATGGACCAAAAGAAGCCTGCGGAGTAAAAGAGTTGGGCCAGAAGAGTCCCGAGCCATCCACGAGGGTGGAGGGTGCGCCCTACCCCCCTGGGCGCGCCCCGATCTCGTGGACGACTCGGAGACCCTCCTGACGTGAGACCGACGCCAAAAATTCCTATAAATACAGAAACCCCTTAAAGAAACCTAGATCGGGAGTTCCACCGCTCCAAGCCTCAGTAGCCACCAAAACCAATCGGGACCTGTTTCCGCACCTACGAGGGGGGTATCCATCACCGGTGGCCATCTTCATCATCCCGGCGCTCTCCATGACGAGGAGGAAGTAGTTCACCCTCAGGGCTGAGGGTATGTACCAGTAGCTATGTGTTTGATCTCTCTCTCTCTCTCTCATGTTCTTGATTTGGCACGATCTTGATGTACCGCGAGCTTTGCTATTATAGTTGGATCTTATGATGTTTCTCCCCCTCTACTCTCTTGTAATGGATTGAGTTTTCCCTTCGAAGTTATCTTATCGGATTGAGTCTTTAAGGATTTGAGAACACTTGATGTATGTCTTGCATGTGCTTATATGTGGTGACAATGGGATATTCACGTGATCTATTTGATGTATGTTTTGGTGATCAACTTGCGGGTTCAGTGACCTTGTGAACTTATGCATAGGGGTTGGCACACGTTTTCGTCTTGACTCTCTGTAGAATCTTTGGGGCACTCTTTGAAGTTCTTTGTGTTGGTTGAATAGATGAATCTGTGATTGTGTGATGCATATCGTATAATCATACCCACGGATACTTGAGGTGACATTGGAGTATCTAGGTGACATTAGGGTTTTGGTTGATATGTGTCTTAAGGTGTTATTTTACTATGAACTCTAGGGTTGTTTGTGACACTTATAGGAATAGCCCAATGGATTGATCGGAAAGAATAACTTTGAGGTGGTTTTGTACCCTACAATAATATCTCTTCGTTTGTTCTCCGCTTTTAGTGACTTTGGAGTGACCCTTTGTTGCCTGTTGAGGGATTGTCATATGATCCAGTTATGTTATTATTGTTGAGAGAACTTGCACTAGTGAAAGTATAAACCCTAGGCCTTGTTTCAACACATTGCAATACTGTTAGTGCTCACTTTTATCATTATTACCTTGCTGTTTTTATATTTTCAGATTACAAAAATCTATATCTACCATCCATATTGCACTTGTTTCACCATCTCTTTGCCGAACTAAGTGCACCTATACAATTTACCATTGTATTGGGTGTGTTGGGGACACAAGAGACTCTTTGTTATTTGGTTGCAGGGTTGTTTGAGAGAGACCATCTTCATCCTACGCCTCCGATGGATTGATAAACCTTAGGTCATCCGCTTGAGGGAAATTTGCTACTGTCCTACAAACCTCTGCAGATTTTGGAGGCCCAACAACGTCTACAAGAAGAAGGTTGTGTAGTAGACATCAAGCTCTTTTTCTGGCGCCGCTGTTGGGAGGTTATAAGAGAGGCACTAACACCCCGTCAACTAAGCTCTTTTCTGGCGTCGTTGCCGGGGAGGTGAGTGCTTGAAGGTATATCTTTAGATCTTGTAATCTAATCTTTTAGTTTCCTGTTTTATCACTAGTTTAGTTTATAAAAGAAAACTACAAAAAATGGAATTGAGGGTGCCTCATATGCTTCATCTTTTTAATATCTTTCGTGAAATGATGGAAAGGAAAATTGTGCTCAAGTGTTAGAAGAAGAATGCATTAAAATGTTTGGCATTAAATATTTGAATGATGAGCATGATTGCAATGTTGTTAGTATGAATTCTACGAACATCCATGATGCTAATAATATGCAAAGCCATAAGCTTGGGGATGCTATGTTTGATGAAGATGATATTTTTTGTCCCCCAAGTTTTGGTGAGCAAATTTACTATGATGAAAGCATGCCTCCTATCTATGATGATTATTGTGATGACATGTATGCTATAAAGAACAATGATAACCATGAAACTGGTCATCTTGATTTTAATTTTCAATTGGATTATGCCTCACATGATAGTTATTTTGTTGAGTTTGCTCCCACTACTATTCATGAGAAGAAATTTGCTTATGTGGAGAGTAGTAAATTTTCTATGCTTGTAGATCATGAAAAGAATGCTTTATGTGATAGTTATATTGTTGAATTCATTCATGATGCTACTGAAAATTATTATGAGGGAGGAATATATGCTTGCAAGAATTGCAATAATACCAAGTTTCCTCTCTATGTGTTGAAAATCTTGAAGCTATGCTTGTTTTGCTTTCCTATGCTAGTTGGTTCTTGTTCCCATAAATTGTTTGCTCACAAAATACCTATGCATAGGAAGTAGGTTAGACTTAAATGTGCTATTCATATTCTTCATGATGCTTTGTTTATGTTTCAATTCTTATCTTTTATGTGAGCATCATTAAAATTATCATGCCTAACTAGGGGCGTTAAACGTTAGCGCTTGTTGGGAGATAACCCAATTTTATTTTGGTTCTTTGCCTTTAGCTCCTGTTTAGTAATAAATAATCTATATAGCTTCTGGTTATATGTGGTTTTATGTTTTAATTGGTGTTTGTGCCAAGTAGAACCTTTGGGAAGACTTGGGTGAAGTTAATGTGATCTTGCTGTAAAAAACAGAAACTTTGCGCTCACGAGATTAGCTGTCGTTTTTTCCAGAATAGTGCTTTTAAGTTGATTCTTTTTGAAGAAGATTAATAGACAAATTACTCACGTCCACCAATTTATTTCAGAATTTTTGGAGTTCTAGAAGTATTCGAACAAAACAGATTACTTCAGGCTGTTCTGTTTTTGACAGATTCTGTTTTCTATGTGTTGTTTGCTTATTTTGATGAATCTATGAGTAGTATCGGAGGGTATGAACCATAGAGAAGTTGGAATACAGAGGATATTACACCAATATGAATTTATAATGAGTTCACAATATTACCTAAGTGGTGGTTTTATTTTCTTATACTAACAGAGCTTACGAGTTTTCCGTTGAGTTTTGTGTTGTGAAGTTTTCAAGTTTTGGGTAAAGATTCAATGGACTATGGAATAAGGAGTAGCAAGAGCCTAAGATTGGGGATTACCAACGCTCTCCAAGGTATATTCAAGGACAACCAATAGCCTAAGCTTGGGGAAGCCCCGGAAGGCATCCCCTCTTTCGTCTTCGTTCATCGGTAACTTTACTTGGAGCTATATTTTTATTCACCACATGATATGTGTTTTGCTTGGAGCGTCATTTTGTTTTGTTTTGTTTTGCTTGCTGTTTGAATAATATCCCAAGATATAAAATTCTTAAATGTTAGAGTCTTCACATAGTTACATAATTATTCAACTACTCATTGATCTTCACTTATATCTTTCGAAGTAGTTTGTCATTTGCTCTAGTGCTTCACTTTTATCTTTTTAGAGCACGATGGTGGTTTTATTTTGAAGAAATTGATGAACTCTCATGCTTCACTTATGTTATTTTGAGAGTCTTTAGAACAACATGGTAATTTGCTTTGGTTATGAATTTAGTCCTAATATGATGGGCATCCAAGAGGGATATAATAAAAACTTTCATATAAAGTGCATTGAATACTACGTGAAGTTTGATTCTTTATGATTGTTTTGAGATATGAAGATGGTGATACTAGAGTCATGCTAGTTGAGTAGTTGTGAATTTGAGAAATACTTGTGTTGAGGTCTGCAAGTCTCGTAGCATGCACGTATGCTAACCGTTGTGTAACAAATTTGAAGCATGAGGTATTTCTTTGATTGTCTTCCTTATGAGTGGCGGTCGGGGATGAGTGATGGTCTTTTCTTACCAATATATCCCCCTAGGAGCATGCGCGTAGTGCTTGGTTTTGATGACTTGTAGATTTTTGCAATAAGTATGTGAGTTCTTTATGACTAATGTTGACTCCATGGATTATACGCAGTCTCACCCTTCCACCGTTCCATCTATTATGACACGCTCCATCATTATCATATTGCCTTGCATGATCATGTAGTTGACATCGTATTTGTGGCAAAGCCACCATTCATAACTTTTCCATACATGTCACTCTTGATTCATTGCACAACCTGGTACACCGCCGGAGGCGATCATATAGAGTCATATTTTGTTCTAAGTATCGAGTTGTAATCCTTGAGTTGTAAATAAATAGAAGTGTGATGATCATCATTATTAGAGCATTGTCCCGTGTGAGGAAAAAAAAGGCCAAAGAAGCCAATGAAAAAAAAGGAGGCCAAAGAAGCCAAAAAAAGAGAGAAAAAGAGAGAAGGAACAATGCTACTATCCTTTTTCCACACTTGTGCTTCAAAGTAGCACCATGATCTTCATGATAGAGAGTCTCTTATTTTGTCATTTACATATACTAGTGGGAATTTTCGTTATAGAACTTGGCTTGTATATTCCAATAATGGGCTTCCTCAAAATGCCCTAGGTCTTCGTGAGAAAGCAAGTTGGATGCACACCCACTTAGTTTCTTTTGTTGAGCTTTCATACATTTATAGCTCTAGTGCATCCGTTGCATGACAATCCCTGCTCACTCACATTGATATCTATTCATGGGCATCTCCATAGCCCATTAATACGCCTAGTTGATGTGAGGCCATCTTCCTCCTTTTTGTCTTCTCCACAACCACCATTCTATTCCACCTATAGGGATATGTCCATGGCTCACGCTCATGTATTGCGTGAAAGTTGAAGAAGTTTGAATACTAAGGTATGAAACAATTGCTTGGCTTGTCATCGGGGTTGTGCATGATTTGAATATTTTGTGTGACAAAAATGGAGCATAGCCAAACTATACGATTTTGTAGGGATAAGCTTTCTTTGGCCATGTTAATTTGAGAAGACATGATTACTTGATTAGTATGCTTGAAGTATTATTGTTTTTAGGTCAATATTAAACTTTTGTTTTGAATCTTATGGATCTGAACATTCATGCCACAATAAAGAAAATTACATTGATAAATATGTTAGGTAGCATTCCACATCAAAAATTCTGTTTTATCATTTACCTACTCGAGGACGAAAGGGAATTAAGCTTGGGGATGCTTGATATGTCTCCAACGTATCTATAATTTTTATTGTTCCATGCTATTATATTATCCATCTAGGATGTTTTATATGCATTCATATGCTATTTTATATGATTTTTGGGACTAACCTATTAACCTAGAGCCCAGTGCCAGTTTCTGTTTTTTCCCTTGTTTTTGAGTTTTACAGAAAATGAATACCAAACGGAGTCCAATTGACGTGCCAATTTTTGATGATTTTTTATGGACAAAAAGAAGCCCCCGGAGTAAAAGAGTTGGGCCAGAAGAGTCCCGAGCCGTCCACGAGGGTGGAGGGCGCCCTACCCCCCTGGGCGCATCCCCTATCTCATGGACGACTCGGAGACCCCACGACGTGAGACCGACGCCAAAAATTCCTATAAATATGTAAACCCCGTAAACCTAGGTTGGGGAGTTCGCTGCCGCAAGCCTATGTAGCCACCAAAACCAACAGGGGACCCTATTAGGCACCACGGGGGGGATCCATCATCAGTGGCCATCTTCATCATCCCGGCCTCTCCATGATGATGAGGGAGTAGTTCACCCTCGGTCGAGGGTATGTAGCGATAGCTATGTGTTTGATCTCTCTCTCTCTCTCTCTCTCGTGATCTTGATTTGGCACAATCTAGATGTACCGCGAGCTTTGCTATTATAGTTGGATCTTATGATGTTTCTCCCCCTCTACTCTCTTGTAATGGATTGAGTTGTTTTCCCTTTGAAGTTATCTTATCGGATTGGGTCTTTAAGGATTTGAGAACACTTGATGTATGTCTTGCATGTGCTTATCTGTGATGACAATGGAATATTCACGTGATCTACTTGATGTATGTTTTGGTGATCAACTTGCGGGTTCAGTGACCTTGTGAACTTATGCATAGGGGTTGGCACATGTTTTCATCTTGACTCTCGTGAAACTTTGGGGCACTCTTTGAAGTTCTTTGTGTTGGTTGAATAGATGAATCTATGATTGTGTGATGCATATCGTATAATCATACCCACGGATACTTGAGGTGACATTGGAGTATCTAGGTGACATTAGGGTTTTGGTTGATATGTGTCTTAAGGTGTTATTTTAGTACGAACTCTAGGGTTGTTTGTGAAACTTATAGAAATAGCCCAATGGATTGATCGGAAAGAATAACTTTGAGGTGGTTTCGTACCCTACAATAATCTCTTCGTTTGTTCTCCGCTATTAGTGGCTTTGGAGTGACTCTTTGTTGCATGTTGAGGGATTGTTATATGATCCAATTATGTTATTATTGTTGAGAGAACTTGCACTAGTGAAAGTATGAACCCTAGGCCTTATTTCAACACATTGCAATGCCATTTGTGCTCACTTTTATCATTAGTTGCCTTGCTTTTTTTATATTTTCAGATTACAAAAACCTATATGTACCATCCATATTGCACTTATTTCACCATCTCTTGCCGAACTAGTGCACCTATACAATTTACCATTGTATTGGGTGTGTTGGGGACACAAGAGACTCTTTATTATTTGGTTGCAGGGTTGTTTGAGAGAGACCATCTTAATCCTACGCCTCCCACGGATTGATAAACCTTAGGTCATCCACTTGAGGTAAATTTGCTACTGTCCTACAAACCTCTGCACTTGGAGGCCCAACAACGTCTACAAGAACAAGGTTGTGTAGTAGACATCACCGGCTAGCACCAGCCAGGCTTTCACTGTTGGAAATATGCCCTAGAGGCAATAATAAATTAGTTATTATTATTATATTTCCGTGTTCATGATAATCGTTTATTATCCATGCTATAATTGTATTGGTAGGAAACTCAGATACATGTGTGGATACATAGACAACACCATGTGCCTAGTAAGCCTCTAGTTGACTAGCTCGTTGATCAATAGATGGTTATGGTTTCCTGACCATGGACATTGGATGTCGTTGATAACGGGATCACATATTAGGAGAATGATGTGATGGACAAGACCCAATCCTAAGCCTAGCACAAAGATCGTGTAGTTCGTATGCTAAAGCTTTTCTAATGTCAAGTATCATTTCCTTAGACCATGAGATTGTGCAACTCCCGGATACCGTAGGAATGCTTTGGGTGTACCAAAGCGTCCACAACGAATCGGGTGGCTATAAAGGTGCACTACGGGTATCTCCGAAAGTGTCTGTTGGGTTGGCACGAATCGAGACAAGGATCTGTCACTCCGTGTGATGGAGAGGTATCTCTGGGCCCACTCGGTAGGACATCATCATAATGTGCACAATGTGACCAAGGGGTTGATCATGGGATGATGTGTTACGGAACGAGTAAAGAGACTTGCCGATAACGAGATTTGACAAGGTATCGGGATACCGACGATCGAATCTCGGGCAAGTACAATACCGGTAGACAAAGGGAATTGAATACGGGACTGATTGAATCCTCGACATCGTGGTTCATCCGATGAGATCATCGTGGAACATGTGGGAGCCAACATGGGTATCCAGATCCCGCTGTTGGTTATTGACCGGAGAACGTCTCGGTCATGTCTGCATGGTTCCCGAACCCGTAGGGTCTACACACTTAAGGTTCGGTGACGCTAGGGTTATAGGGAATAGATATACGTGGTTACCGAATGTTGTTCGGAGTCCCGGATGAGATCCCGGACGTCACGAGGAGTTCCGGAATGGTCCGGAGGTAAAGATTGATATATTGGACGAAGGGTTTTGGAGTCCGGAAGTGTTCCGGAGGTCTTGGGTGATGACCAAAGATGACCGAAAGGTGTTTGGGAGCCCCGACAAGTGTTGGGGGCTTCATGGGCCAAGGGAAGGGGCAAACAAGCCCACTAAGGGGCTGTGCGCCCCTCTCCTATTCCCACGTGACCAGGGGTTTGGGGCGCCCCATCTAGGGTTCCCACCTCACGGCTTGGGGGCCAAGTCACCCAAGGGAGATCCCATCCGCCTGCCGCCCCCCCTAGGGGAAACCCTAGGGCGCTTCCCCTCCCCTTTGCCCCTATATATAGTGGAGGTTTTGGGGCTGCCTAAGATACGAGAACATCTCCCTCTTGGTGCAGCCCTACCTCTCTCCCTCCTCGTCTCACGTAGTGCTTGGCGAAGCCCTGCAGGATTACCACGCTCCTCCACCACCACCATGCCGTCGTGCTGCTGTTGGACAGAGTCTTCCCTAACCTCTCCCTCTCTCCTTGCTGGATCAAGGCATGTGAGACGTCACCGGGCTGCATGTGTGTTGAACGCGGAGGTGGCGTCCGTTCGGCACTAGGATCATCGGTGATTTGGATCACGACGAGTACGACTCCATCAACCCCGTTCACTTGAACGCTTCCGCTTAGCAATCTACAAGGGTATGTAGATGCACTCTCCTTCCCTCGTTGCTAGATTACTCCATAGATTGATCTTGGTGATGCGTAGAAAATTTTGAATTTCTGCCACGTTCCCCAACAAAGTGGCATCATGAGCTAGGTCTGTCGTATTTTCTATGCACGAGTAGAACACAAGTTGTTGTGGGCGTTGATTTTGGTCAATATGCTTACCGTTACTAGTCCAATCTTGTTTCGACGGTATTGTGGGATGAAGCGGCCGGACCGACCTTACACGTACACTTACGTGAGACAGGTTCCACCGATCGACATGCACTTGTTGCATAAGGTGGCTAGCGGGTGCCGCCTCTCCCACTTTAGTCGGATCGGATTCGATGAAAAGGGTCCTTATGAAGGGTAAATAGCAATTGACATATCACGTTGTGGTTTTTGCGTAGGTAAGAAACGTTCTTGCTAGAAACCCATAGCAGCCACGTAAAACATGCAAACAACAATTAGAGGACGTCTAAATTGTTTTTGCAGGGTATGCTATGTGATGTGATATGGCCAAAAGGATGTGATGAATGATATATTGGATGTATGAGATTGATCATGTTCTTGTATTAAGAATCACGACTTGCATGTCGATGAGTATGACAACCAGCAGGAGCCATAGGAGTTGTCTTAATTTATTGTATGACCTGCCTGTCAATGAACAACGTCATGTAATTACTTTACTTTATTGCTAAACCGTTAGCCATAGTAGTAGAAGTAATAGTTGGCGAGACAACTTCATGGAGACACGATGATGGAGATCATGGTGTCATGCCGGTGACGATGATGATCATGGAGCCCCGAAAATGGAGATCAAAAGGAGCAAAATGATATTGGCCATATCATGTCACTATTTGATTGCATGTGATGTTTATCATGTTTTACATCTTATTTGCTTAGAACGACGGTAGCTTAAATAAGATGATCCTCATAATAATGTCAAGAAAAGTGTTCCCCTAACTGTGCACCGTTAGAAGGTTCGTTGTTTCAAGCACCACGTGATGATCGGGTGTGATAGATTCTAACGTTCGAATACAACGGTGTAAGCCAGATTTACACACGCAATACACTTAGGTTAACTTGACGAGCCTAGCATGTATGCGGACATGGCCTCGGAACACGGAAGACCGAAAGGTCGAGCATGAGTCGTATAGAAGATACGATCAACATGAAGATGTTCACCGATGTTGACTAGTCCGTCTCACGTGATGATCGGACACGGCCTAGTTGACTCGGATCATGTAATCACTTAGATGACTAGAGGGATGTCTATCTCGAGTGGGAGTTCATAAGATGAACTTAATTATCCTGAACATAGTCAAAAGATCTTTGCAAATTATGTCGTGGCTCGCGCTTTAGTTCTACTGTTTAGATATGTTCCTAGAGAAAATTTAGTTGAAAGTTAATAGTAGCGATTATGCAGACTAGGTCCGTAAACCGAGGATTGTCCTCGTTGCTTCGTGAGAAGGCTTATGTCCTTAATGCACCGCCGATGTCTTTGAACCTCGAACGTCGTCTGTGGATGTTGCGAACATCCGACATACACGCTTTTGATGACTACGTGATAGTTCAAGAATGTTAAACGGTTTAGAGTTGAGGCAATCAAGACGATTTCGAACGTCATGAAACATATGAGATGTTTGAGGGCTGAAATTGGGATTTCGTGCTTGTGCCCACGTCAAGAGGTATAAGACCTCCGACGAGTCTCTTAGCCGCAAACTAAGGGAGAAAGGCTCAATCGTTGAGCTTGTGCTCAGATTGTCCGAGTACCACAATCACTTGAATCGAGGGAGTTAATCTTCCGGATGAGATAGTGATGTTTCTCCAAAGTCATTGCCACCAAGCTACTAGAGCTTCGTGATGAACTATAACCTATCAGGGATAGATATGATGATCCTTGAGCTATTCGCGATGTTTGACACCGCGAAAGTAGAAGTCAAGAAGGAGCATCAATTGTTGATGGTTAGTGAAACCACTAGTTTCAAGAAGGGCAAAGGCAAGAAGGGATACTTCATGAAACGGAAAATCAGTTGCTGCTCTAGTGAAGAAACCCAAAGTTTTAACCAAACCCGAGACTAAGTGCTTCTGTAATAAGGGGAACAGTCACTGGAGCAGAATTACCCTAGATACTTGGTAGATGAGAAGGCTGGCAAAGTCGATAGAAGTATATTGGATATACATTATGTTAATGTGTACTTTACTAGTACTCCTAGTAGCACCAGGGTATTAGATACCGGTTCGGTTGCTAAGTGTTAGTATCTCGAAATAAATGCTACGGAATAAATCGAGACTAGCTCAAGGTGAAATTTGGCGATATGTGTTGGAAGTGTTTCCAAGCTTGATGTGATCAAGCATCGCACGCCTCCCTCTACCATCAAGATCGGTGTGAAACCTAAATAATTGTTATTTGGTGTTTGCGTTGAGCGTAGACATGATTGGATTATGTCTATCGCAATACGGTTATTCATTTAAGGAGAATAATGGTTACTCTGTTTATTTGAATAATACCTTGAATGGTCTTGCACCTAAAATGAATGGTTTATTGAATCTCGATCATAGTAATTCACATGTTCATGCCAAAATATATAAGATAATACCACATACTTGTGGCACTGCCATTTGAGTCATATTGGTATAAAACGCATGAAGAAGCTGAAGGAAATATGCCCTAGAGGCAATAATAAAGTTATTATTTATTTCCTCATATCATGATAAATGTTTATTATTCATGCTATAATTGTATTAACTGGAAACATAATACATGTGTGAATGTATAGACAAACTTAATGTCACTAGTATGCCTCTACTTGACTAGCTCATTAATCAAAGATGGTTATGTTTCCTAACCATAGACACGTGTTGTCATTCGATTAACGGGATCACATCATTAGGAGAATGATGTGATTGACTTGACCCATTCCGTTAGCTTAGCACTTGATCGTTTAGTATGTTGCTATTGCTTTCTTCATGACTTATACATGTTCCTATGACTATGAGATTATGCAACTCCCGTTTACGGGAGGAACACTTTGTGTGCTACCAAACGTCACAACGTAACAGGGTGATTATAAAGGAGTACAACAGTGTCCCCGAAGGTACATGTTGGGTTGGCGTATTTCGAGATTAGGATTTGTCACTCCGATTGTCGGAGAGGTATCTCTGGGCCCTCTCGGTAATGCACATCACTATAAGCCTTGCAAGCAATGTAACTAATGAGTTAGTTACGGAATGATACATTACATAACGAGTAAAGAGACTTGTCGGTAACGAGATTGAACTAGGTATTGAGATACCGACGATCGAATCTCGGGCAAGTAACATACCAATGACAAAGGGAACAACGTATGTTGTTATGCGATCCGACCGATAAAGATCTTCGTAGAATATGTAGGGAGCCAATATGGGAATCCACGTCCGCTATTGGTTATTGACCGGAAAGCGTGTCTTGGTCATGTCTACATAGTTCTCGAACCCGTAAGGGTCCTTGCACGCTTAACGTTTCGATTTATATAGTATTATATGAGTTATGTATGTTGGTAACCGAATGTTGTTCGGAGTCCGGATGAGATCATGGACATGACGAGGAACTCGGAATGGTCCGGAGATAAAGTTTGATATATGGGATAATAGTGTTTGATCTCCGGAAGGGTTCCGAATTCACCGGAAGGGGTTAGGATGTTTCGAAATGTTTGGGTACAAGAACACGTTATTTGGGCCAAAGGGGAAAGCCCACAAGGTTTTGGAAAGCGCAAAGGAAGTTTTATGAGTCCAGGGGCAGACGCTGTGGTCCTCAGCGTCTGGGGCCGACACTGGGAACCTGGCGTCTCGCCCCGAGTCCGAGAAGGACTCTTGCCTTTCGGGTGAAACCGACTTTGTGGAGGCTTTACTCCAAGATTCGACCCCAAGGCTCAACATATAAATAGAGGGTAGGGCTAGCACCAAAGACACATCAAGAAACACCAAGCCGTGTGTGCAACCCCATCCCTCTAGTTTATCCTCTGTCATAGTTTCCGTAGTGCTTAGGCGAAGCCCTGCGGAGATTGTTCTTCACCAACACCATCACCACGCCGTCGTCTTGCGGAACTCATCTACTACTTCGCCTTGCTGGATCGAGAAGGCGAGGGCGTCATCGAGCTGAGCGATGTGCGTAACTCGGAGGTGTCGTCGTTCGTACTTGGATCGGTTGGATCGTGAAGACGTACGACTACATCAACCGCGTTGTTAAACGCTTCCGCTTAGCGATCTTCAAGGGTATGAAGATACACTCCCCCTCTCGTTGTTATGCATCACCATGATCTTGCATGTGCGTAGGAAAATTTTGAAATTACTGCGTTCCCCAACAGTGGCATCCGAGCCTGGTTTTATGCGTAGATGTCATATGCACGAGTAGAACACAAGTGAGTTGTGGGCGATATAAGTCATCTTGCTTACCAGCATGTCATACTTTGGTTCAGCGGCATTGTGAGACGAAGCGGCCCGGATCGACATTACGCGTACGCTTGCGCGAGACTGGTTTCACCGTTGCGAGCACTCGTTGCTTAAAGGTGACCGACGGGTGTCTGTCTCTCTCACTTTAGTTGAACCGAGTGTGGCTACGCCCGGTCCTTGCGAAGGATAAAACAACACCAACTTGACAAACTATCGTTGTGGTTTTGATGCGTAGGTAAGAACGGTTCTTGCTCAGCCCGTAGCAGCCACGTAAAATTTGCAACAACAAAGTAGAGGACGTCTAACTTGTTTTTGCGGGGCATGTTGTGATGTGATATGGTCAAGACGTGATGCTATATTTTATTGTATGAGATGATCATGTTTTGTAACCGAGTTATCGGCAACTGGCAGGATCCATATGGTTGTTGCTTTATTGTATGCAATGCAATCGCCCTGTAATGCTTTACTTTATCACTAAGCGGTAGCGATAGTCGTAGAAGCATAAGATTGGCGAGACGACAACGATGCTACGATGGAGATCAAGGTGTCGCGCCGGTGGTGATGGTGATCATGACGGTGCTTCAAGATGGAGATCACAAGCACAAGATGATGATGGCCATATCATATCACTTATATTGATTGCATGTGATGTTTATCCTTTATGCATCTTATCTTGCTTTGATTGACGGTAGCATTTTAAGATGATCTCTCACTGAATTATCAAGAAGTGTTCTCCCTGAGTATGCACCGTTGCAAAAGTTCTTCGTGCTGAGACACCACGTGATGATCGGGTGTGATAGGCTCTACGTTCAAATACAACGGGTGCAAAACAGTTGCACACGCGGAATACTCAGTTAAACTTGACGAGCCTAGCATATACAGATATGGCCTCGGAACACGGAGACCGAAAGGTCGAACGTGAATCGTATAGTAGATATGATCAACATAGTGATGTTCACCATTGAAACTACTCCATCTCACGTGATGATCGGACATGGTTTAGTTGATTTGGAACACGTGATCACTTAGATGACTAGAGAGATGTCTGTCTAAGTGGGAGTTCTTAAGTAATATGATTAATTGAACTTAAATTTATCATGAACTTAGTACCGATAGTATTTTGCTTATCTATGTTTGTTGTAGATAGATGGCTCGATCTGTTGTTCCGTTGAATTTTAGTGCGTTCCTTGAGAAAGCTAAGTTGAAAGATGATAGTAGATACTACACGGACTGGGTCCGTAACTTGAGGATTATCCTCATTGTCGCACGTAAGAATTACGCCCTGGAAGCACCATCGGGTGCCGTGCCTGCGGCAGATGCAACCGGCGTTAAGAACGTCTGGCGAGCAAAGTCGATGACTACTCGATAGTTCAAAGGTGCCATGCTTTACGGCTTAGAACAGGTCTTCAACGACGGTTTGAACGTCATGGAGCATATGAGATGTTCCAGGAGTTGAAGTTAATATTTCAAGCAAATGCTGGATTGAGAGATATGAAGTCTCCAATAAGTTCTATAGCTGTAAGATGGAGGAGAATAGTTACTGTCGGTGAACATATACTCAAAATATGTCAGGTATAATAATCACTTGATTCAACTGGGAGTTAATCTTCACGATGATAGTGTCATTGACAGAATCCTTGATCATCGCCACCAAGCTACAAGAGCTACGTGATGAACTATAATATGCAAGGGATGGACAAGACTATTCCGAGCTCTTACATAATGCTAAAGGTCATGGAGGTAGAAATCAAGAAGGAGCATCAAGTGTTGATGGTCAACAAGACCACCAGTTTCAAGAAAAGGGCAAAGGGAAGAAGAAGGGGAACTTCAAGAAAAACAGCAAACAAGTTGTCGCTCAAGAGAAGAAACCCAAGTCTGGACCTAAGCACGAGATCGAAAGTGCTTCTACCGCAAGCGGCTGGACACTCGAAGCGGAACTGCCCCAAGTATTTGGTGGATAAGAAGGATGGCAAAGTGAACAAAGGTATATGTGATATACATGTTCTTGATGTGTACCTTACTAATGCTCGCATGATGCACTTTTGGGTATTTGATCTTTGGTTACATTGCTAATATTTGCAACTCAAGCAGGACTACGGATTAAGCGAAGATTGGCTAAGGACGAGGTGACGATGCTCGTGGGAAATGGTTCCAAAGTCGATGTGATCGCGATCGGCACGCTACCTCTACATCTACCATCGGGATTAGTTTTAGACCTAAATAATTGTTATTTGGTGCCAGCGTTGAGCATGAACATTATATCTGGATCTTGTTTGATGCAAGACGGTTATTCATTTAAATTCGAGAATAATGGTTGTTCTATTTATATGAGTAATATCTTTTATGGTCATGCACCCTTGAAGAGTGGTCTATTTTTATTGAATCTCGATAGTAGTGATACAGATATTCATAATGTTGAAGCCAAAAGATGCAGAGTTGATAATGATAGTGCAACTTATTTGTGGCACTGCCGTTTAGGTCATATCGATGTAAAGCGCATGAAGAAACTCCATCTTGATGGACTTACGGAATCACTTGATTATGAATCACTTGGTACTTGCGAACCGTGCCTCATGGGCAAGATGACTAAAATGCCGTTCTCTCGGAACTATGGAGCGAGCAACTGATTTTTGGAAATCATACATACCGATGTATGTGGTCCAATGAATATTGAGGCTCATGGGCGGTATCGTTATTTTCTCACCTTCCACAGATGATTTGAGCAGATATGGGTATATCTACTTGATGAAACACAAGTCTGAAACATTTGAAAAGTTCAAAGAATTTCAGAGTGAAGTGGAAAATCATTGTAACAAGAAAATAAAATTTCTACGATCCGATCGTGGAGGAGAATATTTGAGTTACGAGTTTGGTTTACATTTGAAACAATGCGGAATAGTTTCGCAACTCACGCCACCCGAACACCACAACGAAATGGTGTGTCCGAGCGTCATAATCGTACTTTACTAGATATGGTGCGATCTATGATGTCTCTTCTTGATTTACCGCTATCGTTTTGGGGTTATGCTTTAGAGACGACCGCATTCACGTTAAATAGGGCACCATCAAAATCCGTTGAGACGACGCCTTATGAACTATGGTTTGGCAAGAAACCAAAGTTGTCGTTTCTTAAAGTTTGGGGCTGCGATGCTTATGTGAAGAAGCTTCAACCAGATAAGCTCGAACCCAAATCGGAGAAATGTGTCTTCATAGGATACCCAAAAGAGACTATTGGGTACACCTTCTATCACAGATCTGAGGGCAAGATTTTTGTTGCTAAATTCGGATCCTTTCTAGAAAGGAGTTTCTCTCGAAAGAAGTGAGTGGGAGGAAAGTAGAACTTGATGAGGTAACTGTACTTGCTCCCTTATTGGAAAGTAGTTCATCACAAGAACCGGTTCCTGTGACAACTACACCAATCAGTGAGGAAGCTAATGATATGGATCATGAAACTTCAGATCAAGTTACTACCGAACCTCAGAGGGTCTACTAGAGTAAGATACGCACTAGAGTGGTATGGTAATCCTATTCTGGAAGTCATGTTACTTGACCATGGCGAACCTACGAACTATGAGGAAGCGATGATGAGCCCAGATTCCGCAAAATGGCTTGAAGCCATGAAATCTGAGATGGGATCCATGTATGAAAACAAAGTATGGACTTTGGTTGACTTGACCAATGGTCGGCAATCCATAGAAAATAAATGGATCTTCAAGAAGAAGACTGACGGCGATGGTAATGTAATCGTCTACAAAGCTCGACTTGTTGCGAAAGGTTTTCGACAAGTTCAAGGGGTTGACTACGATGAGACTTTCTCACCAGTAGCGATGCTAAAGTCTGTCCGAATCATGTTAGCAATTGCCGCATTTTATGATTATGAAATTTGGCAAATGGATTTCTGGAAGAAGAGTTGTATATGATGCAACCGGAAGGTTTTGTCGATCCAAAAGGTGCTAACAAAGTGTGCAAGCTCCAGCGATCCATTTATGGACTGGTGCAAGCATCTCGGAATTGGAATAAACGTTTTGATAGTGTGATCAAAGCATATGGTTTTATACAGACTTTTGGAGAAGCCTCGTATTTACAAGAAAGTGAGTGGGAGCTCAGTAGCATTTACGATATTATATGTAGATGACATATTATTAATTGGAAATGATATAGAATTTCTGGATAGCATAAAGGGATACTTGAATAAAAGTTTTTCAATGAAAGACCTCGGTGAAGTTGCTTACATATTGGGCATCAAGATCTATAGAGATAGATCAAGGCGCTTAATTGGACTTTCACAAAGCACATACCTTGATAAAGTTTTGAAAAAGTTCAAAATGGACCGAGGCAAAGAAAGGGTTCTTGCACGTATTACAAGGTGTGAAGTTGAGTGGACTCAATGCCCGACCACAATGAGAAGATAGAGAGAAAATGAAAGATGTTCCCTATGCTTCAGCCATAGGCTCTATCATGTATGCAATGTCATGTACCGGACACGGCGTATGCTTAGCAATAAGCTTGGTAGGTAGGTACCAAAGTAATCCAGAGTGGATCAACTGGACAGCGGTCAAGAATATCCTAAAATACCTGAAAAGGACTAAGGATATGTTTCTCGTTTATGGAGGTGACAAAGAGCTAGTCGTAAATGGTTACGTCGATGCAAGCTTTGACACTAAATCGCAAACAGGATACATGTTTTTATTAAACGGTGGAGCTGTAAGTTGGTGCAGTTCGAAACAAAGCGTCGTGGCGGGATCTACATGCAAAGCGGAGTACATAGCTGCTTCGGAAGCAGCAAATGAAGGAGTCTGGATGAAGGAGTTCATTTCCGATCTAGGTGTCATACCTAGTGCATCGGGACCAATGAAGATCTTCTGTGACAATCTTTGGTGCAATTGCCTTGGCAAAGGAATCCAGATTTCACAAGAGGACCAAGCACATCAAGAGGCGCTTCAATTCCATCCGGGACCAAGTCCGGTGGGAGACATAGAGATTTGCAAGATACATACGGATCTGAATGTTGCGCACCCGTTGACTAAGCCTCTTCCACAAGCAAAACATGATCAGCACCAAGACTCAATGGGTGTTAGAATCATTCTTGTGTAAACTAGATTATTGACTCTAGTGCAAGTGGGATCTTGAAGGAAATATGCCCTAGAGGCAATAATAAAGTTATTATTTATTTCCTCATATCATGATAAATGTTTATTATTCATGCTATAATTGTATTAACGGAAACATAATACATGTGTGAATGTATAGACAAACTTAATGTCACTAGTATGCCTCTACTTGACTAGCTCATTAATCAAAGATGGTTATGTTTCCTAACCATAGACATGTGTTGTCATTTGATTAACGGGATCACATCATTAGGAGAATGATGTGATTGACTTGACCCATTCCGTTAGCTTAGCACTTGATCGTTTATTATGTTGCTATTGCTTTCTTCATGACTTATACATGTTCCTATGACTATGAGATTATGCAACTCCCTTTTACAGGAGGAACACTTTGTGTGCTACCAAACGTCACAACATAACTGGTGATTATAAAGGAGCTCTACAGGTGTCTCCGAAGATACATGTTGGGTTGGCGTATTTCGAGATTAGGATTTGTCACTCCGATTGTCGGAGAGGTATCTCTGGGCCCTCTCGGTAATGCACATCACTATAAGCCTTGCAAGCAATGTAACTAATGATTTAGTTACGGAATGATACATTACATAACGAGTAAAGAGACTTGCCGGTAACAAGATTGAACTAGGTATTGAGATACCGATGATCGAATCTTGGGCAAGTAACATACCAATGACAAAGGGAACAACGTATGTTGTTATGCGGTCTGACCGATAAAGATCTTCGTAGAATATGTGGGAGCCAATATGGGAATCCACGTCCCGCTATTGGTTATTGACCGGAAACGTGTCTTGGTCATGTCTACATAGTTCTCGAACCCGTAGGGTCCGCACGCTTAACGCTTCGCTGATTTATATAGTATTATATGAGTTATGTATGTTGGTAATCGAATGTTGTTGAGTCCGGATGAGATCATGGACATGACGAGGAACTCCGGAATGGTCCGTAGATAAAGTTTGATATATGGGATAATAGTGTTTGATCTCCGGAAGGGGTTCGGATGTTTCGAAATGTTTGGGTACAAGAACACGTTATTTGGGCCAAAGGGAAAGCCCACAATGTTTTTGGAAAGCGCAAACGGAAGTTTTGCGGAGTCAGGGCGAACGCCGTGGTCCTCGGCGTCAGGTCGAAACGCCGGGAACCCTGGCGTCTGGCCTGGAGTCCGAGAAGGACTCTTGCCTTTCGGGTGAAACCGACTTTGTGGAGGCTTTTACTCCAAGTTTCGACCCCAAGGCTCAACATATAAATAGAGGGGTAGGGCTAGCACCAAAGACACATCAAGAAACACCAAGCCGTGTGCCGACAACCCCGTCCCCTCTAGTTTATCCTCTGTCATAGTTTCCGTAGTGCTTAGGCGAAGCCCTGCGGAGATTGTTCTTCACCAACACCGTCCTGCCACGTCATGCTGCGGAACTCATCTACTACTTCGCCCGTCTTCTTGCTGGATCGAGAAGGCGAGGGCGTCATCGAGCTGAGCGTGTGCGAGAACTCGGAGGTGCCGTCGCGTTGTCGTACTTGGATCGGTCGGATCGTGAAGACGTACGACTACATCAACCGTGTTGTTAAACGCTTCCGCTTAGCGATCTTCAAGGGTATGAAGATACACTCCCCCTCTCGTTGTTATGCATCACAATGATCTTGCGTGTGCGTAGGAAAATTTTGAAATTACTGCGTTCCCCAACAGAAGCTCCATGCTGATGGATCTTTGGACTCACTCGTTTTGAAAAGTTTGAGACATGCGAACCATGTCTATTGGTGTATATGCATGAAGAAACTCCATGCGGATGGATCGTTCGGACTCACTTGATTTTGAATCGCTTGAGACGTGCAAATCATACCACATGGGCAAGATGACTGAAAGCCTCGTTTTCAATAAAATGGAACAAGAAAGCAACTTGTTGGAAGTAATACATTTTGATGTGTGCAGTCCAATGAGTGCCGAGGCACGCATGGATAACGTTATGTTCTTACTTCACGGATGATTTGAGTGAATCTTGAGTATATTTACTTGATGAAACACAAGTCTGAATTATTGAATGGTTCAAGTAATTTCAGGGTGAAGTTGAAGATCATCGTGACAAGAGGATAAAATGTCTATGATATGATCATAGAGATGAGTATCTCGAGGATTCTGAGTTTTGGCACGCAATTAAGACATTGTGGAAATTGTTTCACAATTAATAGCGCTGGAACACCATAGTGTGATGGTGTGTCCGAACATCATAGTTGCACCCTATTGGATATGGTGCGTACCATGATGTCTCTTATCGAATTACCACTATCGTTCATGGGTTAGGCATTAGAGACAACCGCACTCACTTTAATAGGGCACCACATAATTACGGTGAGGCGACACCGTTTGAACTATGGTTTGGAGAAACCTAAGTTGTCGTTTCTTAAAAGTTTGGGGCTGCGATGCTTATGTGAAAAAGTTTCGAGTTGATAAGCTCGAACCCAAAGCGGATAAAATGCATCTTCATAGGACACCCAAAACAGTTGGGTATACCTCCTAATTCAGATCCGAAAGAAATAGGGATTGTTTCTTGAATCGGGTCCTTTCTCGAGGAAAAGTTTGTCTCGAAAGAATTGAGTGGGAGGATGGTGGAGACTTCATATGGTTAATGAACCATCACTTCAACTAGTGTGTGGCAGGGCACAGGAAGTTGTTCCTATGGTGCCTACACCAATTGAAGTGGAAGCTTATGATAGTGATCATAAAACTTTGGATCAAGTCACTACCAAACCTCGTGAGGGTCGACAAGGATGCGTCTTTGCGTCGAGTGGTACGTAATCCTGTCTAAGGAGGTCATGTTGCTAGACAACAATGAACCTACGAGCTATGGAGAAGCGATGGTGGGCCCGGATTCCGACGAATGGCTCGAGGCCATAAAATCCGAGAGAGGATCTGATGCGGAGCATCCTACGGTCATCACCATGTCAAGAGTCCGTTTGGCAAGTGACACGTGCGACCTCTACTTCTCATACATAAAGGTGAAACTTCTCCTTTACATCGTGCTCGCTTGACCCCTTCGAGGATGGTATACTACTTGACACTCCACTCGTGTGCATGCATAGGTATGGCCGGAGCTTCACAGACGGCGAGGAGGAGTGCAAGCGCCAAGGAACACCTACACCATCCGCGAGAAGCACGGAAGAGAAGACGGAAAAGACGGAGCTGCGGAGTCCCCGGCGGACGACCGGAAGCCACTGGACGTCCGACATTCTCCAGCGGCCGGACGACCGACGACCTCCGGACGTCCGACATGTACCAGGAACCGGACGACCGAAGCCGACCGGACGACCGGCGATCCCGCACCCGAGCCAAATGAGCGGACGTCCGACCGCCTCCGGACGTCCGACCGACGCGCGCCCGAACCAAATCTACGGACGTCCGAAGACCTCCGTACGTCCAGGACCCTTCGAAGCCTCCGGACGACCGGTGACCTCCGGACGTCCGACGCCTGTGTTGACTTCGTTTGGGGCCGCAACCCTTGTACCCCTTCGCCCCTAGACTATATATACTCTTTCTTCCCCACCTTTCTAGGGTTAGCAATGGTTTAGCTCATATTTTGTGTGAGAGCCTTGCTCATCCACTTGGTTACTTCTCCTCGGAGCTCACGTCCTCTTCTAGAAGATCCCCTGCCGGATTCAAGACCCCTTCAAGGGAAGACCATCAAGACCTCCTCTTGGAGATGAACCTTACCTTGTATCTTTCCTTTTGTTGTTCATGTACCTTGTGGATCTTGTGTGTTTGATTGTCTAGTGGATGTGTGATCGGACTTGTTCTTGAGTGTTTCCCCTTGTGATTTCTCTCCGTTCTTCACCGTGTTCATCATGTTCTTGAGGGATCCCACTCCAAACATGAAAGATCGTCCACGTGAGGGTTCCGCCCTACATCATCTATGGTATCATGAGCCACGTTGATCACGTTTTGGAGCCCCTACCCCGTGTTTTCTAGCTTGATTTTGTTGTGTTCTTCCCCAATTTCGAAAATCCCCACCAAAAATAGCCCCAAATTTTTTTTGTGATTTGTTAGTTTGATGATGTTTTGTTGATTTTGATCCATGGATTTGCTTGATTTCGAGTGGATCTAGCATTTCCCCAAGTTTCCCCACTTTCCATCCACAAAATCTCTTCAATTTTGATCCCAAAATCCCAAAATTCCGCCCAAAATCGCGTCCCGGATCTCAATTTTCGCGTTGACCCCGACCCATCGGACGACCGGAGTTTTATGGACGTCCGGAGCCCCTGGAACGACCGGACGTCCGACCTTTTCCGGACGACCGGAACCCCTAACCCGAACTGAATTTACGGATGTCCGACCTTTTACGGACGTCCGTAACCTGTAGTTTCAGACTTCGGCTGATTCTTGTTTCGGCCGTAACTAATTCATCCGAACTCCGATTTTGATGTTCTTTAGCTCGTTTTGAAGCTCTTGACATCCCCCTTCCAACAAAAATACCACCAACATCTTTTGACTCCATCAAATTTTGTGAAATTTGTCACGTATGCCTAGGGCTTCCACCACATCATCCGCTACTCCACCACCGAGTTAACCAATTTTGTTCCTCATGGTTGTTTGAGTTGTGATTTGAGTCTCCTAAGGTGTTTCGGCTACTTAGGGACGGTTGCTTCTTCATCAACCACCATCGCCATTTCCGCATAGGCTTGCCCACCATACACTTCCACCACCCCAACTTAACCCAATTTTGTTTGTGTTGAGAGTTGTGTCTCCTAAGGTGTTTAGGCTACTTAGGGACCGTGCTTGCAACTCCGAAACCGTGTATAGCCCATCAGTCCACTTCCACGTCGCCAAGTGCAAACCACCACCGCTTTTCCGCTACCACCATTTGACTTTTGTCCTTGAGATTTTGAGTTGTGGTTTTTCCGTTTCCTAAGGTGTTTCGGCTACTTAGGGACGAGTTTCCATCATCTTGGTATCTACATCAAGAACACCGCCACTCATCATCACCAAGGACGGTAACCTCGACGACACCATTGTATATTCCCCTTGCAATTGCAATGTTAACCCCTAGCCCATTTTGCGTTACTTGCCTATCGAGACTAGCCATTTGAGTATTGCCGGGCCACGCTACTTGTGCACATTAGTGATCTACACCATCCATTGCATACATACCATATCATATCGGTATCATATCATCCATTGTGTCACAATATCGTTCCAAGATATACACAATAGCTATCTTGATTTGTGCATTGTGCAAAAGTGGCCATAGAAAAAAAAAGAGAATAAGCTTTTAAGCAAAGAAAGAGAGAGAGCAAAGAGCTAGTAAGCAATAGCCATAGCATCACAATATATCATATGTTATCATACTTGATCATTTTGGATCATTGTGTGCGAAACACCGAACCATACATACATAGCATACTTGGGATAGAGAGTTTATCCATTTTGCATCTTATAGGTTGTGCACAAGTGTCGTATCCGCCTATTGAGCAATCGTGCTAGCGTCTCTCTTGAGTTGTGCAACACGAGCATTTTGGTGGATTCCACATTTTGAGCTCATTCCTTGGTTGCACGGCCCCATTTATCTATCCGTGTGTGTGTGTTTCCGTGTGCCACATATTGCTATTGGTCTACTTGTTTGGCTTATGAATTTGTGAATCTCTTTCAACAATATTGACTCTTGCTAACATTTTGCATCAAATTTTTGTGCCACTATCCTCACCGAGCTCTACCATAAGCTTTACTTGATAGGTGTGAGTGAACAAGTCCGGTACCAATTCCACTATTCTTTCATCTCACATTAAGTGAAACGGGATACATCCTCAACTTTGGGAAAAGGTAACTTGGTATTGTTTATCTCATTTCCTACTCACCTCTACTCGAGTCTTGTGATGGATAGGCAAGGCATTTCACCTTCGGTCTACAACAACAATGACGAGTTCGATGCCACGAACAATAACTCCGACGCCAAGATGCAAGCTCAAATGGAGGAGATCAAAGCCCTCATCAAGTCCTACAAGCGATCTTCCTCATCTTCGAGAAGACGCTCAAGAACATGTCTTCCGAGCTTCCATCTCCGGCAAGATCACATCGGCATCGACACCATCACCTCCAAGAACGTGAAGGTCAAGAGCTCTACATCAACAACCGCTCAATGACTTCACCATCTCCCTTGGCATCTTCGACAAGTGACTTCAAGGCATCTTCGCCTATGGACATATGGCATCTTCGCCACCAAGCACCCCAAGACTACGCTCAAGAGAAGCTCCCCAAGCTCAAGTCCACGACTTCCACGAACTACTACGACCTCAACATCGACCACGCGATTCCTTTCTATGGGACTCACGAACCCGAGGAGTATCTCGAGTGGGAGCGTTTAATGGACGACTACCTCAAGCTACATCAAGTTCCTCCCGAAGATCAAGTGAAGTGCGCCACAAGAAACTTCCACGACTACGCCTCAACTTGGTGGCTTCACACACCTTCGGAGTACTACGACATGAGTTGGCCCAAGACGAAGAGAGCTTTGCAGCGAGAGTTTGTGCCTCCAACCTACACGGAACAACTTCTTCGCCAATTGGAGAACACCATTCAAGGATCCAAGTCCATCGACAAGTACTTCAAGGAGATGAAGATTGCCTTCTTGGCGAGCCGGCGTGGACGACCCCATTTTGATGAAGTTCCACTTCATGATGGGATTGAACAACGACATCTCCAAGACTATCTTCCTCGAGAACTACAAGTCCATCGACGACTACTACATTGGTGCTCTCAAGGCGGAACAAGAACTCATGAAGGCCAAGGCTTCTCCACCCCAAGCAAACTTCGTGGCGACCAAGCTCTCACGACAAGCATGAGGCTAGTACCACCATGATGTCCAAGCCCGACAAGCTCCAAGACGATGCTCCCAAGTGCGACTTCACCGCCATCCCTCTTTGTGGCATTGATGGTGCCGAGTCTACTTGACTCTTTTTCAAGGCGATGCGGCGGCATTTAGCGACTACGGACACCCTCAAGGACCAAGCTTTGGACGCGAGCGACAAGGTGGTGAGCAAGGATGATGCTTCCATCTTAGGAGGCGAGAGCGATGATGTGCCATCTTCGGCCTTCATCCACGACGACGACTACGAGACGGTTGAGCATGGGATTTTCCCTTCGACCACGGCGACGTCCGATGACTTGAGTGACTTTTGCCACCATATTGAGAGTGAGAGTGACTTCACCACTAGCCCCATACATGATGAGCTGCCACAAATCCCATGTGAGGAGAGCCACAACCACCACTTGTGTGAGATGAGTGACTCCACCATACGTGAGTTTGAGTGCACCTACCTTGAGGGAGTGAGTGAACCACCACATAGAGAGATTGAGGCCACTTCGATTTCTAACAACTTGACCTCTACCTCTATTGTGTCTTCTCATTTGGTGCTAGGTCCCATTTATGATGACGCGCCGATCCTCGACGACTTCGTCCTCCCTTTGGACAAGACGATGGCCATGGTGGAATATGATGCACCCCCACATGGTTCCATCAAGATGAAGATGACCACCATTTGGTCTTTTCCCACCTCACCTACACCACTTGAGTGGAATGAACAAGGTAACAAAGGTGACGGTGATGCTCTAGTCCCACTAGTGGACATTCTTGAGATTGATTGCTTGCATGATGTTGATCCACCTAGTACCATGCTTCATGCTAGTATGATTTCCCCATGTGATGATTTGCCCATTTATGATGAATATGATGATTCTCATGTGGAGTCTATTAGTTGTGATGCCATGTTACATAGGATTTCTTGTGACAATTCTTTAGGTCACATCATGTTTGCTAATCCGCTCGACTTGTCATATGCTATGCATGAGATCCATCATATGTCTTATTTGCAATCTCTTCATAGTGACTATGCATATGCCATTAAAATAAACCCAATTTGCACATATGGCATAGATGACAAGCCCATGGTTATTGGCATTTGTTTTTCTTGTGATGATATTGATATGCTCCCTTTGCATCATTTATCTCATATGCCATGCCATGCCCACCTAGCTTCGGATATGCATTGTTTTGGATGTTGTCCATTTTCTCCATCTGATGTTTCAATGTTGTTCATGAGGAGACCCCATAGTTTCCTCATACATTTTAGGAGATTTTGTTTCATCCCATTCATTGCATGATCCCAATACTTGTGTGCACAATATGATTCCCATGAATCAAAATGCTATTGATGCCATATACTTGCATTCTCAATTTGTGTCCCCATCGTGTCATACATAATAACTATTCTTTCATGATGGATGACATGTTCTTATACCATGCATCAAATTTCTTTGAGCGATGCTTATCTTGTGCTAACTCACACGTGCACATACACATCATGATGGATGATGTGTACATTTACCACGCGCACAATTTCTTTGGTTTGTGTCTCTTTTGTGTAGGTACCCATGAATACTTGTCAAACTCGCAATCCCACGAGTTGACAAAACGAGCTTTAGAGAGCAACGATGATTTGGGATCTCATGGATTGCCTTTCCCACGCTCTCTTCACGCGAAGTCTTGGCATTTCTTCTACATGGCCCTCACTTGGCTATGGGTTATTGTTCATTACATATCATATGCCCATCTTGCCATGTTCACTTTGCATCATATGCTCATTCCTATGCCTTTGACATGCATTTGTGACCCATGCTTTGCATTACACATGATGATTGATTCTAGTACTTGTATGTGTAGTTGCAAGCTTGGTGGAGATATTGCTTGTTCTTGCCATGTTCATTATGTGCACCATTCCTATGATGATACTTTCATCTTGCTTTGTGTTCGTGCTTGCGATATGTCATGTGCACTCCCTATGCCTATTATTTGCTCACATGACATGATTGCCATGATTTATTCTAGTGTGTTGCATCTTCGCTCCACTAGTTTGCACGACTTGATTACTATGTTTGCTTGCCTTGTTGCATCACCTATGATTCGTACTTACTCATTTCATGCGGGTGATGACGACCATCTACATGCTTTGCACATCATTGTTATTGCTTCTTGTCACATATCTCCATATGTTGCCTCTCTCATGCTAGATTTGCCATGTATTGAGTGCAACCATGCTATTCGTCTTGCTAATGAGTTTGCCCCCATAGCATTCTCACACATGATTGGAGATTTTGACATATTACATGTGAAGCATGCTTGTCTTACTTCTTTGCACCATATACCTAGTGCCATGAATATTGCCATTGTTGCACCATATTATTCATGCACTTGTGCTTCTAATGGTTATGTGCAAAAGATGAGAACCATCATGATGGATGATGAGTTCATCTACCATGCGCACGCTCGTTCTTTGTTTTGTTTTGTGCATGTGTAGGATACTTGGACTTTGTGTCGACTTCCACTTCACGTGAGTTGACCATTCGAGCTCTTGAGAGCGAGCCTCATACATTCTACCACTAGTCGCTTCTACACCGCATTTGCTTCCACTTCGGCATTGTGAAGAATGCACAAGGACACGCCTTCAAGGTGACATCCTTCTTGAGCTTGGAAATTGTGGATCATACTTCATGTGTTGCTTGCACCATTTGCACGCATACTCGAGATATTGCTTTCACTCATGATTCCCACATTTCCATGCTTCATGACATATATACCTTGTGTGTTGCATCCAATTCGCGGACTACTTGCTACTATCATATGGTTGGTTGCACCAATATCATTTCTTCACATATGCCATGTCCCTTTGCTTGTTACATGATTCACTTGATTGCCTCACACATGATGAACAATTGCTCTTTATATTGTGTTGAGTGCCACACTATATTCACTACACCCTATGCATATTATGCTTGGCTTGTCTTGCACTTGACCCATGTGTTTAGACATCTCATCTTATTTGGTGTTGTGAATGATTCCTATGCCTACCATCGACCATTTGTCGGCGCTTTATGCATGATTGCTATGATCTTGAGGTAGATGCTTATTCTCTTGTCACACATATTTGCATCACTACCTCACGTTTACATGCTTGTTTCCATGATGACCTTGATTTTGCTCAATTCATATGCTTACATGCCATGTCACAATCCTTTGTCACACCCTATGCTATGCTTGATGACAACACTTGTTTGGTGAATCACCTGTTGAATGCTTGGTTTTGCACTAACGCTAACCACATTTGTTTTTCCAAGTGTTTGTTCTATTTGCTACTTTTGAAGGAATCACAAGACGGTGCGACATTGGAGAGTGCCCATTTTGTGCTACTAGGCGATGAGTGCTTGGTGTTCGACCACTTCGACACGGCACCGCCATCTCTTTCCCATGGTGATTTGGTTTTCGATCCGAGGTCGGATCTTTTCCAAGGGGGAGGGGATGATGCGGAGCATCCTACGGTCATCACCATGTCAAGAGTCCGTTTGGCAAGTGACACGTCGACCTCTACTTCTCATACATAAAGGTGAAACTTCTCCTTTACACGTGCTCGCTTGACCCTTCGAGGATGGTATACTACTTGACACTCCACTCGTGTGCATGCATAGGTATGGCGGAGCTTCACGGACGACGAGGAGGAGTGCAAGCGCCAAGGAACACCTACACCATCCGCGAGGGAAGCACAGAAGAGAAGACGGAAAAGACGGAGTCATGGAGTCCCCGGCGGACGACCGGAAGCCACCGGACGTCAAACATTCTCCAATGCCGGACGACCGGCGACCTCCGGACATCCGACATGTACCGAGAACTGACGACCGAAGCCGGACCGAACGACCGGCGATCCCGCACTGAGTTAAATGAGCGGACGTCCGACCGCCTCGGACGTCCGGACCGACGCAGCGCCCAACAAATCTACGGACGTCAGAAGACCTCCGGACGTCCGGACCCTTCGAAACCTCCGGACGACCGGTGACCTCCGGACGTCCGACGCCTGTGGTGTTGACTTCTGTTTGGGGCCAGCCCTTGTACCCTTCGCCCCTAGACTATATATACTCTTTCTTCCCCACCTTTCTAGGGTTAGCAATGGTTTAGCTCATATTTTGTGTGAGAGCCTTGCTCATCCACTTGGTTACTTCTCCTCGGAGCTCACGTCCTCTTCGGAGAAGATCCCCAAGCGGATTCAAGACCCTTCAAGGGAAGACCATCAAGACCTCCTCTTGGAGATGAACCTTACCTTGTATCTTTCCTTTTGTTGTTCATGTACCTTGTGGATCTTGTGTGTTTGATTGTCTAGTGGATGTGTGATCGGACTTGTTCTTGAGTGTTTCCCCTTGTGATTTCTCTCCGTTCTTCCCCGTGTTCATCGTGTTCTTCGAGGGATCCCACTCCAAACGTGAAAGATCGTCCACGTAGGGTTCCGCCCTACATCAGGATCCATGTATGAAAAAAAAGTGTAGACTTTGGAAGAACTACTTAATGGTCGTAAGGCTGTTGGGTACAGATGGATTCTAAAAGGGAAGACAGACAATGATGGTATGTGTCACCATTAAGAAAGCTCGACTTGTCGCTAAGATGTTTCCGACAAGTTCAAGGAGTTGACTACGATGAGACTTTCTCACTCGTAGCGATGCTAAGAGTCTGTTGGAACTATATTAGCAGTTACTGCATTATTTATGAAATCTTGCAGATAGGATGTCAAAGCATTGTTTCCTCGACGATTTTCTTGAGGAAAGGTTGCATGTGATACAACCAGAAAGTTTTTGTCAATCCTAAAAGATGCTAACAAGTATGCAAAGCTCCAGCAATCCTTCTAAGGACTGGAGTAAGCATCTCGGAGTTGGAATATACGCTTTGATGAGATAATCAAAGTTTTTGGGTTTATACAAAGTTTGTTAGAAACTTGTATTTACAATAAAGTGAGTGGGAGCACTACAACATTTCTGATAAGTATATGTGAATAACATATTGTTGATCCGAAATGAAGTAAAATTTATGGAAAGCATAAAGGGTTGTTTGAAAGGAGTTTTTCAAGGGAAAACCTGGAGTAAGCTGCTTGAACATTGAGCATCAAGATCTATAAGGATAGATCAAAACACTTAATGGTACTTTCAAATGAGCACATACCTTGACATGATCTTGAAGGTGTTCAAGATGGATCAGTCAAAGAAGGAGTTCTTGGCTGAGTTGTAAGGTATGAAGTTAAGACTTAAAGCTCGACCACGGCAGAATAGAGAGAAAGGGCGAAGGTCGTCCCTATGCTTAGACGTAGGCTCCATAGTATGCTATGCGTGTACCGCTTTTGATGTGTGCCTTGCCACATGTCCGCAAGAGGGTACAAAGGTGATCAAGGAGTGGATCACCGGATAGCGGTCAAAATTGTCCTTGGAGTAAATAAGGACATGTTTCTCGATTATGGAGGTGATAAAGAGTTCGGCATAAAGGGTACATCGATGCAAGCTTTAACACCTATCTGAATGACTCTGAGTAGCAAACCGGATACGTATAGTGGAGCAACCATTTGGGATAGCTCCAAGTGGAGCGTGGAAGCAGCATTTACAATATGACCTAGAGATTTGCAAAGTACAGACGGATCTGAATGTTGCAGACCCGTTGACTAAAACCTCTCTCACAAGAAAAACATGATCAAACCCCGTAACTCATTGAGTCTTAATCGCATGATGATGTGAACTAGTTTAGTGACACTAGTAAACTCTTTGGATGTTGGTCACATGGCGATGTGACTTGTGAGTGTTAATCACATGGCGATGTGAACTAGATTATTGACTCTAGTGCAAGTGGGAGACTGTTGGAAATATGCCCTAGAGGCAATAATAAATTAGTTATTATTTTTATATTTCCGTGTTCATGATAATCGTTTATTATCCATGCTATAATTGTATTGATAGGAAACTTCGAGATACATGTGTGGATACATAGACAACACCATGTCCCTAGTAAGCCTCTAGTTGACTAGCTCGTTGATCAATAGATGGTTACGGTTTCACGACCATGGACATTGGATGTCGTTGATAATGGGATCACATCATTAGGAGAATGATGTGATGGACAAGACCCAATCCTAAGCCTAGCACAAAGATCGTGTAGTTCGTATGCTAAAGCTTTTCTAATGTCAAGTATCATTTCCTTAGACCATGAGATTGTGCAACTCCCGGATACCGTATGAATGCTTTGGGTGTACCAAACGTCCACAACGTGAATCGGGTGGCTATAAAGGTGCACTACGGGTATCTCCGAAAGTGTCATTGGGTTGGCACGAATCGAGACCGGGATTTGTCACTCCGTGTGACGGAGAGGTATCTCTGGGCCCACTCGGTAGGACATCATCATAATGTGCACAATGTGACCAAGGGGTTGATCACGGGATGATGTGTTACGGAACGAGTAAAGAGACTTGCCGATAACGAGATTGAACAAGGTATCGGGATACCGACGATCGAATCTCGGGCAAGTACAATACCGGTAGACAAAGGGAATTGAATACGGGATTGATTGAATCCTTGACATCGTGGTTCATCCGATGAGATCATCGTGGAACATGTGGGAGCCAACATGGGTATCCAGATCCCGATGTTGGTTATTGACCAGAGAACGTCTCGGTCATGTCTGCATGGTTCCCGAACCCGTAGGGTCTACACACTTAAGGTTCGGTGACGCGAGGGTTATAGGGACTCGCTATACGTGGTTACCGAATGTTGTTGAGTCCCGGATGAGATCTCGGACGTCACGAGGAGTTCGGAATGGTCCGGAGGTAAAGATTGATATATTGGACGAAGGGTTTTGGAGTCGGGAAGTGTTCCGAGGTACCGGTGATGATCAAGATGACCAAAGGTGTTTGGGAGCCCGACAAGTGTTGGGGGGCTTCATGGGCCAAGGGAAGGGGCAAACCAGACCACTAAGGGCTGTGCACCCCCTCACCTATTCCCACGTGACCCGGGGGTTTGGGGCGCCCCATCTAGGGTTCCTCCTCCTGGCTTGGGGCCAAGTCAACCAAGGGGAGATCCCATCCGCCTGCCGCCGCCTCCCCTCCCCTTTGCCCCTATATACAGTGGAGGTTTTGGGGCTGCCTAAGATACGAGAACATCTCCCTCTTGGTGCAGCCCTACCTCTCTCCCTCCTCGTCTCACGTAGTGCTTGGCGAAGCCCTGTAGGATTGCCACGCTCCTCCACCACCACCACGCCGTCGTGCTGTTGCTGGACGGAGTCTTCCCCAACCTCTCCCTCTCTCTTGCTGTATCAAGGCATGGGAGACGTCATCGGGCTGCATGTGTGTTGAACGCGGAGGTGCCGTCCGTTCGGCACTAGGATCATCGGTGATTTGGATCACGACGAGTACGACTCCATCAACCCCGTTCACTTGAACGCTTCCGCTTAGCGATCTACAAGGGTATGTAGATGCACTCTCCTTCCCTCGTTGCTAGATTACTCCATAGATTGATCTTGGTGATGCGTAGAAAATTTTGAATTTTTGCTACGTTCCCCAACATTCACCCGGGGCAGCCACTCCCACGTAGCAGGCCGAGGACGACCCATGCCTCCATTGAACCACGCACCCCCCACACAGCAAGTGCACCACCGCTGTGCAGGGCCACCACCAATCCTCGACGGGCCTGCAGAGACCAGATCAGGTCTTGCACCCCGCATCCGACCACGGCCGGAGCCTCCCTGCTCCAGCACTGCCTTCCGCCACACATAGCCGTCCTTCCACGCAGCCTCGGGACCCTATTTGGCTCCACATCTCGGCCGAGATCGGATCCGCGACCGCTCGAGCCCCTCGTGACGGCAGACCCCCTGCACGCCGGGACCAGAACCGCCTTATGCGAGATCCAGACAGAGGCACCGGCGCCCGCCCCTTCGCCATTTCAGCCAGCCGAGCAGCGTCTTGAAACACACCTTGCGATGTGCAGACCCGAACCTCCGCCGCGTGCCGGCTACCTCCGCGCCCGCTCGGCACACACCGTCCACCACCGCCGGCCCCGTCATGCTGCCCGCGCCAGCTCCGCGCCTGACAACCCATGATGCCGCTCTCCCGCGTCAGATCCGCGGCCCTCGCACTAGATCCGTGCCCCTCACGCCCGCGCTCCCGCGCCCGATCAGCGCCTCCGTAGCGCCTGCCTCGTCGGCCAGCTATGCCGTCCCGAGCGAGCGTAGTTGCTCGAGCTCCCGCCGATGATCTCCGGCCCGCGCCAGCACCTTCGTGCGGAAGGAGGAAAGAAGGGCCCCGCCTCCGCCCGGCCGCCCGGGCTTTGCCTGGCGACCGCTGTCGGCGGCAGCGAGGGAAGGGAGGGGTGGTGGTTGCAGCTGTTGGAGGGGGCTAGGGTTTGCCCCCGAGCCGCCCTCGGGAGCAACGTGGGGGTGTCCTCGGTTGCATCCCTTTTGGAATTAAGGAGGACCCCTTCCGTCCGAAAAATAGAGTACTCGAACTGACCTTTGTATAGGTTTGTACTTAGCGTGATTTTCACATACCGGAATTTACTTTGTTTTCCTCGCAACTATTTTTTAACCGGTTTTTTGTTTTACATTGAACCGATCATGTTTTTTAATTCAAAATGATTTTTAATTCGAACTAGTTATTGTTTTAATTTGAACTAATTATTGTATTTAATTCAAACAAAATTTTAATCCAGTTTGATTATTTCACTTTAATTTGAACTGATCATTTGTTTTTTATTCCAATCGATCATTGTTTTTACTTCAAACCAATTTTCTAACTCAAATTGATCATTTCTTTCATTTCGAACTGATCATTTTTTTATTTTGAATGCTCATTATTTTTACTTCAAAACCATCTTTTAATTTGAACCGGTCAATTCTTTTATTTCGCACTGATCGTTGCTTTTAATTCGTACTGATCATTGTTTTCGTTTTTAATACAAACCATTTTTTCCCTTTCCTGCACAAACATCGAACCATCATGTACACTTTTTATATAAGCTCAATAATTTTTAGACATATGAATGAACATCCCCTATTTGTCAACTTTGAACTTTTCTAACAAAAAAATCTCTGAACTTGTCGTATCCTCGAGTTTGAACGTATGCAAATACTTTTTGCCAAATTGCTCCAGATCTCTGTATGATACGCACACAACCTTGATGAGCCAATGTACAAGCACATGTGAACTTCCCAGATTCGAGAATGCATACTTCAGTACATAGCGCACCATTAAATTGCTGCACAACGACTAAAAATGCATAAAAACTGCCAAAGATGCATAGTGCACCATTGAGGTATTAACCATTCATACTTCATAGATACATTACGGTGCATCTACATACCAAAGGTACGTGTACAACAAGAACCTGAAAAAAAAAATCTGAATCCTTCTCACGCTTTTATACTTGTTATTCTCACATTTATCTCATTTCACATTACTTCTTCCTCTTCTACTAGTACCTCTCACTGGCCTTCTTGATTCCGCACTCAAAGAAGCCCAAGATGTCCATAAATAAAAAAACCGACAAACACTGCACAAAAAGATGTTGTTAATAGGGTTGCAAGAATGCTAAAAATTACAATATAAATAATGATGCTAGAATAGTAATTGTGTAACACCATCCGACAACTACAATTCATGAAAGACATATATCAAAACATCCACCAAAGAGGTGCATGAATATTAGTTTCCCATGGAAATTATAAAAACTACACGCAGGTAGCCAACTTTTGTCCTCTGTTTTTTTGCATACGCAAAGAATATGAAGTCTCAAAGGTTCTAGTTGTAAAACACACTCCAAAGCAAACATATTTTCCTACTCCATATTAAAATATAAACTGTTTGAGGATAACCCAACTTGGAAAGCTAGTCATCTTTTCCAAGGGACCTTCTCTAAGCGGCCGAATTTCGTGCTTTCACCCTTTTTGGTAAGAATTTCAGGATCTGACCCCTTTTTGATTTTTTTTCGACATTTGACCCTTTTCCCTACCGCCAGGGCCTCTGGCGGTAGGGTTACACAGCCTACTGCCAGGGACCTTGGCGGTAGGAAACTTATCCACGTCATGGCGGAGACGGGCGCCGTCCCTCTGTCGCATCAGACTGCATCCAGGGCCTCAAGTGTAGGCTGTCTAACCATACCGCCAGGTCCCCTGGCCAGTAGGGTCCAGCGATTATTTGCCCCAAACCCCCACGCCCCTGCCCATCTCCCCACCCTCCCCTCCCCGGGCAGTTCATCCTTTTCTCCCCCCAGTCGCCCCTCTCTCCCTCTCTCATCTCCTCCACTCCCCCCCCCCTTGGATCTTCACCGATTCTTCACCGTTTTGGCAGATCGAGATGGCCCCGAGGATAGAACTGTAAGCTCCTCCGATCCCTCCAATTTGTTTTTGCAAACTTGCTTCCGATTCGACGCATTATTTGCTTGAAATCCCTCATGTTTTTGAACTTAGATTGGATTTTTTTTCACCTAAGATTGATTGTAGTTGAAGTTTTTAGTTCTTTAGTAAGTAGTGGTATTGGATATGAACTCTAATCAATAGTTCATATGTTAGTGTGAAGATGAACCCTAGTTCATAATTTTTTTTTGTTTAAAAAATTATGATGTAATGTTGATATGAGAATGAACCCTAGTTTGATGATGCATGTGATATGATGATATGATCTAGTGTGAAGATGAACCCTAGTTTGATGATGCATGTTGATATGATGATATGAAGATGTGATGTTGTTTGGAAAATTTTATTTAAAAATATGAAGATATGATGTATGTTGGAGGTTTTTTTTATATGATGCATGTTGATATGATTTGATCCATCATGTGTAGTAGATGTTGTTGGAGGAATATGCTTAAAATTTTATTTTGATATGATTTGAGTTCATTGTTTGTTTATGTATGCTTATGCTTATGGTGCTTTTGTTTATGAAACTCTATTAACGCGGCCACCTCTTGCGGACAACATCGGCCAACGGTACTCCATCTTTGGGACTGGGCATTCGACAAGGGTCATCGTGCCCGTTTCATAGAGAACGAAGAGGTAAGTGATATGAAAGAAATTTTGATAACAGTTTTCAGATTGATGAAAATGATTTCCTAACTTTTTGGTGTTCACTTTTTGACAGACGCTCCAGCCACTGCGCATGAGGGGTCACGGGGTTCATGGGCATATGGACTCTGACGAGCGCCACGCTACCGTTCTTCAAGAAAGCCGTCTGTTGGGTTTCGTGTTGCGATTCAAGCGTCCACCGCCGACACTTGTCCACGCGGCTCTCACGGCTTTGATTGACCGGTGGAGACCGGAGACCCATTCTTTCCATCGCCATGCGGGAGATGACGGTGACCCTAGAGGGTGAGGGGATGATTCTTGCAATCTTGATCAAGGGTCATGCACTCACCGGTCAGTGGAGAGGAACAAGCTGGCGGGGAGAGGGTCACCACTCTCATCGGCAATCGCCTTGCGATGCCAAAGAGTAACCGTCGTCCGGTGTCTTGCGTTGATCTGCTCTCGAACCGGAAGACATGAACCCAAGGCGCAAATGAGGCGACTGTGGAGTTGTAGGCGAGGGCCTATCTGTGGTATATTCTCTCGGAGGTCATGTTTCCAGACAGCTCCGGGAACTCTGCCAACTAGGCGTGTCTGTTCTTCCTAAGCGGTGGGATGCGAGAATGCAGTTGGGGACCACATCTCTCGCCCTCTTGAGGAGTCCCGGACTAGGGGTGTCCGGATAGCGGACTATCGTCATGGCGGACTCCAAGACTATGAAGATACAAGATTGAAGACTTCGTCCGTGTCCGGATGGGACTTTCCTTGGCGTGGAAGGCAAGCTTGGCGATACGGATATGTAGATCTCCTACCATTGTAACCGACTACGTGTAACCCTAACCTATCCGGTGTCTATATAAACCGGAGGGTTTTAGTCCAGAGGACGAACAACAATCATACCATAGGCTAGCTTCTAGGGTTTAGCCTCCTTGATCTCGTGGTAGATCTACTCTTGTACTACCCATATCATCAATATTAATCAAGCGGAGTAGGGTATTACCTCCATCGAGAGGGCGAACCTGGGTAAAAACATCGTGTCCCTTGTCTCCTGTTACCATCCGCCTAGACGCGCAGTTCGGGACCCCTACCCGAGATCCGCCGGTTTTGACACCGACATTGGTGCTTTCATTGAGAGTTCCTCGTATGCGTCACCGATAGGCCCGATGGCTCTTTTGATCATCAACAACGACGCGGTCCAAGGTGAGACTTTTCTCCCGACAGATCTTCGTGTTCGGGCGGCTTTACTGCTGGGCCAATTAAGCAGCCATCTGGAGCAGATCGAAGCTTCGCCTGGCCGTCGAGTCAGATTTGGAAGTTTGAACTATACGGCCGATATCGCGGAGACTTGATCTTCAACGGATTCGAGCCGCAGCCAAAAGTGTGCCGACTGTCTCGATGGGCATGATCGAGCTCTGCGGCAAACGGTGGCACGGAGGCCGCACCAGATCCGCCCGACCCTTAATCCGGGCCGGATTCCCGATCGAGGGCGAGTGGTTGGACACCGCCGGGGCTATAATCTCTCTGGCGATCGAGCGAACTCCATCCACATCGCCCTTCGCGAAGACCTCGACTCGTGGTGCCGACTCCTCTCCGACTCCGAACCCTCCGCCCGCCAATCGAATCCAATTGGGCGCCGGTCATGGAGTTCACGGTCATGACATCTTTCAAAGACTCGCCTTTGGCGACATCCTGAATTCAATAAAGTCTCTCTCTTTATCCAGAGAGCCCTGGCCAGACTACGGTCAGGAAGGTGGGGATGCGACGACGAAGAAATTCAACGCCCACCCACCACCCACTTCGTAGCCACTGTCGAAAGCTTACACGACGTGCTCGATTTCGACTACGAAGACATCGACGGTATGGACAACGATGTAGGAGACAACAATGAGCCGGCACCTATAGGATCTTTGGACAACCACCTCATCTCATGATGTATACATGGTGGATACACCTAAAGGAAATGAAGACGAGGAACAACGGGACGCTACAAAGGATAAATCCCTCGGAAAGCAGTCAAAACGGCAACGTAAACGCCGAACAAAGTCCCGCCTCAACAAAGACCCAGCCATAGAGCAGGGCAAACTGGTGGACAACGAACAAGCTATCGAGCAATCGTCCGAACAAGACAACTTGGATAAACAACCTGTCCCCAGCGAAGACAACAGTCCGGACGATCCGGCCGCCGGACAAACTATTGGAGCAAAATGACCTCCGAAAAAGGCTCGTCGCCACTTGGCCGTAGCACTGAAAAGCGAAGCGGAAGCTCAAAACAGCGGAAGATGCACTCGAGGATCGAGATGGAGCAAAGTATTCAACCGCTGAGACAAGTGCGGCGACGATCGCCGAACAAAGAGCTACCCGAAAAGAAAGCTCTTGCCGAATTGACGAGGAGGCCTTAGAGCCCCACAATTAAAAAGCAAGAAGGCCACCCGGTCGGATGGACGACCTCATGGCACAAAGAGAGCGGCGAATGGGGCGCACAAGCCAATATGCGATCCGCATAAGGATTCACATCAAAAGGATGGCCCAGTTAGGTCCATCTATGGGCCAAGAAAGCATGCTCACAAAGCAATGCAATACGCCAAAATTCAAGATCACGGCACACCCAAATATAGAGGCGCGCACCCCCTATGTTTCACCGATGAGGTGCCTTGGATCATGAATTTCAGTGAGATTCAAACCCGTAAACATAGAGGCATCTGACGGAACAACAGACCACAGGTGCGGATTGAGGATTACATCCTCCACATACACATGGCTAGAGGAGATGATCTCCACGCCATAAAATACTTACCCTTAAACTCAAAGGGCCGGCTCGGCATTGGCTTAAGAGCCTCCCGAAAATACCATTAGAAGCTGGGAAGAGCTCGAGGATGCATTTCGTGCAAATTTTCAGGGGACTTATGTCCGCCCTCCGGATCTGAGCGATCTAAGTCACATAACTCAACAGCCGGAGAGTCAGCCCGGAAATTCTCGAACAGGTTCCTTACTAAAAAGAACCAAATAGTCGATTGTCCAGGACGCCAAGCCTTAGCAGCTTTCAAACACAACGTCCGAGACGAATGGCTCGCCAGACACCTCGGCCAAGAAAAGCCAAGAACAATGGCCGCATTAACAAGCCTCATGACCCGCTTTTATGCGGGGAGGATAGCTGGCTAGCAAGATGCAAAGACCAGCTGACCCAAGTACATCCAAAATCTGGGATGGATATGGGAATCCACGGCGCAACAAGGACAAGCGCCTGATTAAAAGAAACAGTCCAAGAAACACGGCGATCAATGCGGATTCAAAAGCTCAGCAGAACAACAAAAACTGCCCTTAAGGACAATAGCGATGAGCTATCCAACTTCAACAAAATCTGGACAAGATATGTCAAATCCACAGTACTCACAGGAGGCACGCTAACCATACCCACCGAAATTGTTGGGTCTTCAAACAGTCCGTGCAGACCGAACGCTGAACACAAGGGCTCGACACACCAAGTGAAGATGACGACGAGCACCACAAGCGAGCCCCGGAAAACAAAAAGACTTTCCCACAAGAGGTTAAAATAGTAAACTCACTTCACGTGATCAAAGGGAAAAATAGAGCGGCGCCCACTAAAAGGCGCACCGCACACTGGTTGTCAAAACCAATCACCTTCGACCATCAGGACTATTCCGAAAATATCCTAACGCAGGATGGATCGCCTCGATATTGGATCCTATAATCAACGGATTCCAATTTACACGAGTCCTCATGGATGGCGGCGGTGACATAAACCCGATATATCGAGGACACAATCCGCAGGATGGGGATAAACCAACCAAAATTCGCCGTAGCAACACCTCCTTTAAAGGAGTAATGCCAGGCCCATATGCCCATTGTACGGGCTCCATCGCTAGAAGTTGTGTTCGGTTCATCCGACAACTCCGTCATGAAAAGGTTACTCTTCCATATCGCCCGTTTAAAAGTAGCCATCAAGCACTATTGGGACGCGAAGCTTTTGCCCGCTTTAACGCAATACCGCATTACGCGTCTCTAACACTTAAAATGCCCGTCCACGCGGCATCATCTCGTTAAAAGGAAGTATTAAGTGTTAGTCGAGCACGGAAGAACGGGAGACTGCCTTGACAGCCCCACACCTATCCGGCTCCGCTAGGCAAAGAACCTGAATTGGTCATTCAAACCCCGGACACGGCTAGATGAGTTCGGCGCCTACTAGCAGCACACCCCCATACGAGGGGCTACATGCACGTATAACAAGAGACAATAAAGCTCAACTTTATGCACTTCTTCGAACCATACTCTGTTTATTTCATATTAAGTACATCTTTCGCACGATCCTTTTTTTTAAACTAAGTTCCTCTCTTTTCTGAGATGAACAACGTGCTACACCCGTCCGAGATACGGCTAACGGAGACACAAAGCAGACGTGCAAGAGGGACCCGTTGCAAGGATTCTTTTCAGATTAAGACCTGCGTAAACCTTTTTACTGTCTCTTGTTGATATACATCCCCGGTTCCTTACTATAACCGAGGAGGAGGCTGGCGTTTTGGCATTGGCCGCACCAGAATTTTTATGCGTGCACTGGACATCGGGGCTTAGGGCATTATTCTGCCCATTTTCATAAAGACCGAATACCTTAGGGAGTATTCGGCGTCTCGAGATTAGGCCTTATATGCATCAGCTCCGAATCATGTCTTTGGTCAAATGTTGGGTTGCCCGGCTCCTGTGTTTTGCTGCCTTACGTTACTGCTTTCACGGCTAACGCGGCACTGTGGAGAACTATCGCGATTGTGCCCGGTTCGCCGGGCGAGCACCTCGATGAAAGCCGAAAACTGACTGTCATGATATAGCGAGAGACCGGTCAACCACTCGATGACTCACGAGGAATGTTTAGGATTCCTCCGCGTTAACGAAGGACCGGTTTTCGATTCGGCACATACGCACCAATTCGGAGAGTGCGGTGCCCCGAGGGCTATATAGTAGCCCCACCCTCGAACTCCTATGGCTAAGTGAAAGTGATAAAGCATTATAGTCCGGTTTCCTGGTTTGCTACGCTATCACCTCCTTAACAGGACCAAGACGTTGGATTAAGTGTGAAAAGGCGCTTTCTTTGCAAACACCCCCGCACTATGTGCGTGAAATTGAAGCCAAGGACTGCCATCTTCGGAGTTATATACATATACATAAATGGCCGCCTGAGGAGTAGTTTACTACTTGAGCGCACAAGTATAAAAAGCTCTTATATTATATTGAAACATTGTTTTCACAAATCGTACATGTCATTTAAACATAATATCCTTCGAGCACGGCGTCTCTATTAAACGAGCGCCCGCGTGACTTCTTCAAAGTAGTGCTCGGTGTACTCGGCTTCATCCAGTGCGTGGGATGCAACGTCGGTGGCCTTCATCTCTGCCCAAGATGTCTTGACACGGGCAAGAGCCATCCGCGCTCCTCAATACACGCCGATCGCTTCATTAGCGTCGACATTGCGATCTTGCACCAAGGAACGCTGCACTAAACCAAAATAGCTCTTGGTGGGGTCCGCCCGACCACAAGTGAGTCGAGACATGCTTCATGGCAAATCCGGACAACCGATTCAGCTCGGCCCATTCGCCAACCGATCGGTCGTGGCGGGACGCTCCGGACTATGGAATTGCGACCAATATAGCTCTTCCCTTATGTGCCCCTTCTTGCCCCGGAAGTGCTCATCCGCGTCTGCAGCGCTCGCCTCCAAGTACAGATAAGCATCTTCTTAACTCCACAACTTATCCAATCGAGCATACTTTGGATCTGTATATTTCCTCCGCAGTTAAAGCGGTTTTCCAGCCAATTGCCCGGCCCGACTCAGCTCCTCCTTGGCAGCTCTCAAAGCCGATTGGGCATTCTTGGATTCGTGGCGGCCTTTTTTAAACCCTCTTGTTCCGCTTTGACGTTTTTTTCAAGAACCTCGCGGCGATCGGTAGTATTCCTTAACTTTTGGCCATATCGGCCATTTCCTCTTGTTTTGGCAGGAGCAGCCCGTTCGCTTCTAGCTCTTTGGCCGCCTTTTAAAGCGGCCATTCACGATCCTGGCTTGCTCTTTTGTTCGGGCGAGTTCCGCCCGCAGCTCCTCCACGGCAGCGGCACCATCTGCATTAAGCATACAAATAGTAAGACATGGGCGTCAAGCCCCCTTACAAGGTGTCCGCATAGAAGTCGCATACCTTGTGACTCGTCAAACCGTTTATTGACCGGTAGCGATGTCGCATCCGCCTCGTCAAGTTGCCGCTTTAGTTCGGCATATTCATCGATCCGGTGGCCTCCGGACGCCCGCCACCTGTTTAGGAGCGGCGATATGTTATAATCGAGAATTTGATCCTCGGCACGTTGTCAATTTTGACAACATACCGAGTCTCGAGGCTACTATCTATACAGGCGCATTTTATATGCATAATCGTCAGAAGGTACATCATTTTTGCGTACCTCAAACCCCGTCAGTAAGCTTCTGACGGCTTCATGCAATCCGCTCTCCGCGGATGCAATTCTTTCAATCACCGTACCCATTAGAGCACGGTGATCCTCTGAAATAGCCGCTCGCCTGAGCAGATCCTTCAGCTCCTCCGACCGCACACCACTTGGCGCCGGACCTTCCGGCCCCGCCGGACTTGGGGAAACCCTCATGGCGACACCTCCGGGTCGTCCGCTTCACATGAGGGTGCGATAGGTGGAGGCATTTTGCTCTCCATCATCTCCGGAAGAAGATCCCCCGAAGATGAGCTCTGCTGAGAAGGGCTGAGGTCCGAACTACAAGGTACAATTTCGGTTATCTTCATGAATAAATACAGGGATGTTCTTTATTTACAAGACCCTTCTTTTTACTTACGGCTCATTGGAGGGCTGATCCCTTGGGAAATAATGCGGTGGGTTACTTCCCGGTAGCGGACTCTCTGCCGAAGATTCCTTTCCCTCTTTGAGGCCTTGACCTCCGGATCTTCGGCGGCCCTCTTCTCTCCTCGGAAGGTGGGACTCTTAATCCCTCCTTCCTTGATAGCCCTCCTTCGTAGAGGCGGTTTCTTCCCGCTCCCCTTCGCCTTCTTCAAAAGGCGACCTTCAACATCTTGGTCACGTGGGATCGGCGTGGTCTCTCGGGAGGAGCGGACACCTTATCACCTCTGCCTTGGCTATCCACTCCTGTTCACGAAACGGCTCCTTTAAAGGGCATATATGAAAATAAATGAATGAACAGCTTGTCCGATTCCAGGACTACTTACTGGAGTATCTGGGTGATTGCAGCTTAGTCTTGCGTCCTCGGTCAAGTCCCGGACACTTCTCTTGTGATCCAAGAACAGTTTATACATCTCCATGGGCGTCGTGCCCATAAAATTTTGGAGAGCTCGTGGTCCCTCCGGATTGAATTCCACAAGTGAGGAGGCGGCGTTCTTGGCTGAAGGCGCGGATCACCATAATCTGCGCCATCGCAAGCAGATTGATTCCTCTTTCTGGAGGTCTCGAATACGGCCCTGCGGCAAGGGAACGTCCTTGGACGGCCCCAGTCGAGCCCCCTTGTTGACCCATGATGCGGCCGCCGTGGTGGACTGGCCGGAAGGCGAGCGCCACCCATTTGGTGCCCCCGGGAGCGGTGATATAAAACCACTCCCGTTGCCACAAACCAAGCTCCTCTTGAAAAGAGCCCTCGGGCCACGGAGCATCAGACATTTGCTTATGACCGCCCCTCCGCACTTTTGCTTGTTGCCCCTCGATCATCTTTGGCTCCACCTTGAAGGTCTTGAGCCACAATCCAAAGTGGGGGTAATATGGAGGAAGGCCTCACATACGACAATGAATGACGAGATATGGAGGATGGACTCAGATTCAAGTCATGGAAATCAAGCCCATAATAAAACATGAGCCCCCGCACAAAGGGATCCGTCGGAAGCCTAAACCCCGAAGGAAGTAGGACACAAACACCACGTTCTCGCCCGGGCTCGGGGAGTGGGAATAACCTGCCACAGGCGAGCAGCTTTGTCTGAGATCTCGCCGGTTAGATACTGGCGTCGCGCAGCCTTTAGCACATCTTCTTCTGTGGACGGAGGAAGACATCCATCGGCCCGTCTTTGGTCGGATCCGGACATCGTCGAAAGTCCGAAGCGCTTGAATCTGAAGCTTTGGGTGTTGGAACTCGGCCGCGAGGCGAACTCGATGGAGGGTGTAAAAAGAAGAGGGCCTTGGTCTCATTATAAAGAGGTTGAATACCAAGAGCCCACCCGTGGTCGATTAGGACTCGCCTTTGATAGAGGAGGCAGCCAGCGGGCGCGGTTGGGTTACCCACGTCCGTATTGATGAGAATCCCGGAATAAGGGGGCACGATCTATGCTTCGATAAGGCGTGCCAAGGAAACCGCCTCTCGCTAAACACGCCGAGGTGGAGCGAAAAAGCGATTCATATAAAGGCTGGCCGTGGTGTGATGTCACGCCGCGGAATACGTCAGCAGATCTGTGCAAAAATTATTCTCTCTCACGGTGTTATGTGGAACTTGTTTTGCGAGCGGACACTATCCTTGTGTTCAAAACCTTCTATGAAGTATTCGGAGGAGGAACACGCCTTGCAATGCGAAGACAATATCTTGCGCCCGGACTCGTCGTCATTGAAGCCTGGTTCAGAGACTCTTGAGGAGTCCCGGACTAGGGGTGTCCGGATAGCCGGACTATCGTCATGGCCGGACTCCAAGACTATGAAGATACAAGATTGAAGACTTCGTCCGTGTCCGGATGGGACTTTCCTTGGCGTGGAAGGCAAGCTTGGCGTCACGGATATGTAGATCTCCTACCATTGTAACGGACTGTGTAACCCTAACCTATCCGGTGTCTATATAAACCGGAGGGTTTTAGTCCGTGGGACGAACAACAATCATACCATAGGCTAGCTTCTAGGGTTTAGCCTCCTTGATCTAAATGGTAGATCTACTCTTGTACTGCCCATATCATCAATATTAATCAAGCGGGAGTAGGGTATTACCTCAATCGAGAGGGCCCGAACCTGGGTAAAAACATCGTGTCCCTTGTCTCCTGTTACCATCTGCCTAGACGCACAGTTCGGGACCCCCTACCCGAGATCCGCCGGTTTTGACACCGACACCTACCTATACCGTTCGGTAAGAGAGTGTCTAATTGCCTACCTACCTACCTACCTACCTACGAAAGTGTGTCCATGACATTTTCTTATATCTGATCCTCATTTGATGTTTTGCGACTTGACGGCCTTAGCGCAGAGGACGGGAGACAAGTCCAATATGGGTGGCTTTGTGCAGGCCTTCTCCATTTGGATGTGGGAGGCGGCTGCCGGTGGGGCGTCCGGAGAAGTTGCGAAGACGCCCATGGGAAGACTATGGCGAAGAAGGCGACCGGACTCGAAACCCCACCATAGCTTACGAGTGGGGCGTTGTCAAACTCTACAGGCCTAAACAAGACTTCAGACAAGACCTACACCAACGAGTTGGACACTTTGGCCTCTGGCAGTATATGAACTCGCCTAACACCTTTCTCTTTGATTCCACTTTTGACCGAGAGTGCGAACTTACCAAGGTATATGTAATAGGTAATCGGTGGCCGTATCGACAAGAACGTGATTAGGATTTTGATCTCTGAGCGTGGTGTGCGATGCGGACCGTGGTCTCTGGCGGCGCATCGTGCCCGCGATCCGTGTATCGCGTCGAGTGGCATTTGCCACAACGCTGTACACGCAGCTTGGGATTTATCGGCATACCCCACGGGCCATTACCGATACGGGCGCCACGCTCGCTCCACTTGTGAGCTCTTTGTTCTCCGTGAGATTATCATGTTTCTTGGTGCTTACGATGATCTTATTGCGCTTATGATGATTCTGGTTGCTTATGCCTTGCAGGAAGAGCCGGCGGAAGAATCAGTCAATCACAGACTGGGGAGAGGAGCATAAGACTCATGTGGCGGCGTGGGACAGACGGAGGTTTCGTAAAGACGTGGAGAGGAGAGTGACTAACTGGGATTATTACATGGGCCGACACATGAGTTGGTACAATGATGGCGGCTTGCAAATCTTCGTCTCGTGCCTCGATGGGCGGCGGAAGACATCATGAGTGGAGAGGATGACCCGATGAACGGGCATACCGGGCCGGCATCGAGACATGCACGGTGGATTTAGAGAGTTTGCACCCCTCATCAGCGGGGTGGTAAGTTTGAACCGACGGTTGATTTTAAAATATTTTATTAAATCATCGTGACTAACTTATGCCGTTGCGATCAAATTGGTGGTGAGCAGATGCATCTTGAAGCCTCGGATGCACTAGGTGATCTTCACGGGAAGCGTCTGATCGGAGACCCAGTCGAGGGGCGATGAAGGTACAATTTCAGCCTCCTCGGAACAGATGCATCTTGTTCACTTGTAATCAGTTGATCTGATACTTATTATGACCTTGCTTCATTGTGAGTGCAGAAGTTCGTGCAGCGTTGTTGGGTCAGTTGAAGCTTATCACCCTGTAGCCACACAGGGTCTCATCGGCTCATCGAGCCATGCTCCCTCGTCGTCTAGGTTGGTTGGGGAGGAGGAGGAGGAGGAGGAGGAGGAGGAGGAGGCCACATATGAAGAAGGGAAGGAGGATGAGAGCAAAGGGGAGGAGGAGTACGATGAAGATTATGGACCTCCAGCAACTCAAACATCTCAAGCATCTCAAATTTGCCAAGAAGAGGAATCCAAGAAGAAGAATTTCTTTGAGTCAGGACCCTTTCCGAGAGACCGGTTCCTCGGCGGCCCAAGAAGAAGACCGAAGAGACTCGTTCAAAGAGTAACGAGGACCGTACCTCCAAGAGGGGAAGGAGCAACTGATTATGCTCTTCGATACTTGCCTCTTTTAGTTTGGTTGAACTTCGTTTGGTCCAACCTGTCTAGTGGTTATGAAACTACGTGAAACTATGTGTTTGCTATTTGTGGATCTATGTGTTTGCTACTACGTGGAACTTCGTTGAAGTTCGTTTGAAATGTTATATGCACAAGTTATCTAATGTTGACCTATGTGATGCCCAAGTTTAATTGTTTAAAATCTGTGATATTGCTGTCATCTACTATCTACTACCACTATAAAAGAAAGAGAGGGCGGAGAACCAAATCATCCTATCCATCAAAACATGTGATCTGATGGTCTACATCCCTCCAACATACTAAACGTGTTTTACGCTTTAATTACCCACCATGCCATTAGCTGCTAATGACCCCTTTCAAGAAAAGAAAAAATGTTGTAGCCCACGTCTTCATCAAACTGCATGCACTCCCCTGGGAAAAAATCAAACTGCACGCACGACGCCACTCCTCTGCTACCGACGCCATAGCAGGGGCCGGGACCGCCGTCCCGCCCGCCGCTCCTTCTCTGCTGCCCCACACACGCTAGTTCGGATCGCCGTCGCCGCCCGCCGCTCCTCCTCTAATTCTAGACGGACGCGAGCTCGGATCGCCGTCGCCTCCTCCGGCCGCTCATCCTCTGCCGCCCCATGGTCTCGACGCCGGAGGCTCTCCTCTTGGTCGGCTGCTGCCCCCACGGATGCGAGCTCCGCCGCTCCTCCTTTCCTGCCCCACGGGCTCGCCGCCGGCCGCTCTCCCTTCGTCGGTTGCTGCTCTGTACGCCCATAGCCGTAATTGCGGAACGCGCCACCGATTCTCTGCGCTGGAAGATCAGGGGAAGGCTCTCCTCTGCATCGGATCTGGCATCCTGAGCCTTCCAACGATCGGATCCGGTGAGATTTGCCACCTCCTGCTGCCGTCCATGTGTAGCTCGTCGACTTCACCCAGGATGGCCACCAGGACGAGTCGACGACCTCTGCCTCATAGTTGTCTTCCCCGAGAGCTGACGCTGTCTCCATGCCGCACGAGGTTGCCGTTGCACCCACCACACCCTTAGCATCGTTGATATTATATATGTAACTCATCAATTGATAGATTTTCTCCCTGCAGTGACTTGCATTTTTCTACATTGCTTCGTATTAAGTTGATTGGGACTGTTTGATTGAATATCAAATAGTAAACAACCTCTATCGCTGATCAATTCATTGAACGATTATCACATGTGGCAAACTGAATTACATTCTCAGTACACAAAGGGAAGTGCAAGCAGTATCTGGAGGGTCAAATTATTCATTACCTGCAAGTTATAAATTTATAATGCTAACACACTGTGTTTTGCTTTTATAACTTGCAAGTTGCAAGTGTTAACCCCAGAAAAACGATTTGCAGGTGGACGTCTGCAGTAAATAATCAGGTGCTTCCTCATTATCAAACTCAATGCTCTGTGAGGTGTGCAGCGAGTGCGTGTGAATGTGCCGATGCGAGGTAGTGGAGGGTTCAGCAAGGTTCAGTTTCGGCTCCAATTTGTTTTCAGAATCATCTTCTAATGTCTAATCTAATGGTCCTTTCTTATGTAGTTAACAAATTATATTGCCTTGTAGCTTTTTAACAAATTGGCTGCTACGAAGACTGGTTGCTTCAAATTTTGTTTTGGTATGTGCTTTGACTGATTATCTTAATGCCAGTACTTCTTGATTTTCGCTCCATATATGAAATTGTTTAGCTAGCTCTTGATCAATATCCTTCAGTACACCTGCAATATTGATGGACACTAAGTACTACTGCCAATCATCAATGTAAACTATTCCAACTCTATATTAATTCAGAAAATAATCGGATACAAAATAATCGATTTAAAAATAAACTGC